>VYXH01002816.1:0-91606 GCA_013397275.1 Burhinus bistriatus | reverse complement strand
GCAGGGCTGAGGCGAAGGGAGAGGTAACAGAAAAGAAAATGTCAATTAACTTTTACAAGAACAACAGATGCTGTTTTGTGTGGGTTTTTTCCCCCCCTTTCTGTAGAACATACTACCTACTTTAAAATTAAGATGTGGAACATCTAAGGTTGATGGGCAAATCTATGTAATCTGTTATTAGTCTATATGTCTGAGCCTATCAAAAAGAAATCAAAACTGCTTCATTTCCTCAATTTTAAAATTTCTGAGTTATTTATTTTAACCAAGAATTAGGCTGAAGGAATGATTGACTCAGGAATCAGTAAATACTCAAGAGTTCAAACTGTTTTCAGTGTTATGGATAACTCATTCATAGCTAGGAAAACTCACAGTATTTGTAAAATTTTAAATCCAGTGCTGGCTTTTCCTTCTCTTGTTTAAATTGTTTAATCCCATTAATTTGACCCAGCAGAACTCCATAATTCATGTCTTTCTCTAAACATCCATATGTCAGAAGTATTCAAGTTGGCTCAAGCAACATTCTCATGGGCAGTTTGCCAGGAAACCAAAACCTAAATTTCACATTGCTAGGAATAATGTCACTCTCAGCTGTTCTTATCTTTTGTCTGGTTTTTGCTTAGTCCTCCATCTGGCTTTTTACTGGGACAAGAGGAGTAGCAGTTAAGTGGTGGTATTTATAATTTGTATAGGTTGCAGCTACATAGCATATTTGCAGGGAGGTACAGATCATAGATACTGAAGCTAATAGAAAAATTTTCCATGAAGTTCCAACGTTTTTGAAAAAGAGAGAGTACCTGCTGTCAGAGCATAATACAGCATCCATGGCTTCAGCTATAATTCTGTAACAGTCTGATTTGAGCTCTTTAAGAAATCCAGTGCAGCTTCTAGCCACAGTAATTCTAATGACCTGAGACATACAGTCTCATCAGTCTGTCCCCTGACCACAGCATGAGGCTGCACGTATTTGAGATATAGATTGGAACGGTTGGTCAGGAAATAAGTTTTGTCTGGACACACTTTGTATTACTTTTCAACATATCTTCTAGAGAATAGATTGTCTCATGTAAAACATGTCTTTGCTTTGAAGATGGAAGGGTTTTTTAACACTCTGTGCTACTTATTTTTTAAAGTATAGGTCAACCCTCTGTGATGTGATGGAACAGCTTAAAATTGGAGATTCTTTTTGTTTCTGTGGTGAGATCAATGGGGGTTATTTTCTGTTGGTGTTTGAGCTCACAGAGTGGGCTTTGAAACAACGATTTCTGGAATCCAAAATAGAAATACACTTGAAAAAGCATATCTGAACCTATGCCATTGCAGCACTGCATGAGCTGAGACTTTAGGAGAAATTGTGAGATTTCAATGCTGTCATGAAGACTGACAGTACAGAAATTCCTCAAATCCCAAATAGTTACTTCCTATTGATTGATAGATTTATTGAAAACAAAACTTCCATCTTAACAAAAAGGCATGTTCTTGGCAGCATGATGATTTGGACTTTTGATGAGGAAGAAACTAACTTCTAGGTGGGTTTTTTAAAATTTTTGGGTGCCTAGTTATCAAGAGTAAAGAGCATGTAGAGGAATAGCTGATTCAGTGTAGACACTTTTTTCTCTGCTTTCCAGTGATCTGTGCCTGATTTACCTGGAGTGGACGTTAACTGAACCCAAAGCATACCTTGCATTGTCCCTATTCTTTCCTCTCCCTTGACTGCTAGTGATCTCTTTCTTTAGTTGTGCAGAACAGTGGCACCCTGATTTGTACAGATTTACCTATTGCTCCAATGTTAGAAGGAGAGAGTCCAGAAGTCTTGTGCTTCAAATCAGATAGCTAGCTCATTTAGCAATCTCTTATCCAGCTAGGCAAGCCCCTAAGAGCTTGAGAACGATTATAGATAGGAGGTAAACTTCAAGGGTAAAGGAAAATAGCTTTGTGGAAGTCTTCTGTTTATTGTGGGTGGAAAGCTGGGGAAAGCACGTTAGGAAAAATTCTATTATTTGTGTTCCTTTATGAGAGATTTAAGATGGATGTGTTCTCTATTTTAAAGCCCTGCATTTAGTGACTGCAGCTGATGTGCTCTTCAGGACCAGCAGTAACATAGACATCTGCATGAGAAACGTTAAACCTGCAGTCGTTGTTTTATAAGCTTCCCAAGCAATGAGAAGATATCCAGCTTTACTACTTATAGCTGTGAACGCTTGCAAGCTTTTCCACTTCAGGTGTAACAAAAAAAGTGAGGGAAGTGCTAAGCAGGTAAAAAAAAAACTTCTGAGTCACAGAATACAAGTTCAGTTGGATTAGAGAGCAAATACAAGCACCAGGACCAGTTTGTGGGAAGAAGAGGCCTCAGGACAAGTTAATTAAATCAGCCTTTTATAAAATTAATTAAATTGTTTTAGTTACTGTATATGCCCAGTATCTTGAAACTTCCCTTGGAATTTGTTTTAAAAAATCAAACCAAATCTTGATAATGGCTACAAAATCACTAGTGATACTTAATTGGGCATTTTGCACAGTCAGTCTTTATAAAAAATTCTTAGAATGCTTCCTTTCTGTAGTACATTTAGGTAACAGGGGTATCTTCAGCACATTTTTGTAAAAACTCACTATGTTTGTGGGTTTTTTTTCTGATGAATTGCACAGAAATTCCCCCATAATCGGAATGTTTGCTCCACCTTACATATATTGTATCAAACCTAGATACTTGTTGAGAATAAGTCTTATCTTGGGAGGCAAGTTTTTCTTGCTTGATAATGCTCTTACCATTGTGAAGAACATTTATCAATTTGACCTGACATAATCTAGGATGGATTTAGAGTTCTGTCTATCAGAACACAGTTATCATGTGGTTTATATGATTAATTCCAGTTTCAAGTTATTCTTCATTTTTTTTTGCACATCCATTGCACGTCCATCAGAGCATACCCTTCTCGTAGGTAACAGCAAAACAATACTTTCCTTAATAAATGATCCAAATGATTCTTTATTATAGCTGTTTCTGGTATTGCGTGGGAAGATGCACAAACCTTCAAAAAGACTAGATTGACAAGGGAAAGTTAGAGTGCTGGTTTTGGTTAAAATGGCAGGTATTGCTTTCTTCCATTCAATATTCTGTGTCGCTGGAGGGAAGGAGACCAGGACCATAGGAGTTGCAAAGGAGAAGACACAGATAGTTTTCTGCTAAGCTAGTTTGGGGTTTTTTTTTAAGCTATCACACTTTTAAAACCTCAATTATTTATTGAGTTTTGAATTTGGATGATTTGCTGCAATAATTAATGAACAAGAAACCTTTGCAGAATATGGTAGTGTGGTAGTTGCTACCTTACTTCTGGCTATATAGTATTAGTAGCAATTACCTTTAGTAATATAAAACAAATAGTAACTAAAGTTATCCCACGAAGAACTGGGTGTGTTTGAAGATGGACTAGTGAGCTGCAGCTGATACTTCTAAACTCCATCAGATATCTGGGGAAGCAGAACGTCTGGAGTCGTGTTTAACCCTTTTAACAGTGCTATGAAATGGCCTTGCATTTGCTGGAAAGAAGCATGTTTTGCTCACTGGATCTGCTGATTGCCAGCTATTGTGCCATGTGCTGGGGCTTTTTGCCAATGGTTTTATTTAGAGTGGTTCTGCACTGACGGGGCACCAGCTTTCTTATTAACCAATTGTAAATCATTAAATACGCTTCTTCCAAATATTGTCATATCTGGGTCCGGGAAAAGAAGTGGCTAAGTGTCAGCAAGATTTTCTGTGGATCGCCCAGATCATATTACAGATGTTACATGTCACTCATAGTATTTCCTTTGGATTTTCTTCACAATTAGATTGCAATTTTGCCATTCTTGATCATTTGCTTTCTTGAATGTTTAAAGTTCACAAGTCAGATAAAGTAACTCTGAAACAAGTAAGTAACACTGAAGGGTGTGTGGATGATGAAAGAAGCTAGGGGGTGCTAATTATTCAACTGTATAAGGCAGCCTGAGAGAAAATCCAAAATCAGAACTTCTGAGAAGTTCTGCTAGATGGGATTCTACTTGTAAAATGTATTGAACTTCTCAGAAGATAGGAGACTGGAAAAAAAGGAATCTCTTTGTGGTGGAAGAACTTTAGGATTCTACAGGTAAACAGGAAAAACAGGAGGTTTGTGCAGATTGGAAAAATATGTAATTAAGTGGAATGTCTGCAAGTTACTTCAGTGTAACTGCGCCAACCAAGTGAATTATGTTTCAGAAACTGGTGTGCAAGAAGTGGGAGCTTTCAAATTCGGGAATAGTAGCCATTCAGTATCATGGAAAACAAACTGGAACACTAAGAGTTGGGGACAAAAAAAAGCATAATGCTATTAATGCACTGCAGATGTGCAGTAGTAGCCATACAGGAGCTCAGTATTGCAGCTTATTTATTATACTGTAATTCTTTTCCTTTGTAGAAGTGTATCAGTAAGCTTCCTGTTGGAGTTGCAGTTTAAATAAGTGGAAGGATACAGTGGCAAGCTGAATTTTGCTGATGTGATGACACAGTATAAATTTCCAATCTGTGTCAATTTAAGAGTGGGATTGAGGCGGACTACAGGTCTATACTGGCAAAACTGAAGTGTAGACAAATGACCCCAAGCCTTCGTTGGCCTATTGGTGGCAGTACTTGCTAAAGTAGCACTTCGTGATCAGTGTTATACTCTACCCATTCAGTCAGTAGTACTCTTTAGAGCCTTGCTTTCAGCTTCTTGCATTTCCTTGTTTCTTTCAGCATTGTTAAAGGGTATCGTAGGCAAAGGCTGTGGCTAGAAGACTGTTGGTATGTGGGAGGCTGGATGTGCTCTGCAGAATACAGCTCTGAGTGGAGATCCTTGAGGTAATAACAGAGACTGTAGCTGTTGAAATGATGTGACGTGATATGGCTTGGTGCAGTCATAGTTGCTTTGATGTGTGTCAGCTACAGTCCACATCTCAGTCCTGTGTTAAAATGCACAGAGCTTCAGAAGATACTTTTGCAAAAACAGTGTGAGACTTTCCTAATTTTAAATAAATAAAGAAAGAAAAGAATTAAATTTTTGATACCAAGGTGTCCAAGATATGCTTCGTAAATGAATTTTCTATTGAACTGAACCCAGAACTGAGCTCAAGCTCAGCGGAGATGAAATAACCTAAGGGGCAGCTGCAGAATGGAGCTGCAGAAGTGGAGAAAGTCTGTAGTGAAAATAGTCTCCAGCAATCAGCTGGGGATACTGTTAAGCTCTTGATTTAAACGGTAGTGTTTCTCTTTCTTATGTAAATCCTGCCCTCTGGCCAAAGGGCTCATTTCCATAATTGCTATGTGGCTGGTTCTCCAACATACAGTGTACATGTACATTGCTGTTTTCATTGGCTCAAAACTTCCAACTGTTTGTCAGCAACAAAGATGCTGCATCAGCTTCTTGCTCGTTACAGCTGGAACAGTGAACTGCCAAAACATTCTTGAAAGAAAAAAAAAAAGGCAATACAAATGTAGTGGTCAAACAGCTGAGAGGGAAAAAGTGCTTAAACTTTTCATTTTTCTCCCCCCATTTTCTCCTCTTTTTTCCTCACTCTTACTGAGCTTTAATTCCTACAGCAGGAGGACAGAAGCTTTGCTGGTATGTAGAACTGAAGATCCCCAAAGTGTGTTACAAAGAAGGGTGTTTATTACCATTCCTCTTCTGGGTGTGGGATCCTAAAGCACTGGTAGCACTAAGTGACCTGATGTAGCTACCTATGAACTCCCTGTTGCAACTGAGAGAAGCTGAAGATCTCCTGCAGCCAATATGCTGTGGTTTCTTACTTGAGCTGTTAAACCACATGCCTTCATTTGAAGGTATAACTTCTAATTATAAGCTTATTCGCTATTTGCCCAGCTACTGCTTGTCTTCCCGATTTTTTCAGTCTTGGTTTTAACAATAAAACATGTGCAAGACCTAGGCTATGGCAGCTTCTACCAAGAACTTTGCTAACATGTAAGTGCTAAGCAGCACCTCCTTGATTTGAAAGATGAGGCAGCAAGGAATTGTTGCTTAGGTGTATTTCTTTTTAGTGAACACACTGCACTATGTTTATTTGTCTGATGTGGAGTGTCATCCCATACTCCGTAACTCAGAGTCACTAGAATCAGAGGGATGCAGTGCAGACTGGGATGCGTTTTATCTGTTGGCTACATCTCTGTAAGACTACAGACTAATGCTCCATCTCTATTTGAGGTAGGAGGGCAGTGTTGCAGCAGTCCTTGTACTTAATCCAGTTCCCAGAAATGACAAAAGGCAATATGCCATCTGATACATTTTATGCACAGTGGTCCTAATCACCAAGGGCCTGGCTGATTGCCACTGGGGACCTGAGTAGGGCAGAGTTTCAGAATGTGCTTGTGGTGGTGGTCATGAATGTCGAGTTTCTGATGCCTCTCTGAAATGAGATGTAGTAACAGCTGTGCATTCCTATCCCACTGCAGAGCAGGAGGGGGATTCATGTTCTGATTCATATTCATTTGCTAGAGTGAGTCTCTGATTGCCTTCCAGGTGGTGGTCAACCAACTCACTTGGGTGTCTTGAAAGTGCCTGTTACGTCAGAAAACTCCAGGAGCTGGGAGTGAAGGAAGAGGGAGAAGAGCGGTCAGCAGTCTTCCAAGACCATTTTACTAGGAACCTGGGATGATGAGGAGGGTGTTGGCTGTATAAGGCCATGAAAAGATATAATCAGGGGAGTGGGGCAATTCTGTTCCTGGTTCTTTAAATCACTTGCTGATGTTGGTACAGTAGTTTTATCAACTTCTGCTTCAGTATTCCCATCTGCTAGATGGGATACCGCTTGTAAGATGTATTGAACTTGACAAAATGAAATTCACTCTCATGCAGCCAGTTACTAGAGATTATATTTTTCTATTATAACTTTGTGTGGTGAGTATGCAGAAAAGGGGGTGCACATGAAACAAAGGAGTAAAAGATAGTAACTTCAACATTTTCTGCTTTTGTTTCATATAATGCATCATCACCACTACTTGTTTAACAGCTATTGGACAAGCTTTTGTCTCAGATAAGATGCTGACATTCTTGCAAGAATTACTCTGCTTTATTTCCCCCACCTCTAAAACTTGTAATAACCTGCTTATTCAGAAAGCACTCCCTTTACCTCGTGTTCTTTCACGGCTCTATCATTTCCCTTTCTGAGGTCCTCAGCCCAGTCTAATTCCTGTCAGTGCAACAGCTGCTGCCTCTGCACTGCTGAAACCTCTGTGTCTGTCCATCTCAGTGAATTCCCCTCACATATCCAGGCTCAGCTGAGACCTACCCTCTGCCTGTGCCTCTTGCTTTTGTCTCCTGTTATCTAAAGACATAAAGCATTTTGGTGTACAGTTTGCATTAATAAGATGAGAACACAAATTGCCCCACAAAAAACCGAACAAGCACTGAACAAAACTGTGTTGTGTGAGACAGTGGCTCATTTGGAGCCTTATTTTGACAACCTTAGATTGGAAAAAAAATCCTACTGTGCATCTTCATGTCTCACTGAACTCTTTATTCCATGAGTTAAGGTCAGCTCCCTTTCCCACCAGCTCATTATTTGATCAGGAGCATGCAAATATCCAAGATTCAGAGCAACACAAAGGGACGTTGTGTCTGTTTGTGAAGCACAACTATATATATAGGATGGGACAGCATAGTCTGAAAATGTAATTAAATGTAATAAAAAAAAAAAAGGGAGTAGCAATGAAAAACGTGTGTATTACTCTCATCCTGATCCTTTCAGAACAAAGAACAAATGTGGATGTTGCTATTCCAGTTGCAGCCTGTTTTTCTTAGTCTATAAGCATGCATGAGAAGAATCAATTAAATAGAAAGTAAATGTAAAATTACAAAATAATTACCAGTAATGTGTTTAAGGATGGCCTCCTGTAAGCCTGCTTTCTTTGCTCTTTCTTGGTCCACTGTAGAGCTCATATGATAAGCATAATGTGAAAATAAGGGATAGAGGAAAAAACCCAAACTAGTCTCTTTTTTCCTTTTGTACCATGTGAAGAATGCCTTTAAAGGGGCTAGTTTCTTTTGTATACTTTGTTTACTTAGGTTATTTGACCCTCTACACTATAAATTCAGATGCACCAGCAGTATGGTGGAAGCAAGATTGGTGTTAGTACGAAGTGAGGGAAACGGAGATGGAAAATAAGGGGATAGGGGGCACATTAAAGCTTTGTCCCTTCTCTCCGCCACTTGTCCTTTTTTATTTTAAAGCTATTTTGCACTTGTTTTATTTGCCATTAAAGTTCACTCTTTCAAGCTTATTTTTCATAACCTTGGAGACCAGAAACAGAATATCCACTCCCTTCCCACCCCTCTACCTCTAGTTGTCCTGGTTCTGGTGGGGAACATCGGGGGTCTGGCGCAGAACACAGGTATTGCATACCATGTGAGGCCATGCCCGGTCTATAGGGAGGAGGAAGTCACCGCTTGGAAGCGGGCTGAGGCTTCCCGGCTCTGGTTGGTGAGTGCTGGTGCAGTAACCGTGTGTGTACATTCCTCCATCGGTGTTATTGTTGTTGTTTTCCTCTTTCCTTTGCTGTTCTGTTAAACTGCCTTTATCTCAGCCCACTGTTTTGCCTCTTTCTTCCGACTCTTCCCCCACTGCTGTGGGGGGTTGAGAGAGCGGCCGTGGGGTTCTTTGTTGCTGGCTGAGGCCAAACCACGACACTAGTATAAACTAGAATTTAAAAAAAAATATCTGCAATTTCAGAACATACAGTACAACTGTAAAGTTGCCAACAGGGTAACACTGGACACATATACTAGTGCATCTGAGGAATTGTGATCATTCACTGACACTACCTAGTATTGCATACTTGATCTTATGGAAGTGGCCATGCAGTTGACTCTTCCATCTTCTACCCATTCCTACCCTCCCACCAGTAGATGATGGTTTCCTCTGTTCCTACTTAAATACATTGTCATATTGGCGTACTAGAAACATGTTGGAATTTGTAGGTGACACAAGCATTTGGATTATCTCCTTGTCAAGGTAAGAGCTGGGTTTTGGCTTCTGTTTTCACAAAGCAGAAAAAGAGAAACTTGCCATTTGCCTGTGATTTCTTGATGACCCTGCCAGAACTGCAGGAAGTGTGTGAACCCATAATGGTCGCTGCTTGCTGTGCAGTGCATGTATTTGGACTTCTTTCTGCTTCTTTCTGTATGGAAAGCTAGGAAGCATGGCTGTTATAAGGGGACTGAAGGATCTGGTAACCTGATAGAGATGCTGCTGCTGCAGCTCTGTGTCTCCAGGTGTAACGGCTAGCAAGGCTGGACATGTATTGCCAGTAGGGGCACACACAAACCCACATGTAGACGCATACGTGTATATACACACAGCTGGTCATACAGATCAGCATAGAAACACTTAGCACTCGCACAAATGCAAACAGCACCAATGGTCTCATTCTGTTCCCTGCTCTCTAGCTAAGCAGAATGGGTTTGTTAGTGGAAAATACATACAAACACGCAGTGTGGATCCCTCCAGTACCTGGGTTTAGACACTGTCTAAATAGCCCAATAGCTGGGCTCCGAATCCCAGTCTCCTCAGTTGCTGGCCCCTAAACATGTGAGTCCCCAAGGCTGTAGCCCCTTTCCTGTTTTTGGTATACACCCCCTCGCTCACAGACAACACAGCCCCCCATTCCTGCACCCCCTGCATTGTGGAGCCCCCAGTAGCTAGCCTTGGACATAGTCCATCCAGTAGCAGGTCTTCCAGTTGACCTGCAGACCTGAGTCTCTCCAAAAGTTGGTCAGGACCATCCTGATCTCTCCAGAAGCCAATTCCACCAGATGCCTCACTCCCAGAGACATCTGGTCATCTTTGCATTAATTTTTCTGTTAAGGGGTTTTCTGTAGTGCTCATCATCAATGTGTTTACCTGCTTATATAAAGAAGATTCATGATGTGATGAATGATGACCTGACAGGGTTGATGAGTACAATTCTAGGTAATTTATTTATGTGCTACTACTTTTTCCCCTGTAACTGGTAAAATATAAGAGGGGTGAAAAGGGTGTGGGAACTCCAAAGATACCTCTTGTCTTAAGCTGTTTTGATCCAGCTGTTAGTTTGGCTCCAGTCCTCCAGTATCCCCCCTCCCTATCCCCTTTCTCCCTCTCTTTTTTTTTTTTTCTCTCCGCCCTCCAATCTGCCACAGCTGTTAGAATTTCATCATTGTCTCCAAATACCGCATTTCCCATTAGCACCACAGCCCCTTCTGTGCTAAGGGCAGTGTAATTTGTTTGCTTTGCATGTGTGTTACTGTTCGGTGATCTGTAGCCAAAGCAGTACCTACACCTTTGACTGCTGCAAGGCTGAACTCCTTGGTAAGAGGCACACATAAGATGCAGAAATATCAAAGGATAAGATTTGCAGACTGACTGGCAGAAAATGGTTAAGCCTTTTTGTTCCCATGCTCTGCTTTTCAAATGCCTTTGCACTGCATTTAGCCTTATAAGTATCCGATTTAACACTGGATGCCAGAATATTTATTCCTTTTGGCAGTTTTAGTGCCATGTCACTCATTGATCGTCACAGTTGTATCATATATTAGATGGCTTATCCTAAAAAATGATTTGCAGATGTGAAACCACTGCCCATTTTAATATTCTCTCTCTCTCTCTTTGGGGTTTTTTTTTCAGCTGATTTTTAGGTTTGTGTAAATGTGTGTGTTTTGAATCAAGTGCTTCTGTGAAGTTCTTTCTGCCCACTGTCTTCATTTCTGCCTCATATCCATTCTGCACTTACCTTGGCTTCCCAACAAAACTCTGGCAATGCCCTTGCTCTTTCCCTACAGTCTCTTGTGATTACAGAGTCTCTGCTGGACTCCTTCTGCAAGCCTGGCAGTGCATCTTAATTTGGACCCAAGGATCATCTTGGAGTTCTAACTTATTTGTACCTTGCTGTCTTGTCCTTCATATCCACACAATTCTTACTGAATCATTTGTGGGTAGAAGAGACCTTGAACAAGCCATTAGGTTTTTCACATGTGCAGTAGGAACTGCAGGTCCCATTAAATGGCCTAAAATAAATGTTAATTATAGTGCTCCTTTGCCACATTTGTGATCCACATGACTGGTTCCATCTGTTTCTCTTTAACCCAGGTCTTATTTATTTCCTCAGACCTGCTGTTTAGATATTTTTAACATGCATAATACCTGGGTGGAGAGAGTATCTGCAACATAAATCAAAGGTCCTAGGACAATGCCTGTAGATTTAACTTACTGAACCACTGGGGAGGAGAACCTCATTCTGGGGGACAGAATAGGCCTTTCAGTCATAATTGGTAGGAGGCACATTGGTATATACCTGCATGTGTAGCCTACACGTGCGTATCTATTTGCCAAAAGAAACTATGTGACCTTGGATGTATAAAATGAAGTCATGGGACATCTGTGATCACTGATGCAGAGCTTTTACACTCTGCACACCTGAGCATTGAAAGCATCTACGTTAAGTGTTACATGCCATTGTATATTGGCTCATTTCTACACTGGATGCATATTGTGAATTCTGTGCAAATACGACTTCGTTTTGTGCAATCTAAGACAGTTTAAAGAAAAATACTTCTGACTGGATTTGTCATCTTAGAGTCTTTCCTCTTGAAAAGTGGTAAGGGTATTTGCACAACACTGACAATTCTGGATGTTTTTCTCTCTTCTTACATGTTTGTTTCATTAAATCCTTTGCAAACAAATAAGGGTGCAGCTCCTTTTGCAGTATTACTTGTCTGTATAATGCATGGGCTTAGGACTCTGTCCTAAGGGCAGGAGTTGCAAGGCTGAAGGTTTGCCAGAGTGCGATGCTGGACATTGGTATTGGTTCTGGAGCCCATCACAGAATCAGTGAGTTTTGGAAAGGACCTCTGGAGATCCTTTACTCCAATCCCCTTGCTTAAAGCAGAGTCGGCTAGAGCAGGTTGCTCAGGTCTGTGTCCAGTTAGGTTTTTAATATCTCCAAGGATGGACATGCCAGACATTCCACAAGCTTTCTGGGCAATCTGTGCCAGTGTTTTATCACCCTTAGAATAAAAAAAGTATTTTTTACATTTAATGAGAATCTCTCAGCATCTCCTAATATGGAAGATATTCTAGTCCCTTAATCATCTTTGTGGCCCTTCACTGGAGCCGCTTCAGTATGGCCATGTCTTTCTTGTACTGGGGAACCCAGCACATGACATAGTACTCCAGGTGCGGCCTCACCAGTGCTGAGTAGAGGAGAATGGTCACCTTCCTTTTCCTGCTGGTGACGTTGCTCTTAATGTAGCCCTGCATGCTGTTGGCCTTCTTTGCCTCATGGGCATGTTGCTTGGTCATGTTCAACCCATTGTCTACTGGGACCCCCAGGTTTGTTTTCTGCAAAACTGCTTTCCAGTTGAACTGCCCCAGCATAGACTGGTGCATAGGGTCGTTTCTCTTCATGAGCAAGACTTTGCATTTCCCTATGTCAGTTTTCATGAGGTTCCTGTCAGCCCATTTCTCCAGCCTGTCAAGGTCTCTGTGAATGGTGGCACGACCATGTGGTGTATCAGCCACTCTTCTTGGTTTTGTATCATCTACAAACTTGTCAAGAGGAGAAAGTGGTAGTGGCAAATACAGCTTCATGAAATTCTTAATTTACTTCGATATCTCAGAGTGACTTCAGAGTAAAGCAGGATCTTGCCAGGTGACCTAGGGAGAAAGAGTGTTGGATGCAGTATGGCTTCATTGTGTAAAGCTTAAGAGAGTGTTCCTCCACTTCACGGCTCTTGGAACTCCCCACTGATGAGGACTGTATGTGTCCTTTCTGTGTTTTAATTATTCAGGAAGGCTGTCCTACACTACAGAGTGTTTGCTGATATAAAGGCTGAAATGAACACTTCAGATCACTACTTTCAATGCTTACCTTTGATCCTGTAGGTCAAAGAGATCCTAGATGAGATTCTAGGAAGCCCTGAGGGCTGCAGGTGTTGTCTCTCAGTACATGAGTAATGATCAGCATGTTTTGAGTTTAGGGAAATGCAATTTTTTGTGACTATCTTGGAGGGACCTTTCTGTTTCTTACTTTCACTAGTGTTATGGTTTGAGAAACCCACAACTATTTATTGTCATTTAGACAATTATTCTATTACCCGATGACCCCTCCCCACCCAGGAAGGGGGAATCAGGAAGAAAACCAGGAAACCCAGGGATTGAAATATAAACAGATTTAATAGAATAAGACTAAATAATTAACAGTAATAACACTAAAGAACCAAGAGTGTCCCAATACCAATCTAAAGATACATAAGTATTATACTCAGCCAACTATATCAGCAGGAAGCTGTGCACTCCCAGCAGTGGACAGTGAATGTCGGACACTGCGAGTGCTACGGCTTCGGGAGGAAGGGAAGGCCTCAGGGGTCCAGCACCAGGGCAAGGAGTTCTCTGGATCGCCGCCATCAAGGGAGAGCCTTCCTCCATGGCAAACTTTCTAATTTATATTGAATGTGACATTCATGGTATGAAATAACCCTGTTGGCCAGCTTGGATCAAGTGCCTGGGTCTCGCTCCTCCTCATTCCAGCACCTGGCTAGCCTGAAAACACTGAGACCTTGACACCCACACACCATAGCTGGCTATAAAGTAAATATTTTCACAAATTCAGACACCAGAGTCTTCTAAAAGTACAACTTTCCCAAGCATTAGAAAAGAAATTAGTCCTGTGTCGGTCAAAGCAGGACAACTAGTCAGGAGGGACATGCTTTCTTCAGCAGTCTGTGACTTGTGATTTTTGATATGCTCCATTCAGGACAGAATGCTCAGCCCTCCTCCACCAGGTGTTGAACGCTGTTGGTTGAAAATTGCATCTGGTATGGCTAATGTTAACCATAAGCAATCCTGAAAGTGCATTTTTATCTCATTTTTCTTGACGTAGAGGTTGTGGGGAGATCACTTTAACTCATTTAAACTCTGCAAGCACTAGTCTGAAAACAGGTGTTGAAAATTGATTGGCGACTTGCTTTGGGAATGTGAACTTAACTGGTTCGTTCTGTTAACAATGTTTTTTATGGACTTGTCTCTTACAAGTCTCATCAAGTCGTGTCTGCTTTCTCCTGCCAAATAAATATTCCCTGAAAATCCCCAAATCTGATCCTTCATTTTCCTTATTTATTTGCTTGCTTAATAAATAAACTTTTTTTTTTTTTTTTTTTTTTGGCTCCAAGAAGCCTAAACTGACTTATAGGTGAGCTGCTCCTTGGCTGAACCACATAGCAGCTTCTCTATAGTGTGGTGTATTTGTCAGTGTTCTTTGAAGAACCACTGGTACTCTGGAAAATCAGGACTACATAGTGATGTTCCTAAGGGGTGTGGAGGTGTCTTGGGAGAATAGTATGAAGTAGGTCTTGCATGTGTCTGCTATGCTAAAGCAACAGGGAAGTAGTTAGTTCTGGGCTTCCTGCATTGTACTGGACTTCTCATTTCTAAAGCTAACGATTAAATTTGTGGCTGTTTGCAGGATATGAACTGGATCTGCTGCTATAAAACCCCACTGCACGTGCCTTCCTTTCTTGACAGTAAAACGTTAGTAACTAGTAACGAGTTCATATAAACTGCTGCCTAAACATTCTGAATAACTGTTTCATAAGCAATTTGAATAAACATTTTGAAGAATCTTCTTTTAAAATACAGTTTTTCTAATTTATTTTCCATGAGTGTATCTATAGAACGGAATAGAATAGAATATTTCAGTTGGAAATTTATTTAAGTTTAACTTCTGCTCTGTCAACATCCTAGTGGAGGAATTGCACATATGATCTGCAGCACCATTCCCAAGGAAAGAAAAGGAAGGAAATGGAGATTTTGTCCATGTCATTCACTTATGAACAGGTCCCTGCAGAATAATAAAGAGCTTCATTGTCATTGATGCTTTCTGTTTTTTTTCAGCTAAATAGTCATAGACTTCACATACACGGTATAAGATCCCTTTAGTTGGGTACCTTTTTAGGAGAGTTCTGTATTATATTACATGTTTCTAGCTGCTGGTTCAAATTTCTAAAGTAGGATTTTTCTGATTACAAGCTGCAGTTTGAATTTCCAGCCCCACTGAATCCCCCTCCAAACCTGCTGACTATACCAGGCAGACCAATATTCTAGTGGATTTTTAAATGTTCAAGCTACGTTCTTAGCATTCTTTTCTCACAGGAAAATATCTGTAAATAACTCTGTCTAAAATTTCTTACTCTGCTGGGTTTCCTGTCACCCTCAGGAACTTTAGTCCCTTCTTTATTTTGAGTGTTAGTATACCTCTAGGAATAACCAACTGAGCATATGATGATGGATCAGTGCCATTTGGCTAAAGGAGCGTATGTTGAAATATGCCTTTTCTACCTTGTTTTAAAGGTACATAGCGTCACTTTATCCTTGCATGTGTTAAGGGAAATTTTTATTTCTAGGTTTTAATCGTAAAATAAGAGTATTGCTGCACTAGTTTCTTTCTTTGTTTCCTCTAAGAGTCATTGGTTCTCTTAAGGTTTAGTGTTTGAATCTCACCCAAAACCTTTTTTTTCCAATTCTGAAGTTTTCATCCATGAAAGCTGGTGTCAAAAATTCTGTTACATTTAGTGTATCAAGAAAAAAGATAAAAAGTCCAGTTTAGCTAGAAAAAATGCAAACCTGTTACTGAGCATATAAGTGAGCTGTAATCTTAAGGCTGAATTTAAAACTTTCTTCCCCTTCAAGACAATTGGACAAATCTATTTAGTCTCACTTCCACTTTTTTGTCTCATCCCCAAAGTTACTCCTCGTAGTTTCTTTTGATTCAAAATAGATGAGATAATGAACTTTGTCAATAGAGCTATGTTTAGGCCAACATTTTCAAACTTTTGTACTTAAAAAATACAGACTTGAATATATTTCCATTTTTTATATTAAAAGATTTTTTAACAAGATTGTGGATAATTGACAGTTTTACAAATTGACCTTAAATATGAATTTCCGAACTTTAAGCAAACAAATATCAAAAGCTAGTCAGTATTCTTAGTTTGGACCACTACCAGTCCTCATTGTGCTTGGATTGTGAGGTTTCTATGTTTATCTGAAGAGTTCCTGTTTGACATTTTTACTGGTTAATTTCTCTCAAAACCTCAAAATCATCTATTTGTTATCCAGTTTTAAAAACTTGATGGAACATCTGAGAAGAGCTAGGTAGTTCACATTCTTCACGGATATTACCTTGAATCTCTGACGTCTTTTTGTGACTTTTCAATCCTCTTAAGGGTGACTGTGTGAGTCAGCCAGCTAGTCAGGAGCTTCTGCAGCACTGCTGGGGCAAGAACAAAATGGGTTATGACTTGGTTTGAGTTCTGTTGATGTGCCAGCTTTTAGCTGCAGTGTAGCGGCATGGTGGCTTGTCTCAGGAGTGTAGCTGGAGTACGAGTGTAGAAACCTGTGCATTGTCTGTACTCTGAGCATATGAGGATTCTTCTCTTTCTCCATAGTTGAATCCTTGAGTTGGATGAAAGCCTTATCGCATGCCTCAGCTGTTAAGAGGTGAACTTTCTTCATTGAAAGGGTGGGATACCTGTAGCCAATGGAAGTCCTGAGCATGGGAAGTCATGGTCTTCTTACAAACACCACCTTGGGAATTTCAGGATTTTTAGGTTTTCCTAGTCTCAATATTCAACCTTGAGTGTTAGGCGCCTATATATAAAGAGGAATGTATTGTAACTGTGTATTTTTTGGAAGTCAGGCTACAACAGGTGGGCAAGTACATGCGAGAGATATGACACAACAGTTAGAACTATGAGTGCTAGCTGTTCTAAGGCAAAATCTTTTTGCTCTGCTTGGCTGGCAGTTTGGACTTAATTGGATCTTATTTTTATATTGTGATAATTTATATTGAATTTAATTGCATAGTACTGGCTGATAGGAATATTACAAATGTAACAAATCTGCTGGGTAGTCTATAATACAAGGCATTTTCAAGAGGTGGCAAGTTTGGTACAGGCTGAATTATCATGCAAATATCAAAGAGCACATGATTTATGCCAAAGGTGTTGTAACATTGCATAAATTTAAGACTTTTATTCTGAACTACCACGTTCATACACTAAAATAATTATAGGGTGCTGATGATGCAGCACCATTTAAGAAGATGAATGACTGAATGTTACTTAAGTCCATTGTTTAAAATAAAACTATGCTACTGTATTAAAAAAAAAGAAAAGAAAAACCCTGCACAAGAAGATGAAATGCTGTCAAGTCATAGATCATAACACTGGAATTGGAAGTCGCTCCCTGTGGAGAAATTGTATTGTTTTAACCTCCTTTTTTTAAAGCATCCTTACATGATGAAACAGTCCGTACAAATGTTGAAATTTGGTGAGCTCTCTGTTGCGTTAACTTTTCATATTGACTATGTTAAGAGTATGGGCGGTAATCTGATCTGAACTGACTGACTACTAAATCTGCTATAATCAATGATTAGGGGGGAGGGGTATCATTATTTTTGATACGGTGATGCTCAGAAGTACAAAATTACTAGGTCTTGTGTATACACTTAGTACCATAGTGATATACCTGATGGTTAGCACTTGGGTGTGAGTACCTACACCTTAAAGTTGAACCCAAGACTGCTTGACTGTGCCCTTTCTGGAAACCAGCTTCTTGCATGGGTGTCTATGGGACCATCTCTGGGGGCATGTTTGTGCTGTAGGAATCCCGAGTATCTTCTGGACTGTAGGAGAGCTTGTCTGTCCACTTAGATATGGGGTGTGCGAGGTCTGCAGGGGAAAGAAGAACTTTGGGAACCATTGACAGGCTATTGGCACAGAAACGGTCAGTTCTGTAGTCCTCACCCTTGCAAACAGGTTGAGTTTACCAGTGAAGTACTTGGCTTTGTCTGACAGTCCAGATGAAAAATATTAGTAAACTATGAAAAACACTTATGAAAAAACCCAACCTCTAACCAAAAAAATCCCCCACCAAGTTACATCTGCTGTGAAGAGCAGCCTGAAGAGGTAACCTTGGACCAAAGAGCTTGGATGGTCTGTAGACAGGGCAAAGAAATGATGCTGAGAGATGGCCCATTTCAAGCCATCTGTCAAGCCTGCATCAAATTGAGAAGTAGCACTCAGCATTCAGGAGTCCTTCCTTGTGCAGTGCTATGTTTCGACAGGTCATAATCCACAGTGGTTACCTATTAGTAGCCTACAGCTGTGTGGCCCTTGTATAAGGCTGGGTTTGGTGGTGTTCCAGGGAGAAGCAATGGAGCTGGAGAGGAGAGGGAGAAGTGGAGGGAAGGATGGATGCTCCCTTGTCGTTAGAGACATTTGGGGCTGCTACTCCTTGACGCCCTGCGCAACCCCCTTACATAAGAACCCTGAGTACAAATACGGTGTTAACTATAGTCTACAATGCATCACAAGTAGTTGTGCTTTCAACTGTTGCTCACTCACCATCAACATGGAAAGAGAAGTGGAAGAAAGTGCACTGATGCTATTTACTAGCAGCTCTTTCCAGGTCAGCATGACACTGGTAATCCAAGTCCCAGTCATTCTAGAAATTTTCAATAAGAGCTCTAACACTTAATATTTGACCTCACCCTTCTAGTTTAAGTTGTGATAGGTGTATCTTTTTTTTTTTTTTTTTTTTTTTTTTCAAATCGCCTTTTTTTTTTTTTTGGCTTCACATCAGACCTCTAGTTTTATATTTTGTATTTCTAATTCTGAGAATTCTAAGCTGCTTTTTAAAAATAAACCTAAGCTATTTATCTGTAGTAGTTGCCAGAACAGAGGGGTGTTAATATAAACAGATATACTGGTGCTCTGTTATCCCAGCCTTCCAGAAAACTACTAGTCAGCAATAGCTACAGTGAAAGATAGGAATTTACTTGTCTTCAGGTGATTTAAGTGAGGTGTGTGAACTTAAAGGCTCTTGTGGAACTGTGTTGGATTCTCCTAAGATAGATTTTATTCCAACTTTGTTAAAACAAGTGAAAGAACTGTAAAAAGCTTGATAGTTGCGATAGAGTGACGTATAGTAGAGTGACCTATAAAGAAGGAAAAATGAGCTGCCTCAGGTTTTTTTCTCTCATCTCTGCTGCTTAAAGAAAGCTTGGAAGATTATTTCTGTGTTTTCCCCACCTGTAACAATAGAAACTTGGATCTGGCTAAACATCAAAAGACCTTTTCAGTAATTGAAGTAGTGGCATCACACCTTTCAAATGACTTTAATTTGGAAATAAATTATTACTTAAAGATCCCTATTTTTTTTTTTTTTAAATGTAGTTCCAACACTTTCTGAATTCTGTGAAAAAACTTAAGGGTGGAGAACCACAGGTCCACAGCTGAATTGTTCATTTTCAGAAAACAGTGAAAACCAAGCTTTTTCATCCTGCTGTATTAAAGAGGTGCAAAAATCCAAAACATGTTAAGCAAAAGCCTTTTTTTTTTCTGTAGTGCAGTTTTAAAGTACCAATTTTATGATAATTTAAATAAAATGGAAAGGATCTGGTTTAATGTAGTTTTGCATTATTAATTTAGTTGTTATCCTCTGGGGAAAAGCAGATTTGGTGTTAACTTTGTCATTAGTTTTGCTTGGGAGAGGGGGAAATAGGAAAATGGGGTTTATTACTTCTCATCATCTAATGAATGGTCCATTGATTGAGGATTTTAATTTCCATGTGGTTTGTATTATGTTAAAACTGCAAAAATTACTTATTTGCTGGTGTAATATTTAATTTAGGATTATACAATATTTGATGTGGCTTGAAATCTGGAAATGAGTTAAAACTGTAAAAATTTGTTATATGGTTACATAAGGCTATATTAATTGTGCTGGAGGCTTAAAGAAAAATGTTTTTAAAAACATGCGTTGCATTTAAAATTAGTATTAGGGCAAAGTATCTATAATATGTTGAACTGTATTTGTTAGTCACTGTGTTAAAGTATAAGCATAGAACTTATCCCTGTGTATCAAGGACTTTTTTAGATAGGAAAAACCCAAGCTTCTTTTACTTTTTTTTTTTTTTTGTTGGCTTGCAACTTCCTATGAGTTGGTGATGAAACAGAACTGGTTGATTAGGCTGGAATGAGAACAGTAGCTTCTCAAAAATACTGCTGCTGTCAAAGGTGACGTACCCCAGTTTTACTCTACACTTTATTTACTAGCAAACCTGGAATACTTGCATATGTTTATCTAATTAAAAATATTTTAATAGCTGGGCAATTTTTAGATCTTAGAAGTTGTCATAACTTGGAATTTTTAGTAGTTTCATTTTAGACGAAAATATGCGTTATACTTGCAGGTATATCTGCTTTACTTAAAGCATTGAGAGACAATGCAGTCATTGGCCATAGCCAGCACGGGTTCACAAGGGGAAAGTCCTGCTTAACCAACTTAATTTCCTTTTATGACAAGGTCACCCATCTAGTTGACCAAGGAAAGCCAGTAGATGTGGTGGGTTTGGATTTTAGCAAAGCTTTTGATACTGTCTCTCACAGTATCCTTCTGGATAAAATGTTCAGCACACAGCTAGACAAGTCCATAATACATCGGGTGAGCAATTGGCTGATGGGTCAAGCTCAAAGGGTAAATGGGGTTACATCAGGCTGGTGACCAGTCACCAGTGGCGTTCCCTAGGGCTCAATTTTAGGGCCAGTGCTCTTTAATGTTTTTATAAATGATCTGGACGCAGGATTCGAACGTATATTAAGTAAGCTTGCCAACGATACTAAACTAGGAGGAGCTGTGGACTCCCTTGAGGGTAGAGAGGCCTTACAGAGAGATCTGTATAGACTAGAGAGCCAGGCAATCACCAACTGTATGAAATTTAACAAGAGCAAGTGCCAGATTCTCCACCTGGGACAGCATAATCCTGGTGCTGATATCTTCTGTCTGGTGACCAGCGACAGGACATGAGAAAATGGAATGAAGCTGCATCAGGGGAAGTTCAGCTTGGACGTTAGGAAAAGGTTCTTTACTGAGAGGGTGATTGCCCACTGTAACAGGCTCCCCAGGGAAGTAGTCATGCCACCACGCCTGTCAGAGTTCAAGGACCATCTGGATGACACTTTTAGTTATATGGTTTAGTTTTAGGTAGTCTTGCGAGGAGCATGGCGTTGGAGTCAATGATCCTTATGGGTCTCTTCCAACTTGAAATATTCTAGATTCTATGTTCATTCTTTTACCTACTGTGTTTACTATGTGGAAAATGACATGGCTGGCATTTAAAATGCAGCAATCACCCTGCAAGTTGTTCACAGTATTTTAAAGAATTCACTTTATTTCAGTTACTCTGCACACCTTAGCTTTTTCAGGTTTTGTTTTTAAGAAATGGCTGTCTAAAGTCAATTATGATATTGATGTAGCTTTTTGCATTGGAAAGAAGAACAAAGGTCTGGGATACTGTTAATTCCTGCAAGGTCTGGTGTAAAAGTGCTGAAATACATTTTTTAGCTGCTGTGTGAGACTGTTGGAGAGGCTAGCTTCCCATCAGGGTTTCAGTTTCAGAATGAAAAAGACACATGTAGCAAGCAGTCTCTGAATTACCATGTTGCAGCAGAATCACATAAAGTGAAGTATCTGTCTGTAATTTAAAGCTTCAAGAGGGATCCAGCTGAAGCAACAAAGGTCTCACTTTTGGCATTGGCGCAGCAGCTGCCTAGGCATTGTGCCATTCATCAGAGGCCATACACATTCCCTCTCAATCCTGCTGTGATTCCTTTACTCCCTCCTGTCTCAAATGCTTTCGTAGAGCTGAGCAGTGTGAACTTTCATCAGAGGAGGTGAAGGTGGTGTTGGTCATCCTGAACATGCCAGGATTATTTTCCCAAATTCAAATCCCACTGAAGGTTTGTTCCTGTTTTTCTCCTCACGGCTGCTCCCTTGTAGCCCTAGAGTTGGCTTGCACTTTGGTGTAATACAAGAAAAAAATCTGAGTCTTTTCTGGCAAAGAAAATTAGTGCCCTTTTATTCTGAGCTGTACTGTATTACCGGTAATCAGTTATATTCGGTCCTTTGCAAATGGAGACCATAAAAGACAAGCAGGTTTGATGAATCTCCGTTACAGTTGCCATGATATTCCATCATATTGGGGTCAATGCAGAGTATTTTCAGTAACAGTTGGTACAATTTGAATGTGGAACCTAGTTTTCATTGTTACATGTTATAAATGATGGTTTGGGAGATTTTTATTACCTCATTTTGTGAGAAGCTGTAGCTAAAAACATAAATATCATCTGTCTTCTGGAAAAATTGAAATAGAACCAAAAACTTTGTTTTCATGAAATAAGCCTTTGAGACCTCTGCACAAGAGCAGCTCTGACAGGGAATACCTAATAGGTCATCTGTCCATCAGGGAATCTCTCTCTAATAAAAGCCTTGCTGATGTGCAGAGGCTGGTGAGCATTTAGATGAGGTCCTAAGGGATAAGACAACTTTCCTTTTTAATAGATGTTGTGGTAAGATTGTTGTGTTTAAAGCTTGCTTCAGCTGTTTCCCATGTGATCTTAGTGGCCGTATACTGAAGTAAGAAACTGCTGTGGTAAAACAGATGTAGAAGTAATGCTGATTATGAGTAATCATAAATCTTCATGGTTGAAAGAGCCTCTCTGGGTCACCTCTACCCAAGATGAGATTCTACACACAAAAGTTGGAAGATCTCTGAATTGCTCTTAAACCCTTCAAGTTGTAGAGCATTGGAGCTTGCCTTTTCTTGCTAGCCATCCTCCTTTTGACCTTCCCCTTAAACCCATTCTTCCACTGTGTTTAAGGGAAGAAATTCCAGGAGGATGGATGACATGTATCTATATCACTGGTTTGCATCCAGCCCAAGTGGTAAAGTCTGAAAGCTATCGCCAACTGATAGCTTTCTGGTGGACTGTGAGAAATGAGCTAGCATCCAGGCAGCAGAGAGTAGTGAGTAGAGGTTTCTGGTAGAGAAAAGCAGTTTCGCTGCTTAGTCCCTGTTTGCAGTGTCAGCAGAGGTGCTGAGGCACAGAGAGTCCCAGGAGACTGAATTCCCTTGAACTCGTGTGGCCAAAAAACAACTGTGTATTTCAGAACAGACTGTAAGGGAGGCTACAAATAGGCTTTGTACAAACACAACAGTATTGTTTTCACATAACAAGGTATTAAAAGCAAATATAGTAAAACCAGTAATAGGAATATGCTATACTGGTTTTACATACTAAGGAGGAAACTGAGGCTGCAGAAGTCAAGCACTGACAAGAGGTAAAAAGCAAAGGGAGCTCGCAGTGGCTGTTCTGACACCTGGGAAAAGACAACCTTGGCACAGATTGACTGCAGAAGGTACAGAGCCTCCAGTGTTGGAGGCTTTTAGGATCCTGTATTGCGCAGGCTACTCAGATGGAGAGTACAACCCTGGACAGTGAGAAGATTTTCCTGTAATTTTTGTGAGGTTGGGCAGACGTGAAATGTTTCCCACAGAGCTGTGAAGAGGTAGTGTTTTTCTCCCCTGCTGATCTCTTGGGGAACAGTTACAGGACATCTCTACTGTTTCCCAGCTGTGAGTGTGGCATGCAGCATCTGGCAGAGCTGGAACTGGGACACAGCTCCATGCTGAGCAGATGTCTGTTTCTGTTGATACTGCTTTTGGAGAGAAGGGTACACTAAATGAATTGTTGAGCCCTAATTGTCTGTGAGTCTGATTCTGTGAAAGTTAGGGGAACAATGGAATTAAGGTACATGAATTGTGTGCAGTTGCCTTATGTGGATTCAGTGTGATGCCACTTTTCAGCTCCCTGAGGTGCCATCTCATTGTCTTTAAGGGGAGTGTGCTGCACCGTACAGCCAAGGAGCACCTGTTTTGCTTTTTACTCACTGTTCAGTTGTAATTAGTGTGTGCTGTTTAAACTTTGCTCTGAAGAAAGCCTGCAATGACCTCATTGTGATGATACTGGAGTGCTTCATAAAATTTTAGGACTTAATTTTTCAGAGCACTCATTTGAGGGAGAGTGGAGGGTTGCCTTTTTTCCATTGTAATGCATGGGAGCGGGACACAACGAGGTTCAGAAAGTTTTTCTTTTCTGGCTGCACAGTTTTAGATCCTGTATTTTTTCAGGACACCTGGTGTTAAATAACAGCCCATGTTCACAGTGCTGGTCCCGCTGTAATTGTAAGTGCTTGGCTATTCTGCCTGCAGAGCAACTTTGGTCTCAAGTAACACAACTGAAAAACAGGGAACGTGATTAGTAGGGACACGACCATGTGGGGAATTTTGCAACGTAAATGCATGTTGGATTTCAAGGAGAGGAGCTGGCTGCCTTGACTGTCGGAGCATTGTTCCTATTTGTGCAGTCCTGGCCTTCTCCGTCACAGGACCCGTATCCTCACGTGTTACATAATGAGGTTATACATGGTACTGCTTTCTCCAGAGCAAGCTTATGGAGCGTGGAAGTCACTTTATTTTCATAGGGGAAATAAATGTGTGATTGCATGAATGGACCCACAGTGGGCTGATAATGATGGTTCCCAGTGTTTAATGGGTGAATTTGCAATTGTAATGTCCTTTTGATGTGGATCTCAGCATATAATTTCCCAGGTTTTAAAAAAGCAAACATTAATCCCCCTCAGCCCTTCCATATGCGTTGTGCTGCTGTCATGGATTGTAGGCAGGCAGTTCTAGATTCACAGCACTGATCTCTGCGCGTTTTGCTGATGATGTCTGTTCCATCAGTGTTTGCCAGGCGGTTGTCCTCTGTGTTGGTCGCTTTGCCTTTGGGCTTTGCAGCTATTAGCTGTGCAGTGGGATATTTAAAAAGGCAGCTGGGTCTCACCCTGCACTGCAGTAAGGAGTGAGTTCTTTCTTGGAGGAAGTTCCCCTTCCCTCAAAGATAAGTTTGTCTCTACTATCAAGTTTCAGTGGTGACTTGTGTATCTGTGGTTTTATTTTAGTCACCTTCTCCTCTGGCCTTTTCGTGTCTCTGTGCTCCATAGATTTTTCATATTTGTGTTCTTGTTTGTTGCTGATCTGTGTCACTGGTATTTCTCAGGGCGTTCAGTGTAAGCAGCTGGGTTTTCCACACCATTCTGGTGAGCTTCGGAACTCCTCCTGTACAGTACTTGACAAACCACCGTCTTATGTGGAAAGTAGACCTGCGGGAACATGTCCCTGGTATTTATCTCCCTTTGAAGACAAGATGTATTTTATAAATATATTTATAAATAAATGTATTGGTATTTTCATCACTGCAAATACAGCCTGCTGTTGGGATTGATTCTGGTTATTATGACATGGTTGGCTTTTCTTCACTTGTCAT
The DNA here is from genome assembly GCA_013397275.1 of Burhinus bistriatus. Taxonomy (NCBI): domain Eukaryota; kingdom Metazoa; phylum Chordata; class Aves; order Charadriiformes; family Burhinidae; genus Burhinus; species Burhinus bistriatus. The sequence goes on along the minus strand of VYXH01002816.1, from coordinate 66,341 downwards.
GTTTTCTCACTAAATCTGACTGTAAATATATCTTTTCTTTTTTTTTTTTTTTTTCTCTTTTTTTCTGGAGACCATTTTGCCTAAAACGTCATTGTGCATGAGGATAAAGTGATGTTGTTTTGAATCTCCCTTCCTTGTTCACGAGATTGATTCATTTAACTCCATAATAATGTTACGTGTTCCTCCCTACTTTCTTTTAGAATGTAAGACTAAGCTGTTGAGTGCTTCTGCTGTCTCAGAGTAATTTCATGATACTTACTTGCTACTTCCATAAAGGAAGCAACACAAATAATTGTAAATTATTTCCTAAATGCTTACCATTTTTCATGGTGGTGTTCACCTGGATTTGTGTTCTAGCACTCGCATGAGCAAGAGTTTATGGAGAAAGTGAAAATTATTCATTAATGATCTACCTAACGCCCTGTTGTGATCAGAGTTGAGCTCTATAGGCTTCAAATGTGAAAGATCTTTTCAACTGATGAGAACAGGTCCTGAACTGTCTGTGGGCAGCACGATTCCCATTTTCTGTATGTAAACGGAAAGCTGCAGTTCTGTTGTCAGTAGGGGGGGAGAGCTGGAATGAAGATACATCAGTATTCCTAAAATATATGCGTAGCCTAAATGTTCATAACTCATTCAAGATGTGACCTTCAAAACAGTTACGCAATACTTGAGTTCGGCACTGAGCGTGCAAGGTTTGTTTTGCTTCATTTTAGTTTAGGGGGAGGGCTACACATAGGAATAGATTTTGTAAAATGTGTTAGTTCTCACGTGGTCACCTCAAAATCCATAATTCCTGTCACTGTCTATTCAGACACTAAGTCCTCCATGTGAAAGAGCTGTAGAGCACTGAGTGCCTTTGGATACTGAAAGGAAGACTGTTGGGCTCTGAGCTTTCTTCAGAATCTGAGACTAAACAGAAGCTTTAATGCTAATGCCCCTTCCATCTTGAAGAATTAATGAACTTGTCCACTATAGCTTCCCCCCCTTTTGAGTTTTCTCTGTGACTCTTTTCCTGCTATTTTATATGCTGAGTCTTTCAGTCTAAGGCTGTGAGGTGCATTCCAACCTCCCTTATAAAACTTCCGGATCTGCCTTACTGTTCCCTTTCCTCTTTTAGACTTAAGTGCTTGTTCATTTCCTGCCCCCTCCCCCGATTTCGCACTAGTATCTCAGGATGCAGTGCTCCTGGTGCTTTGATATACTTGGGCTTACACTTTCTATTTGAGCTGAGCTCCCTGTCATGGGATAGTTACAGGCTGCATTCCTGTGCTGGAAATAGATGCTTTCTACATAACCTGTTTCCTTATACCCTTTAGCATCTAAAGCCTCTGGTAAAGCACTGGCTCCACTACCATAGACGGAGCAGCATGGGAATCATCAAAAGCTGAGAAAAGTGACGGAGAGAACGTAAAAGCTTGCTAATTTTCTAAGAGGTGGAAATTCAGAGTGTCTCTTGGTTTTGAGATACCTTCACTGTACTATCGTTTTTATTTAAGCTAAAGGAGGGAACCTGTGGTTTTCTTATTAGATATAGACATAGGAAAAAACCCCAAATACCTTATGAAGCATGGAATGACTTGACACACAAGCATTTGTAGCCTCTTCATTCTCTTCTGTACCCTTAATAGGGAATTACTCAGCATGTGCCGCATTTGATTTTGCCAAAAAGATGTTTTCTCAAGAACCAAAAACTGAAACATTTCTCAGACTGTATTCTGATGATTATCAGCTGCCTATTTAACTGTTGTTTTCTTCCTCATCAGAAAAAAAGAACTTATGGGGTTAATGTAAAAAAAAAAAAGTTATTCCTTGTTTCAGGATCCTGTAATACTAGGCAAAGACTGTCTTGTAAACATAAATTTCTGTAGTTCTGAATTAATTTTTGCCTGTGGTTCTGTCAGCTGTGGTTTTTGCCTGTGGTTCAGAATGACTGCAATTGACTTTGGGAAAGTCGCTTTTCTCATATCTGTATCTGCCTCCCATCTTTAAAGTAGCACTTCATTTGTCTCTTAGGATTCCAGCTCTTTGCTGCAGAGACAACTCCAAGTGACAGGGTCCAGTTGTTGGAGGAGGCACTTCTTGAATCATGACAATTCAGCTTCCTGGTAACTGTCAGAGGTTTCCTGTGTGAGCTTTGGCAGTTTACTTGGCATCTCTTTTCTATCCATGAAATGGGATAATAGGCATGTCCTGCTGCACAAGAATATCCAGAAGGTACAACTTCAAGAATAAACACATTTAGGCTGTGGTTACACAGCTTTTGAAGCTGACCTTAAATTGGGATTGCTGTGATCCAGCCCTGCCCTCTTTTTCCCTGAGCATGCTTTCCTCTGTGTGCCACGTGGAGCTGCCCTGGCCAGACTGACGGTGCTTTTTTCATCGGGATAGTTTATGATCATCTCAGCTTCTTGAAATGTCTCACTGAATAGATAAGAATACCAGCTCCTGAGAAGGGTGGGGTGCTGCAGGGGAAGTGAGGAGATGAGAGGAACTCCGGAGTTTGGATTTGCAATGGCTTTAAGTTACCAAAACCCTGCAACCTAGAAAGAGACTGCACTGTTAGTGATAAAATAATGTTATTGAATAAACAGCTATGTACAGACCAGTACAAAGACACCTTGTTCTCCACAGACTTGGTGTGTGGGTCCTCCTTGCTTGAAAACTGGTACAGAATAGTATCTTAAAGTAAAATTCTTAGAGTTTTCTCCAGCCAACCCTAGGTATGTTGAGACATTTTCATCCTCCACCCATAATCTATATTCCAGTCAGTCCCAGTGTTTCTTGTTCTTGAATGTACCCCCCTGTGCTGATTCTCCTCCTATTACACTGCTACGCAGTTCATAGCATTTGTCTCTAAATTCCAAAGCGGTTCTTCTTCCTTTGCCTTTGTCCTTTTCTCTTGCAGAACAAACCCAACTCTCTTTCATATTGTTCTTAATATGTAGGAGGTTGTTTACACTCTCTTTTTCTTTTCCGAGTTGCTACAAGTGCAACATCCCCCTCCTCCCCAAAAAAACGAACACAAAAGGCAGTGAAGAGTTGAAAATAGCATATTTGATTTGACTTGGTCTCCAGCATGCAGGGTGTGAGACTTTGTACAAGTCCTTCTTAAAGGCATGGGGAAATGTGCTGATAATGCAGTGTTGCACTGAAGAGTAAATAGTTCTGAAATACATCTCATAAGAAACAAATCACTGGGAAAAGTAACTCGGGGGCTGTACATTTATTTCTTTAGTGTCCCTGCTGGCAGCAGACATCAAAATACTTTAATTCATATCTAGTGTCATTCATATATACAGTAATATGTTGTATATATACACACACCATAACTTCAATGTAGGGGGGATATGAATTTTTAAGAGCAAGTTCTAAATTTTAAAGTTGCTATTTAACACAGGAATTGGGTTGCTTTTATGAAATTGCAGCATGTTCATGATAACCTGCACCCCCAGCCCGTGCTTCCCTTTATTGATTCTGTGGGAGAAATAAGTCCCATGGTTATGCACAATGCACTCATGTTCTCGTTGACACCAAATTTCAGAGAATTCTGTTAGGTTATGTGATAAAGGCTCATAAACACAAAGGGGCAGAAGGTGAGGGAACACCACAAACGTAAAGCAGTGCAAAGGGAACACCCTAATCTGGCTCCTCCCCAGACTATCACAGGAGAGCGATCAGTCTGGGTGTGAAACCCATCATGATGAGTCAACATGAGAGGCTGGTCAGTACGTTTGCAATCACCAGTGACATGAAATTTAGCAGCAACAAATGCCAGATTGTGCTCCTGGGATGGAATAACACTGTGCACAAGTATAAATTGGAAGAGGAGTGGCTGGAGAGCAGCCCTGCCGAGCAGCCCTGTATATAGTATTAGTATGGTCTAGAGAGGTGGTCGATGCCCCATGCCCATGTCAGTGTTTAAGAGGCATTTGGACAATTCCCTTAATAATATGCTATAACTTTTGGTCAGCCCTGAAGTGGTCAGGCAGTTGGACTAGATGATCGTTGTAGGTCCCTTCAACTGAAATAGTCTATTCTATTCTGGTCTAGTCTAGTCTATTATACTTGTCTGGCCATGCCCTGTGCAGTTTATCTTATCTTCTTATTGAATTCTGTTTCTGACTGTTTCCATGGGTGAGAGGCTCACTTTTCTCTCTGGATGCATGAAGTCTAAGTGCCAGGAAGTAGCGAAGGGGCCAGGGGTCATGCATCCATGGTGCCAGCATCTAGAGGGACTGCAGTGTGTGTGGGTGTGTGTCAGTTTGTGTAATTTCTAGTGACTATCAAGCCAAAGTCACTGGAGAGCAAGAGAAAAGATTTGGCGTGGGGCGTAGGTCTGGACTGGATGCTTGAGAGACCAGAGGGTTTAGAGTCAGCTGCTGGAGGAACTGTGAGGTCCAAGACAGCTACTGTAGAGATCAGGGGGAATCAGCTACTGGGAAAGCCATAGGTCTGAACCATAGGTCTGAACCCATTACTGGAGAGACCTGGGGGGGGGGCAGGCTAGCTAATAGTGGGATCCATAGTATGTGCATATGTGTGTGTATCTGTGATGAGGAGGTCTGAGTACAAACCACTGGAAAGGTGTTGCAGGCCTCAGGGTTGATATATCCAGGTGTCAGCAACAGTGGAGACCAGGGACCAGATACTAGATAGACTGGCATCTAAGGCCCAGCAATTGGAGGGATCCATATTGTGTATGTGTGCAAATAGTACATTTACTCTAATGGGCTTTCTTCCTGATCATCCAGTGAGGGGAAAAGGATCAGCCCATTCCTACTGTCTGTATCTATGTGAATGACCACGTATGTATATTTTTGTGTATTATGTGTGCATGTGTGTCTATTAGGAATACACGCTCGGCCTTGCTACTGGCTAGATGTGGGGACATGGACCTGCAGCAGCCTTGCCTCTATGAGGCTATCAGATTTGGCAGCTGTTAGCAGGTTCTAGTTACTCTTTCTAACTGGATAGCTGGAAACCTGACATTTAAATATTGGGGATGGGAATGGGGGTGAAAAGGGGGTTGGGTTGGTGTGTATGGGATTTTTTTTGTTGGACATTTGAGAACAAAGTGGTTCACAAAGAATTTGGTACCTTTTACACAAATGAGTCATAACAGTATTCTTAGAGGTTTGCCTGTGTAAGCAACTGGGACTATGCTTGCACTCGTATGTCTTAGACTCACTCTGTACCTCCTTCGGGCACTTCCAGTTGGCATTTCTCCAGCCAAGATATCTCTGATATCTTGCTGTTGAATAACAACATTGATCTGTCCCCAGATCTGTTTATTTTCCAGGACACAAGATGCCTGAACTCCAGGACATCCTGAGTAGAATGGCTTGGTTAATCTAATCATGAAGGCAGGCTGCACAGAAGTGCACATCTGGTTCTGTTGGCAGTGCAGAATCCTGTTACAAATGCTGACAAGTTATAAAAGTAACTTCTAGTAGATTTTATGTCGTCCACTTACATGTGTGACTCATCTGGTGATCCTGGACTGGGAAGCTGGAATGTAAAACAACAGATGTGAAGTTTGGCTCAGAAATGTTTCTTGCACAGGTTTTTACAAAATAAAAACTCTATACGTAACCAAACATAGAGGTGCATTTCTTGCATTCTGTAACCATGCTGGAAATGTTTTTGGAGTCAGTTAGTGCTTGAGCCCTTTTCGTTTTCCAAGAACTTTGAAAATACTGGAAGTGTAGAAAATCAAAATGACAGTAGGTTATACTTTTTTTGTGAGATAGTTACAGGGCTACATACTGCTTTGTTTACTTCTTGGTCTCAAAAGAGCTCCTCTCTAAGTTGTCAGACCATGTATTTCTGTTTCTCCTGGAGCTAGAACCCAGCATTCTGCCTGGCTCCCCAAACAACTGTGCCGAACAGCTGGCCTCATGCTAGAGAGGGAACTTCTTCAACTTGTCATTTCTGTAGTACATAGGCCTTTGTCTCATAGTAGCCCTCAGATGTTTGCAAAGAAATGTTTTTTTTAAGCCATTCTATTTTCTTACTGTTTTGCTTTTTCAGCTTCTCTGTTAAGCCACTATATGAATGCAATAAATACCTTGAGAGTAAAATTAGCCTGTGTTACTCCTAATCTGTAACAGAACCATTCTGTGTTCATCAGTGTTGTGGTTTGGCCTCAGCCAGCAACAAAGAACCCCGCGGCCGCTCGCTCAACCCCCACGGCAGCAGGGGAGAATTGGAAGAAAAAGGCAAAACTCATGGGTTGAGATAAAGGCAGTTTAACACAACAGCAAAGGAAAGAGGAAAACAACAATAACGCTGATGGAGGAATGTACACACACCGTTACTGCACCAGCCCTCACCCACCGGACCCCGCGCAGCCCCAGCCCGCTCCCAAGCGGTGACTGACTCCTCCTCCCCCTCCCCCGGCCAGCTCCCCCCTATGGACCGGGCATGGCTCACATGGGATAGAATACCCGTGTCCCGTGCCAGGAATTAACCCTATCCCTGCCGGAACCAGGACAATCAGACCATCGCTATTAATGCAGAATTTAAGCAGTGGCTGATGTATACATCCTAACAGAGATTAATGAACTTAAATTCAAAACCAAAGAAATTGTACAATGCATATGTCCCTTTACGAACTTCTCGCCAGCACAGCCCCTTTATTTATTATTCTCTGTTGCCACTGGAGCCATTGGTCTGTGCTGTGTACCAGAAGAGCATTAACCTGTTTCTTTTCTTGGTTTATGACAGAGTGTGCATGTGGAAAAACAGACCATCTTCACTCATTTCTCTTCTTCACCTTCCATGTTCCCTGCAATATGTCCAGTACTGAGAAATCTCTTTCCCATTCTAATATAAACAGAAGCACAGAAAGCGTTTAGAAGCTCAGCCAGGGTAGAGCTTTATCTTGCTGGGCTTTAAGCATACATATGAGAAGGTCCTCCTTTTTGCACATATTTACCCCTTCCTGGCTTGTTAAAATCTGAACCTTCTGAACTGACTGAACTGCTGCAGCTGCTTGCTCCTGTCTGCCCTGGTCTTTCCTGCCTTTCCTGCTGCCTTTCCCTCAGACATCACAACAGTGTTTGTACCCTGCACCTTTGTTTTTTCTTTCATTTTATGTATTTGCATTTCTAGGAAATTCTAGGTCTGAACTCCCATCTATCTTCTCTCACCTGGCCTCTTTGTTGCAGCCCTTCTCTCTGTCACTCTGCTTGGCATCTGTTGCTGCCTTTGAGACTTGCATGCCAGCTTTTCCTCATTGCATACTGGTGATCCTGTCTGCAACTTCCCTGTCTTCCATTTCTCTAACAAATAGGGTACAAATATAGATCAAGTGCTTGTATAGATCAAGTGCAAATTTCACAGTTTGGTTTATTAAACACCAGCTTTCTCTGAATGTGTCAGTTCAAAGATTGAATTTTCAGTGTGATTAGAAATCCTTTCTATAGGGTGCAAGGACAGAATTTACCACTGTTGAGAAAACCTGGAAAAGTGAGATTCAGAAACTACAGTCAGATGTCTTATAATAGAAATGGGGAAGTGATTAGTTCTGTTTCCTGCTGCTCAGTACTCATGAGGCCACATTGGGAATGCTGTGCCCAGTGTTGGGCCTCCTAGTACAAGAGGGATGCTGCCAAGCAAATCTCGTGAAACGCCACAAGGAGACTTTTAAGGATCCGGAGCACATGCTGTTTACAAGGCCCAGGTAGCTAGATTAATTTAACCTGAAGAACAGGCTAATTTGTGTAGTCTTACTCTACCTAGAGGGCATAGTCAGGTTCTTCTCAGAGATACAGAGGAAGGACAAGAGGTGGTGGTCACAGTTGGTGGCTGAGTAAGTCCCAAACAGGGGTGAGGAAAAAATTCTTTCCTGGGAGTGCTGCTGTGGGAAGAGGTTACTCTAAGAAGCTGTGGAATCACCAACCTTGGAAGTTTTCCAAATTCAGCTGGACAAGGTCTTAAGTAATATGACTTTGAAGTTAGTCCTGCTTTGAGCATGGGGTTGGACTAAGTGATCTCAAGAGGTCCCTTCCACCTGGATTAAAAGGTTAAAGAGTGATTAAGGGAGTGTGTGAAAAAGGTTCATTTTTTTTCTGTTCCTCATCCCCGAGTTTAAATAGTTGTGTGTTTACCAAGCCTTTTTTTGCAGTGCCACTATCATGTGATTATTGTTTTTGCGAGATGGTAGCTAAAATGTAGTGTCGATGTGAATGAAAAGTGGCAACTACAGTGTTGACCTTCAAAAGAAAGGCAAGGTTTTCTTAGAAATTACTGTCCTGAAAGTGTAACTGCTGGTAAAATAATGGGCCTGATATTAAAAGAGGATGCAAAACTAAGAGCCTGCAGGGTGACAGAATTGTAAGCAATAACAACAGGAGTTCATAAAAAATAAATCTTGCCAGACAATGTAATTGCTTTTTTGATAGAATTGCAAAATTAATGATTTTAGGGAATGAAGAGGGAAGTAGGTATATGTTTACTTTCTAACAGGAAGATTAATTGAAATTGTTTGGATAGGAAGAGTATTAGGTGGATTGAAAGTTGGGTGAAAAATAGTAAATAAAAGCTGATTATCAACAGCAGTGCAATGGTTATATAGGTTGGGAGTTAAGACTGGTGGTATGTAACATTTCTGTTAATGATATGACAGAAGGAGAGATAAAATACTCTTAATGTGCTTTGAAAATAAACTGGGAATTGGGAGCCTCAGAGCAGAAAAATAAGGGGGCAGTGGGTTTAGATACATAAAGAGAAAATAAAATGACATTTAACTTGGAGAACTGTTAGATCAGAAGCATGCATGCTGTCTAGAGCATGTATCCTAAACAGAAGTGGGGAGAGAGGGGTTCGAAAGAGACATGCCAATCTGTGATACTGAAAATGGCAGCTGGAGTCCCAGAACCCCTTCTGAGCCAGTGACTTGGTCTTGCTCCTGCCACTGGACAGGGCCACCTTAAACCCCCTGCTCCTGCCATTGGGCTTGAACAACAGAGTACACTGTTTGCAGAATACACTTAGAATAAACTTTGTCCTATCTGCACGAGTCAGTACACCCTCTAAAAGCATTTTGGAGATCCTGGGATGACCTCTTGGTAAAATTTGTTGTCTGGAAGTGCCTGTCTTGATAGAATGAGGTTGGCTTGAAAATGACTGATAGGAAATGATTGCACCCAGAACTGTTCAGATAATGAACTGAATGAACTTCCCACACAGTTATGGGAATGTGGGGCTTAATGTCACAGCTTATGGTCAAAGATGTGCAAGGAAAAGGATACACAGCTGAAAGTGTGTTTTGGTGGTAGGTCTTCCAAACTCAACTCTTAAGTAGTGTTCTCAGCGTGTGTCTTCTGTATGATGCATTCTGCATACCATTCTCAGAAAGCACTATGCAACCTATACAATCCTCTAACTCCACCACACTAGCAAGGGCTCACTTTTTTCAATATTGATAGTGTGCACCTTCTGAAAACAGGTCTGTACAATGCCACAGCTTAACTGGTTATTTTTTATATTGCAGACTTGTCTTAGGAACTGCAGTGAGGGACTAGACTTAAGAGCTGTAAAACACAAAGCAGAAAATGCTCCTTGTCTCAGAGTTTATTATAGGTATTATGGTACCCCTCAAATTCTTTATGACTGCTCACAACCTCCTTTGGCCCTCTAGCATGTAGAGTGGTTCAGTTCTACCATGCTAGGTGCAAGTTGAGAGCTGATATTGAGCTACTATTGAGCTACATGAGTTACTGTCATTTACATGAAAGGATGTAGTATGTGCGTTTGATCTCATTGTATAAATGATGATTTGGAGAAAAAAAAAGATATGTAATAGCAAGTGAATCTCACCTTCCTAACCTGAAAAGAATTTTTAACCTGAAATTAGCTTAATTACTTATTTAGAAGTGGTTAAGGATCAGAACAATCCGTAGTCAGGCTGCTTTTTTTGTTTTTTTTTGTTTTTTCACTTCTCTGGCTAACAAGAGGGGTGTTAGTGCAGCTAAGATTTAGGTAAAGGTGGTTTTTACACTTGGAGGAAGAATTTTGGGGCTAATGTGCTGGTTAAATTAGGGGTCACAGGGCTTTTGGGGAGGTAAGTTTCAATCAGAACATAAGCCCATGGAGAGATGCTTATATGAGGAATGTATTGAATGAGGAATGTATTGAATGAGGACTGTATCCCAGTTACAAGTCTGTGCTAGACTCTTGAAGACTTGTTAGCTGGTTGAAATACAGAAATTAGCATACACAGCTGGGTATTAGTATGACTTTATTTTTGTATATAAACTTAATAGCTTGAACATTACTAGTACTTTCTGTCTTCAGTTTCACTTTAGTATTTGTCTTGTGTTCTGAATGACTCAGTGCTGTTAGGGTGGAGTGTATTGCTTTGTTTTCTTACCTAGTTTTGTGCGTATTGTAGAAAATAACAGTTATGGTAAAAAAAAAAAAATTACTCTGAATGTTGTTGGGAGTGGTCTATTTGAGCATTGCCTTAGAACTGTAAAGCTATGTGTGGAATAACTAAAATATTTGCATATTTTGGGATCCTTTTCTCAATGATTACATGAGGGCAGCCTTTAAAGTGAGCTTCTGCCTCATCACCTCCTAGCCATGCTGCTTTGATTATTGCATTCGTGTTGCCTGCAGCTCAGCTGACAACTTCAATCAAACTCCCTGTAATGTCTTTAGCAAAACAGTGTCTCAGCTTCAGAGGTCTGGCTCTCATATAAGGCATGTAATTTCTTTTAGCTCCTGCTTACTGTTATGATTCCAGGGACACCTGTGCCTGATCATAAGAGACAGGTTCAGTTGTTTGCAAAAAAGAAAAAAAGTTTTTACTTAACCATGATAGGCACAGAAATAAAAAATATGTTCAGGTTCAGGTTAATACATGAAGGTTCTGTCATCCAGTCACATCATGTCCCATTTATGGTGGGAGTCCATGTATTTCCTTGCAGAATGCCCTGCACTGGAGGAGAGAGCCTGGGCCATTTTGCACATACCTAAGGTTCATGAGTACAGCTGTCAAACTACCATGACCTCACTTGTGAATATTCACTTTCTGCTACTGTTGTGATGTGTACTTGAGACTACTCTGCACACTGTTAGAAGTAAAGGTGTGACTGCCCAGCTCCAGTTCTGTCTCTTACCATTTAGAATTCTGCCAAAAGCAGACTTCTGATTTTCTTTTGGACTTTTATGGTTAACCTCCTTATCATAGAATCATAGAATGGTTTGGGTTGGAAGGGACCTTAAAGATCATCTAGTTTCAACCCTCCTGCCATGGGCAGGGACACCTCCCACTAGACCAGATTACTCAAAGCCCCATCCAGCCTGGTCTTGAACACTTCCAGGGATCCACAACTTCTCAGGGCTATCTGTTCCAGTGTCTCAACACCCTTAGAGTAAAGAATTTCTTCCTAATATCTAATCTGAATCTACCCTCTTTCAGTTTAAAACCATTACCCCTTGTCCTATCACTACATTCCTTGATAGAGTCACTCTCTGTCTTTCCTGTAGGCCCCCTTTAGGTACTGGAAGGCTGCTATAAGGTCTCCCTGGAGCCTTCTTTTCTCCAGGCTGAACAACCCCAACTTCCTCAGCCTGTCTTCATAGGAGAGGTGCTCCAGCCCTCTGATCATCTTCGTGGCCCTCCTCTGGACCCGTTCCAACAGGTCCATGTCCTTCTTATGTTGGGGGCCCCAGAGCTGGATGCAATACTTCAGGTGGGGTCTCAGCAGGGCAGAGTAGAGGGGCAGAATCATCTCTTTTGACCTGCTGGCCATGCTTCCACACACCCCACCCCAAGCCGCACCCCCAGAGTCTAATAACTCCCCGATGTCCCTCTGATAGGGCTGTGCAGGGTAAGAGCACGGCGGGCAGAGTGTGAGCCCGGAGTCGTGCATGCCCGTTCCTCGCGCAGGCTCTGGGTCAGCCTTGCAGACTATTCTGCCTTGCTTCTATTGATACCCCAAACACATGCTGCTGTGTGTTGGGTTGGGTTTCCAGGGATTGTACAGCACTGTGCCTGCTCCCTTTCCTCAGGTTTGACTGAAGCTGATAGACAGTCTGATTCCATAAATCTTACTTCTTTAGAAATCCAGAGTGAAAATAGGTCATGGGATTTGGGAAGGGAAGAGTGGCTAGAATCTGTTGCTGTTGCCATGTTGCAACTTGTTTATAGCAAAGAGGTAGATTTTTTTGTTTGTTTTTTTTTTTGTTTAGGAAGTGTGGACACAAAGAGACCACCAGGATAAACTAGAACTGACCACTGAATGACTTACGTTTATCACTGGCTGTATTTCTTTTAGACCTTAAAGAGGAAGTTCAGCTAATTTTCTGCATGTTCATCCCCTTTTTTGACTCTTCTAACAGCTTTAAGTGTGCGCTTATCTGTACTGACATGCTGAAATGAGACTTTTAAAACTCTCAGGGAGACCTGATCTTGTTAGAAACAGAAGAGTTGTTTATCATTTTTTAAATCTATAGGAACTATGCCATGGGTTTTTATTTTGGACTGTAGCAAGTTGTTTTTTCTCTGATTTACAGCAGGCAGTGCTAGTTTAACATAGAATATGGTCGCCTGCTCTGGGAAGAAAGTATGTTGTCAACCTACGTGACTACCAAGATTAACCTTGAAAAGGTAAATCATGTCAGGGTATGAAAATCCCTTTGATTCTGTAAGAATGAAAGGAATGTACAGCACTTTGAAGGTATCTGCATAGGATTCTTCAAGTTGATAATCAAATTTAATTGTGTTTTTTAGCCACATGAGTACTGGAACTTGGAAAATGAAAAAGATTTCAATTCTTTCAGCATTTGCCTCAAAATAGCTCTTTAGCATTATTAGCACCCAAGGAACAACCCCATGTTTGTTTGTTCTCTTCGTATTTTATGCTCCTTGTAAAGCATAAGCATAACACTGCAGAGGAGTGTTTCCATATGCTAATGCTTGCTGTGACAAAGAGGTTAGAGACAACGTGACTAATAATCCTTCAAAATCCCAAGGGAAATAACACACCATGTATGTCTGCTGCAGAATGAAACATCTAGGTGGGCTCAGCCCAATGACAAGACTAGGTAACTGTTAAAGGCTCTAACAATAAAGCGATTATTTGGGAATGTGGCTGGATGTAGCACCATTTTGCTTGGTAAATTGCCTTTTTTGTTTGAAAGACTAGTTCTAGTTCTTTACTCAGTATTTTGATGAAAAGCTTTAGTAATCAGGCAAATATGCATTATTCATATGCTCAATCTGATATCTCTTCTAGCACTTAAAGGAACGACAGCTGCAAAAGTCAGACTCCTGTCCAAAAAGTTTTATTCACTCTTATAACAGTAGCATCTGAGATTCCCTGAACTAAGGTGTTTGAGTGAGCAAAAGGATGTTTCTCCCTCCTTCTTCTCCCACCCCTTTCCTTATTCTCCCTCCCCTATTCTCCACTGATAGTTTCTGTGCAAAGTTTCACAGACTCTCCTTTCTTCCTCACTGGGGCTATGAGAAGAGAACACTATGATAGGAAAGCTGTAGGGAGAGACTTGCAACACAAGATGTATGTGAAACAACTTTGTAGACTATTTGTGAAAACTGACATTATTTTGTGTTGATAATGCACAGTGAAGGAGATGGATGCATCTGAAACTGTATCAGCTTGTCAGATCAAAGTCCTGAAATAGCTTTCACCTGTCATGACATAGTGGCAACACCAAAAGAAGTTTCAGCATCTCTGTGCTCAAGGATTGAGGTTTCTTCTTCCATATAAATAACTTTAATTTGGGATCTTTCAGAAATTTACTCTTGAGGACATTAGAACAGCCCTTCATCTGTGCAGCCGGTCCATCTCTAAGGGCAGATGGGTTGCCTTTAAATAATTACTAACCCCTGTTTTTTTCAAATAAATTATATTAATTTCCTTGGGTTAGGTCCTGCATTCTGAGAAGTACACCCCTGTATGGGATTCACACTCCAGTAGGGCAAAAGAAGAAAGCAGATCATAGTGATGGGAAAGACTGGAATTTGTTTTGTCATTTCTTCTGTTAAATGTGTTTTTCAAGAAGACAGTAGTTAACAGATTAGAAAGGATAACTACCAAGTTAATTCACACAGATCAGACAGGCTTTATGATCTGTAGATACTCAATTGATAGGATGAGAATATTCCTAATTTGTCAAATCTAGCTATTGATAAGAAACACATCTTTTTTCCCCCTCATCATCAGAATCATAGCAATTTCAATTTGCCAGTTTTTCAGTGCCTGCAATTGTACTTCTATTGTAAGCAAGTCACTGCTACTGTGTCCTTAGAGAGCTCTGCACCATGAAGTTCAGTGTCAGTCTTTTTGCACTCTGGGGATGAGTTAAGCTGTGATAGGGAATTGCACAGCCTATCTTTGGGGTCACTGACTGACTCAAGTTTTGGATATTAGGACAAAATGTTAGTATCACAGCAAAGTCTAGGTTGGAAGGAGATGCTGGAGACCATGTGGTCCAACCTTCTGTTGAAAGCAGGGACACGGTTTGAGGTTATCCAGGCCCCTGTCAGGATGAGTCTTGAATATTTCCAGTGAGGGAGATTCTACCATGTCTCTAAGCAATCTATTCCAATGTTTAACTGTTCTCCCACTGAAGGGTTTTTTCCCCTTATTCAGACAAAATTTTCCCCTGAGCAACCTATTTCTTGTCCTGCCAACATGCAACATTATGAGCAAAGTACCACCATCTTCTGTAACTGCCTTTTAGTTCTTGGAAGACATTGATTAGCCTTTTGGAAAGTGAGAGTCTTTTAGGTGTTAGGCAGCACATCTGTCCTGACCTTAGTGTCTGCCTAAAGCCCTAATATTAATATTTTATGAGCTGAAAGTTTTATTTCAAAATAGCATGTAGCATCTCTTGAGGGTATCTTCATTTGGAATTCTGTCCCTAAGCGTGTATCTTTTATCTTCCGTAATAGAAGTCAATGCTTTAAGGTTTCCTAGTATTGAGGAATGTGCGTCAATAATGTGCATCTGGCTTTTCATTTGAAAGGGTCCCTGATTGCTTTAAAAATGTGTTCATAAGAGCTGCTCTTGACCAGTCTGTGAAATCTGAGAGTTAATCTGCTTGACAGAACTTTGCAGCAATAACGTAGCAGTGTACCATGCCAGGCCTTAAGTGGTCTGGGTTTTTTTTTTCACTGCTTGAGAATGCAGGACACTGTGTAGAAATCTGTTTTGGATTCTTTGACTTTTATGTATTTGTTCTTTACTTTAAAATAAAAATAACCAGATCTTAAATATGAAGGACGTTTAAAATGTATGAAGATAGTTCTGTGATAGACATTTTGAAGGCTCTGGTGCCTGGGAACAATTCATTAGGGAACAATTCATAGGGAAGAATTCATTATTCCTCCCTCCCTGCTCCCAGCCTACAGCTTGGTATTGATGTAGTCTTTCAGACTCAGTTAGAGATCATCGATATTTGAGAAAGACTATATAAACATAGGAGGTGGGTAGGGACAAAACAGACATCTGTATAAATGGAGTTAACAGTGCAACAGAATAGCGATAGGCACTCTTTGAGAGGCACTGAACTGGAATAAGGTTTCTTTGAAATGATCAAGACACTTTCTTAGTCTTTTTTTGCAGCATAATAAATAAACCTGGCATCGAATTACAGGACAGGTGCAAAGCATCACTCTGTTTGGAAAAATATTCTGTGTAGAAAGAGGAACTGCACCTCTTAGTTCATCAGCTCTGTTCCCTTTATGTGTTCAGAGATCCATAACTCCTGATTCTATTCATTAAGCTTTTATTGCTTTTTGTTTCCTTTACACTTACAGCGTTCCAGTGGTACAGCTGTCAGGGAATGGGAAGAGTTTTTTTCTTCTTTATGTTCAATCTCAGGCCAAATTACTTACTGTAGTTAAAATTTCTGAACCTTTGTTTTCAGTGTATGGGGCAGAAACCATTCGAGTTGATTTAAAAGAAAAAAACACAGGGAAGTGAGCTGACTTGCTTTAGCAATCCTTGGAACAAAGAAACATGGGATTTCAGAGTGCAGCTTATGCAATCAGGTTTTGCTTGGAATTGTGTTTAAAGCTGTGTATTTGAGTATAGTATTTCTTCAAAAAGAGACAAACATACAGAATCTTTTCAGGATTGTATCTGCCAAATTATCTTGCTTCAGCTTGCAGTAAAAGGGAGTAACCCCATTGCTGATAAATGTTTAATATAACAGTTTCCATGCTATTGGAATAGAAACACTAAGTACTATACAAGAGTGTCCTGCAATAAAACCAACGGCACAGAAGGAGGTGGGGGAGGAGAAGACTGAGATGTGGTCAATTTATAAAAGTTGAGTTTCAGATATTGAATAGGATGATGAGTTCATAAAACACTTCTGAAAAGTGTCTGGGTGGCGTCAGAGAGTTTTGTGTTTCTTCTGGCCAGATGCTTGGCAGGAAAGGGACTAGTATGACATAAGAAATGACCATATGAGAAGAATAACACAGAAGGAGAACTCACAGGCTGGATAAAATTCAGGGAGTGAAGTATCTTGTATGTTAGGGGCATTGATGTCCAAACCTGTATAGATCTGTTTTATAGACATATTGTAGGCTTAAAACAACAACAAAAGCAAACAAAACATTATCACATGGACTATATTATTGCACTTGGACATTTAGGAGAGAAGAGAGAAAGATCATATACGTATTGTTTCTACGGGCATCAAATTTGACTTCTACAAGGCATAGCTGGACCAAAACTAGCACTGTCTACCCTTGTGTGGTATTGCATTTTGGAAGCCCTTAGTTTAGTTCAGGTTGTTTAAAAACCTGTCTGGATACACACCATTTACTAAGTATTTATGGCCGAGTATTTGATAGATTCCTCTGAACCAGTCTGCAGGCATAGCGTGAAGCATCATGTTGGTTGCTTCTGAAACAAAATGCCAGTGTCCCAATTAATTTGTAAATGGAAAATATCTGCCTGTGATGAATTAACAAAGTGCTGCTTCTAAAGGCCAATTGATATTTCATACTGTAACTACCACATACTTGTTACACGCTTAAGAAGATCAGAGCAGACTGAATGACACAAGTACTTTTTCCCCTCCAAAAACCACTTTTTTGTTTTTCGGATGCCACTATGAGGATTTTTTGCAAGGTTCTTAGTTTCTGGCTGCTGATCAAGGGTATCTTAGTTTTCTTATGTCTGAGATACATGCGAATAAACTTTTTTGAAACTCAAGTGAATGTGGGCTTGGCTTTTGGGAAGGAGTCAAACATGCTTGCACCCATTCACACCCCATATTAGGCTCTGAATGCCTGGTATTGCAGCTAGCACACAGCATTCTCACCGAGTGTAAATGAGTCATCCTTAATGCAGATAAGTTCATAAAACTATGTTTTGCTGTTATACTTCTGCCTTTACAAAAGCTCATTAATTAATATACTGTAAAAAGTTAAGTAGCTCCTACTGTAAATCAGGTAATTGAACTGCTGCATGTTTTTTTGTGGTCTGACATGGGATCAAGTCAAACTGTACTCTGATTTTTTTCCCTTTCCTTTCCTGCTTTGTCATTTTAAATCTCTCATACCCTTGTAATAAGAACTGACACCGATCACAAAGCTCGTGTTACATATGCAGCACGATTACATTAACCTGCTGGATTATAGTGAGAGGTTTACCTTGGTTTGATTTTTACACCCTGTCTTGTATCTCATGCAGAATACATGATAACCATTTTCCTTCATTCTTGTGAGATGAGTAAGGTGGCTAAAGCGTCTGCCTCCTTGGGATTTAAATCTGACTTTGTTGTTCGCAAAGCAAAAAGCATTAATTGCATGACTGTTACATTACAGACACAACCTATTTTTAATGTTAAAGTTGACCATATCCCACTGTGTTACCACAGAATATGCAAGAAGCTTTATTGTAAGTGTAGAAAAGCTTTATTGCAAGGGCAGATGCAGATGATCAGATAGAGTTGTTTTTATAAATGTCAAGAGCTTCAAGACAGGAAGGAGTTGGTGGACTTTGCTCTGCTAAGTTGCTTCTTGTGAAAGTTTTTTGGAAGCCACAGAAAAGAGTCCAGCCCAAACCAGCGGGATGAAATGTGGCTGTTACGCAGTGGTTTGAACAGAACTTGAGAGCTGCTGTTAATGGCACTTCAGGTATGTTCAAGTTATCTTGAATTATTCAAAAACCGTTTGTCATGAATTCAGGAATATCTCCCTTGAAAGACGGAAGGGGGTATGTGAGGGGAATTGTCAGGCAATGTAGACCTCAGGGAGGGCTGAGAGCAGGCTGGGGACTGGATGGCTGTAGAGCCTAGGTCCTGCCCTTGTTTCCAGACATTTCTGCCCTGGGTCGCACTGGGGGCGCAGCAGAGGGGAACCTTGTACGGTGGCTTGAACTCAGCCCACTCTGCTCACAGCTTTCAGCTGTGAGGCCACTGGTTCTGGGTAGGTACTTAATTCCTTTGGCAGTTTGACTCTTTCAATGAAAGCTGTGTCTCTTTGACCTGAAGGTGGAACCTGGGATCAGGTTTTGCTTGGAAATGCTGCTGGTAAACAGCCTTTTGATAACTCGTGTCTCTTGAGGTGATGGCTCTCCAGTATGGCAGTCAGTCTGTCACTTTCAGCGATGTCTTAAATTGGAGGCTGGGGCTGGTGATGAATTAATGGGATAGGGAGCCTAAAATAATGGTGTAAGTTAGCTGCCCATTGTAGACATCTGGATCTCTGCCAGCTCTGACCCAGTGGTTTTAAATGTCCCCATTCATGGAATCACACCTGTTTATGCTTAAGTGCCAAAAAATGAATATTTTAGCAATGAAGGAGTTCACTCAATTGTGAAAGGAATGTGTGTAGAAATGTTCCTTCACAGCATAATTGAGCAGGTTTCAGAGATGTGTGCTGCCTTTTAAAAATGAATGCTCACATCATTCTTCTGGTTCTTTCTTCAGGTGGAGCCATATGTATGAGGTTGGTTTTTTTTTAATTTGTTTGGTTTAAAGTTTAATAGTTCTGCTGTAGACACATTGACACCAGCTATCAGTTCAGAACAGCAGACTGCTGGTGAAAGGTAGCCTTTTTAAAACAGAGGTTACAGAATATCCACCTGATTTTGTTCAAAGAACTTGTACACTTTGGACCGGGTTAGAAGAGTTCCTGTATTAATGAAGTCCTCCTACACTGTCCAAGAGGAAGAAGGGATGCCATCTCTCATGATAGGCAAAAGCCTTCTGCTATTTGCTAACTTTCTTTAATCTGTAGTCAATTGGGAAGACATAAACTGTCATTTAAAGTGGGACTGGAAGAGAAGCACTCAGATCACGTACCTTACCTCTGCAAAAAATAGGTGGTAAATAAGAAGAACCCTTCTCACTTTCTTGCCCCTGCTTTCTTTTTTTGGTCTTTAATTTTTAAAACATGGTTTTGGAGATCTGATTTGTGATGTTGCATCCCATGGGGATATCAGGGATATGATGTTGCTGGCTTCCTGCCTGTGGTTGACAGCTTTCTACTCCCTTAATCTTGTTTTCTCTATGTTCAGTAAAAAGCACTTGTCTGCATATGCTTTTTTGTGTACTGGGAGGGGACAGCAGTTGGTACTGCACATTTGTTTGCATCATTGATGGCCAAGGCTTGGTTCGGCTTATGTTAGCTTCTTTACAAGTAGTCCTTGACTTTGAAGATGGGCTTATTGATGATTTTACAAGTAGCTGATATTAACTAATGCTGTTGTTGTGAGAAAAGCCCCTTTCCTCCAACAGGTAAGATACAGAATTTAAACTACAAGGATTTTCCTGTTAGGCTGTGAAATGTTGAGCTTTTCAGAGACCAGATTTTGAATCTGAAATAGAAAAGCAGAATAGGAATGATGAAGAAAGTTCTGTTGAATCTGAGCTACTTCACTTTCATAAAGGTGAAGTGTTGACAGAAACAGAATTTATTAAATCAATTTTGAATTTGAATATTAACTCTTGTCCTTTAAATAGAAGTAGGTCTTTTCATCAGCAGATTGGAAAAGATTATGGTATAAGCATAGCTCAATTAGAAAGAAGCCCTAAGATGGTTAACTGAAATTATTAGGGAGTCAGAGACTTTTCAATAACAGGAGACACTGAAAAGATTAAGTGCTTAGATTAATGAAGGACAAATGATATGGGATGTAATACAGGATTGCAAAATAATGAATTATGGGATAAGTATGAATGCCAGAACAGACGGAGCTGGAAGGTGAATAAGGGAATAAGAGGAAGATGCTCTGGTTTTTAACATAATGCGTACCTATGGAACTCACTGCCATAAGATATTGAGGCTAAGTTCTCAGCAGAATTTAAGAAGGATTAGCTGTTGATGGAGACGAAACAACATATTCATTGCTGTAGAAGATGACATAAACACTCTGTAATTAAAAGGGGTGCAGATTCTTATCCTAAATGGCATAAACAGACTGTTCCAAGACACCTGGTACTCTGCTGCCCGGCAGGATAGGCCTATCTGCTTGGGCACGTGCTGTTCTCTTGCCCCTCATATTTTCTATTTTCTTCCACCTGCTAGTGGGAGAATTGGTAAGGGAGTTTTGGGACGTAAAAAAAATGTCCATTATAGCTGGCTCTGAATATTTATTAATGCCACGTTTTCTGCCTGGATTGTAGGCTGTCTGTTGTATGGGTTGGCTTGATCCCCAGTGTACAACAGTGCCAAGCCCAAGAAGACTCTGACTTCCAGGGCATCTCAAAAACAAACAATAAATAGACTTTCTAGGTTTGAGTTCTTAAAGGTGAAAACAGCAATGGTGAATTGCATTCTAACATAATCTTTAGAGGGTTTCTTTCAGATTTAGCATAGTTCATGATGTTGTTTGTAAAATGAAAACAAACCCCCAAAAGACCCTTGTGCTACTGCAAATGTTTTGATTTAAAGTTTAAATGTAGGTAACAGGATTTCTATTTTTTATAAAGTTACATTTTTCTGTTACTTTGGAAATTCAGGCATTCTTTCTGCTCAGCCTGAAGGCCTCTGAGGGACAGCTGATATGACAGTGTGACATGATCGCAATTTCTTAGCTTTGGGACCCTGTATTGCATTTTGACCCTCATCTCCTATGTGTCCGGTGCATCTGCATCTGATGTCATGGTTTACAACTAATTGCTTTGTACAGTTTTGAGACAGAATCTCATTCTGTCCCTGGTGTGAAATCCTAAATGAGAAATCTCAGCCACATATGCACTGTTGGCAGTAAATGATTTTTAATGGAAATCCCAGGGACCAAATGACATAGAATGTTTGGCACAGTGGAAGGTCTTATAACGGGGTCTTATTTTCCTGTCATCCACCCAGTAAAGGCCCCATGTCAGAAGGATAAACTGTTCTTGTTGGTATATGTAAGTACAAACTAGAAAGTATTAAGTTTCAGCCATTCAAAGAGATTTTACCTCTTTGCCTTGGGGAAGCAAGAAGTGTAACTGTTGCTGATGAGGCAACCACAAGCTATTATGCTTCTGCCCTTGTGTCAAAGGAAAGAGATTAATTCATTTGCTCTCCAGTAACAGTATCAAGAAAGATAATTTCTCTTGCTGAAGTCAGGACTGATGAAAGGTGGGTGGTGGACTGAGGTGGCTAGACACTCAATTCCTATGTCTTTAAGAACAGATCCTTTCCCCACAGATCTCAAACTCAGTGTCTTCTCTGGGGTACTCCTTCACACGGTACCTGCATCCTGGAGTGCTGTCCCACTCCTGTCTCTCTGCCAGGCCTCCTTTTCTTCAGCCATGCCAATGCTAGGTGGAGTCCCAGAATGTGGAGCCCAGGCTCTAAAAACCCATCTGAGTGTCTGTGTTTTGCTTCTAACTTACATTGTACGCGCATTTACCTGTCCCATTTACCTGGCCTGTGGAGGTGGCTTTTTCTACAGGTAGAACTGAGGGTCAGATAATGCCTGTTAGACTGTCTGGGTCCTGCTACAGAATGGAGAGAGAAGCGCATGAGCTTGTCTCTGTCCTCTCTCATGAAACATTAGAAGAGAATCATTTACTGGTCAGATTGCAGGCACCAGCTGTGAGTGAGTCTTTCTTAATGAATCCAGTCTCCCCCTCTGTCACCTGTCTGTCCATCAAGCGCCCAGGGAAGTGGTGGTTTTCTGAAGGTGTTAGAAACGTCTGCTGTCCACGCTAGTAGGGAAACTAAGTATGCATTTCACTCTTCTCTAAACACTTGATAGAGATTCTTTTTAGCATTTATAGCAAACAAGCTGTTCATATATGCTCTAAATGATGTGGGAAGCTATGATCAGTGATTGGAGACTTCAAAACTGAAGTTACAGTAGTACCGTCTGTTTCTAAAGGAAGACTTTTCCGGTTGGAAAATGAAAGTGTGTCAAAGGTAAAATATGGCTTGGGATATTTGGTTCTGAAAAACACAGGCAGGTTTCAAAACTTGTCTACCATACAAAGTTGTCCTTGAAACCTACCTTGTTTCTGCCCAATCCCATAATGGGCAGAATGCTTTGGATTTACAGCATGCAAGCCTGGAGCTTGGAAGGCCCCAGGATGTGGGATACAACCCTCAGAGCATCCAGGTTTTTGGTTATAAATCCTGCAGCCTTGGGAGCCCCAGGAACTCCAGGTATTTTGACTTGCTGGAGTCTGTAAGCTCTTTGTTGTGGAACCAGGACCGTAGGAGTCCTGAGAACTCCATGTTTTTGTTTGTCATGTGGTACTAATTTCAGTTTGACTTTTTTGGACATTCTTTTCCCTTTAAGCTTATTCCAAAATCAAATGTGTGGGATTTTTAATCTGAGCTTTTATCTGTGTACAACTCTGTATGCCACAGTCATAAGCTATTCTTTCCAACTCTTGTTCCATATCTCTTTCTCATGGCCTTCCAGGATTCGGAGCAGTGACTAGAAAGATGTAGTCACTGGGTTTATACTCAGCAATCTCAGTTCTTTGTCTACCTAGTGTACCCGGAGGAAGGCTTGTATAATTGAGGTCTTGGTCAGTATCATTCAAAAGAAAAGAATAAATTTTAGAACCATATCCCTTGAACACTTGATAGTGTATGCATTCGTGTGTCTCTCTGTAGGGCTGAGTATTGTCCTGAAGTCAAGTGGCAGGATTACTGAAACTCATGATTTCTAAAAATAATTAATTTGAGAGTGATGCAATGGTTAGTGTCTAGCTGAGGCCATGTGAAGCACAGATTCAGTTTGCTTCTCTGCCAGCGAGAAGTCATCCTCAGCAAATGTCTTGGTCTTTGAGTTCCCCATATTTAAAATCATGACAGTACAAAATCACAGAATTAGAGCATGGTAGGAGTTGGAAGGAACCTTCAGAGATCATCTAGTCCAACCCCCTGCCAAAGCAGGTTCACCTAGAGCAGGTTGGACAGGAATGCATCCAGGTGGGTTTTGAATATCTCCAGAAAAGGAGACTGCACAACGTCTCTGGGCAGCCTGTTCCAGTGCTCTGTCACCCTCAAACTAAAGAAGTTTTTCCGCGTGTTGAGACGGAATTTCCTGTCTTCCAGTTTGTGCCTGTTGCCTCTTGTCCTGTTGCTGGGCACCACTGAAAGGAGTCTGGCCCCATCCTCATGGCACGTGCACTTTAGATATTTATAAGCATTGTTGAGATCCCCTCTCAGCCTTCTCTTCTCCAGGCTAAACAGACCCAGGTCTCTCAGCCTTTCCTCGTAAGAGAGATGCTCCAATCCCTTGATCATCTTCATAGCCCTCTGCTGGACTGTCTCCAGTAGTTCCTAGTCTTTCTTGAACTGAGAAGCCCAGAACTGGACACAGTACTCCAGATGTGGCCTCACCGGGGCAGAGTAGAGGGGGAGGATGACCTCAACCTGCTGGCCACGCTCTTTTTAATGCACCCCAAGATACCATTGACCTTCTTGGCCAGAAGGGCACATTGCTGGCTCGTGGTCAAGTTGTTGTCCACCAGGACTCCCAGGTCCTTCTCCTCAGAGCTGCTTTTCAGCAGAATGAGCCCTTAACCTGTACTGGTGCATGGCGTTATTCCTCCCCAGGTGCAGAACTTGCCCTTGTTGAACTTCATGAGGTTCCTCTCTGCCCAAGTCTCCAGCCTGTCCAGGTCTCGCTGAATGACAGCACAGCCTTCTGGTGTGTCAGCCACTCCTCCCAGTTTTGTGTCATCAGCAAACTTCCTGAGGGTACACTCTCTCCCCTCATACATGTCATTGGTGAATATGTTGAACAAGACTGGACAAGTAGCACTATCCTACATAATAGAAATTGCAAGGTAAAATATATAAGTTGTAAAATGGCTCATATATCGTGGTGACTGGATTTTTTATTTCCCCTTTTTAAAAAATAGTTTCATATTTTCAAGTCAGGAATCATGGGGGACCATAAAAAAAGCTTAAGATATTTTTGCTCAGCCTCCAGTGTTTGTTCCAATTCTTCCCTGTTTTAGTCCTCTCTGTCTCACTGAATCAGCAAGGTCATTCAAGGGGAATGTCTTGTAAAATGGATTTGGAACTTTTACAAGGGGAAAAATAAATGTAATTTTTATATATTGCTGAAATACATTTTATATCTGTATCATGTCTTTATAAATACATGGTTATAAATATGTGTATAAAATTGGTTAGCTTTTGCTCTGTTTTGCAGCATGATTCCACAAGCCAGTTGTGCAAAAACAGCTGAAGAGGGCAGAAACAACCAGAGGTGTTCAGGAGCACTGTAGCTGGACATAATTGGCACTGAAGTTCTGGAGAGATAAAACTAAGGGCTGAGAAAAAATATTAAATATTTTGTGACTTCCTATAAAAACTGAAGTTGTTGGGATCTGTGTTTTGAGGACTATGGTGGACTGTTCCCAGAAGGGAACCAAGAAAATCAGTTTTAGTAGGAGAACCAGGCTGTGTTGTTTGGGCCTTATTACTAATAGCCTTCCTTTCCATTTTTCTGCTACACCCATTGTGAGATCCATTTTCATACCTAGTATCCGAAAGTGGCCTAAATTCTTACCCTTAATACTTGGCTGAGCCATTTTGGTGCAATGGACTGATGTTTGTTGCCTTGTCCCAGGCATTTGTGCGTGGGACTGAAATGATTTTCTTGATGTGGAGACATTTCTCAGCAGCAAAATTCTGTGATTCATTAATCAAAGATTAATTAAGTACAGAGTAAGCTTCTGAATGTCTTTCATGGCCTAATTACTTAACAGAGGTGAGATCTGTAGTGAAGCAAAATGTGTTCCTATGCTGAGGTTACATTGTCCGGTGGGACTGCTGTAGAATGGCCTTGCAGCAACCCCTACCACTGAAGTCTCAGAGGTAAGTGCAATGGCTAGTCAAAACAGCTGGATGAACTGGTTACAGCTTTTTCATTGCTTATTTTTTCAGCAATTAAGCAGTTCTGTGGGATTTATTAACTGAGCTACATAAATACTGAGTACTAACTCAGTTCGAGCAGGAGGAAGTGGCATCTAATCCATAAAGCTGCTCCATGGCCACAAATTCAAGTGGCGGAAGGTTACTGAAGTTTGTAAAGTCTTCCTGGTGGCAACAGCATAACCATAAGAGGGTCATCTGTTTCCTTTGTACACAGTGGGAGGGGAGGCTGATCTGGAACCGTGTTTGCCCTAGTGCTCATTGCACAGGCTTGGATTTTGAAGCTAGCTATTGGCTATGGATGTGTCTTTGGTTGTTCGTTCTGAAGTGTAACCTGTGAATGTAGATCAGTCATGGAGAACTCTTAATGGAAGGTGCACTGCAGGTTATGGTAAAGAAAACTAATCTTTTGTAGTATTTGAAGGCAAAAATAGAAAACTGGAACACTTCAGTAAGGTCTAATAATGAAAACTTGGAAAAAATAAGCTTGGAGGGAGACTTGTGTACCTTTTTTTTTTTTACCCACTAATAGAAATGTTTCCACTATTTACAAACTGTAACTGGATTTGTGGAGATTTTTTGTTTATTACAGAATACTCTTTCAGTTTTTTAACATGGAGGAGGGTGGATTAGTTATTGTTGTCGTGTAACTTCATGTGGGAAGCTAAGGTAAATATTTATATACCATTAGTTTTCACAAGTGCGCAACATTTTTTTTCTTTGCTGAAGCTAGTCTCTGTCAGTGTAAATTTTATGGCAAACCAATGGGTGCAACAGGAAAAAATGCTTTAAAATACTTGTGCATTCTCACAATTTTTTGGCTGAGAGCTCAATTTTGTGTGACAAGTAAAAACCACTGAAAGTATCTAGCTGCAGCATGGGATTGCAATGGCACAACTTTACACTGCCAGTAAGTGAATTTTCAAACAGAAGAGTTTTTTCAGACTTCTAAAACCATACTCAGACATTCGGCTTGTGTTTGAATGCGACTTACCCTGCAGGCTCCAGTGTCTGAGGTACATACCTGGCCATGGCCTACAAGTCTCTTCCGTGTTTCTTTCTGAGAAAGTTGGTTCTTGATGACTGCTCACGTTGGAGTTTGTATGTGCATCATAGACATGTACAGAAATGCCCCACTCTGGTCCCTGCTAATTTATCTTTTTTTACTTGGGTGTTTTGTGTTCAGCCTTTTCTGCTATCATACGCACTGCTGAGTGATCATCTTGCAGTCACCCTTCTGATGGACACGTTTGATGCAGGTAGTTCTGGAATGACTTTTGAAAAGCAAAGTGAATAAACGCTGTTGATATAGGCTTGGGCCTGCCTGTGTTTAAAATGTTATTCTAGAGCAGAAGAGGTGACAGAAAGGTATTACACATACAAATACTGGGCATTTCATGGCATGAAGTACTTTATGGTAGAGGGATCTTTTATCAGAAAAAGCCTGTCAAGAAAGGTACAGCACTGCTTTAGGATGTTGATTCTGATGTTGTTACATACAAATTATAGAATCTTAAGGGGCTTTTGGGCATAGATATCTAAGATTGAATAAATGTTATATTATCTTTTCTCAAAGATACCTGATAAAATAATAACAGTGCATTATAATATGCATGTGAAAGCATCAGTTGAAAATTGTGCATAATTTTTGCTTTTCCTGGTAGCTGTATCTCTTTCATAGTGGCCTCCTAATATGGTTTCTTTCTTTACAAAAAGGAAAGCATAACCTGTATTTTAAATCTGCTGTATCACTTTGCACCATCAGTGCAGTGCTTTTACACTTACGACAAAATGACGGATTTGGAAGCACCAGGCATGACCTAAAGTATCTCTTCCTCCCCTCCAGGCACTTGCACACACATGCACAGACACACGTGCACGGTTATGCCGTCTCTGTTTCAGAGTCCTAGCAGGCATGTTGCACTACTATCTGGAAAAGAAATATGGCATTTGGGTCACGATTTCTAGTTCACAGACTACCTGTGATTAAGATGGCCTATTGCCATACACAAGAACAATCTCTGACATACTAGTTAAATAGAGTGTAAATAGCTGCAGGTTCAGATATCCTTGTATTTCAAGAGTTTTAAGAACTGATTCATGATCCCGTAAGAGAGAGCAGCTCTGGTTATGGTTAATTATATCACAGGTGATGGCGTCACATTATGTGCATGTATAACTGAGACGTGCTTATTCAGTGTATGCTGAGTGCTAGTCTATTCCAGTTCCTTGTCCCATGGCATTTGTTTAAGCCAGAAAAAAAATGTAAGTCACTGTTAATTTAATGAGCAGGGAGAGGTTAGCACCTGTCTATCTAATCCATACTTTTCCAGTATTTTATTGCATTAAAGGAGTATCACTACCTCACAGTTCTAGCTCATAAACAGCTAAACAGTACTTGACATTTAAAGAGATTTTCCGTTGTGCACTTGTATAGTCAAGAGTAATTCTAATCCTATTACAGATATTATGTCATGGAGGCGTGCCCTGGGGGAGAAGGCTTCTGCTGACTGGCCCGATGGAAAGCAGAGGGGAGGGGCGAGCAGGAGGATGGATTTATTACTCGATAGTTAGGTCAGGGATTTCTGTGGGAAATGCCCAGTGGTTGCAGTTGCTGATGATTTTACGGC
Organism: Burhinus bistriatus; assembly: GCA_013397275.1. NCBI lineage: Eukaryota > Metazoa > Chordata > Aves > Charadriiformes > Burhinidae > Burhinus > Burhinus bistriatus. Next base: position 38,381 of record VYXH01002816.1, on the reverse strand, counting down.
AACAGCAGTGAAACGCAGAGTGTGCTCCGATAGCTGGTTACTGAATGAGATACTGCAAATGGGTGGAAAGAAAAAAGACAGCGTGTGAGAGTCAGAGAGACACAGAGTCGGAAGCAGTGAGCAAGGAAAGTGCTCTGGCTCGAGGAGAGTCTCCCAGGTGTACTGCAGAAGCTTTTTGGAAATGGATGCCAGGACCATCTGCTGCCTATAGATTAGAGGGCTGTAGACTAGGAGCGGAGAGAAAGAGCTTATGGCTCTTTTGAATAAAAATCAAAGTTCTGCATAACTGATTCATCAAGATAAATCATGAGTATGCTATTGCATGGGATTTAATGTATAAATCTATGCTACAGATAAACAGAGTACAGCCTACATTGCTATAAAAAATAAAACCAGCAACAATGCAGTAAATAAATTCTGCAGTGATTATCTGACCTATGTACGAAGAAAAAGAGAAACAAAACACAGACCGCTCTTATCGCACTGTGACATTTGCAAGGCACTGCATTTACTGCTGAGAGATGCTATACATTAAATCTGACAGCTGTGAAAAGAGAGATCATGGAGAAGTCAAGTAGTGAGGATTCTTCAATTCACCGGAGTCCATCTTTGGATAGCAAAGACTCAGATTTTGCTAAACCTTCTACCTCAGGGAGGCAATTTGGTCGAGGTTTTACTGCTGGAGCTTTCTATGGTACAACTGGATCACACACAAAGAGCCACACTGGGGCCGGAACCGGGACCGGCGTTGGGACTGGGACTGGCATAAAAAGTGACAAATACAGTGCACCCAAAGGCAGCAAATACGTGGTCTTTTACCTGGATCTATCCTTTGTTTTCCTTTTAGAATTTAAGAAGTGCAACATGGCAAGAGGCTGCCTGTGTTGTTTGAAATACATGATGTTCCTTTTCAATTTAATATTTTGGGTGAGTACTGCCTTTTCAGTTGCCTTCATTCGTTAGTGTATCCTGTACTGCTGCATTATGTGTATAGTGCATCTTTGAAGCAGTACAGTAAGTTCCCCCCTCCCCTTCCTCTCTCGCGTACCTGCTTGGAATATTTTCAGTGTTAAAGTTGTGTCTATTGAGAAAATGTTCATGCTTTCTATATCTTTATTAACACCTGGTTACAGTAGTTTGGCTACTAATCCCTCAAACTTGCTATTCTAATATGTGTTTTGGACTGGGTTATCTAAGAAAGGGCAGAATTGTTGCCCTTTAAGGAAGAGCAGAATTATTGTAGCATTAAAATCCTGCAGTGGCAGGATTTTTGCATTCTATTGTAATACCTTGTTTTGCATTAAGCTGCAGGTTAATTTAAATTTGAAGAACATTCTCATCGTCACCATGAATCTCATTTGCCTTTTGTAAACTTCATTTGACAAACTGCTTTTTCATTTGAATGAGGTTCTGTCCCATTTCTCCAATTAAAAACACTAAATGACCTATGTTCTAACCTCTTAAGGTATCGGCATAAATGTGAAATGACTGGAAAGGGGAATTAATCTGGATTCAGTTCCAGCTGCAGTTGTCCACATTGGCTTGTGAAGTTGGAGACTTGCACTTGCTTCTGAAGGATCAAAATTGATTTTCCTCCATCAGCCAAGGGGCATGAGGAATTGAAACAATGCCTCAGCAAGCAAGTTAAAAGTGTAATGGCTACTTTGAGCAAAGTATTGTCACGTACAAGAGAGGGAGGAAAAGTTAAGTCATCTGGCAGCTGGGCATCCTTGAGTGAAGAGTATTGCTGAGGAAATCACAGGCTGATTGAAATACTGAGTATGCATGAAATGCATAATATGAAATGGTTTGCTTAGTTTGAAATCAAAAGTCACTGCTTCCCTGATGGTTGCAAAGCTTGAGCACATGGACAAAATCATTCATGGTTGTGATCCAGAAATACACAGTATGCCTCATAAATAAATGAAAACACCATCCCTGGATTTATTTTGGAAAAAGAAGCATTAATAGTCTAGTTCAGATAGCTACCTCTGGTGTAGCGATATCATTGCTCGAATTAGGAGTCTTACTAGCAGCTTCTGTGTTTATCTTGACCCACTTACTTAAATAGCATTTAAGAGCAAGAGTTAATGGGAGATTTGGTACAGTGTTGAACCACTCACGCAACAGTGAGCTTTTATTCAGTAATAGACTGAAATGCTATAATAACTGAGCTTGTGGCAGTCTTACTTAAAAAACTGGTCACTGAAGAACAACTGATCAAAGTTCACTTGTGATTTTTAAAATTTTTTTCTTTTCGTACACAAACGCTACCAGAAAGTTGCCTTAACTGTTTCTGGAATAAATCCTTTTGACCACAACAGAGTTATATCAAACTGGCTATTTGACCCAATGCTGCGTTACTTTGACAACTTAGAAGTATTTTTTTCATATGCTATATGTTGTGATTAGTTTTGGAACAGTTTTTTCTCATATCATTACTCATGTCCTCTGTGATCAGTCATTAGGTATCTCCTACCCCACACCTCCTTAGATGCAATATCTTTCTTTGCTTGTATCTCCTTCCCAAGCAGCAGTTTTCTTGACCCTGCATCAGACCTTCAGAGTCCATTTTTCCATTCCTTGAACTCGCAAAAGTACTTCAGACCTCATCTGCTTGCTCATCTCTGTCTGCTCAGCTCCCACTGGACTTTGTATTGCTGCTTATGTTAAAACCAGCCTACCATCTGGAACAGTTCTCTAGTACCCTGTGCTCCTTCAACTCTTACCTCTTAATCCCCTTTACACCCTCCCCACCACATCTTTCGTTGTGAGGCTTATACCACTTTTCTTTCTGTTATTAAAATTTGTCACCACATCTCTGTCTAATATTCTAAAAATGCTTTTCGTATGAACCAGGCTATACAGAACAAAAGTGGTACTCTGGAATGGTGAATCTGAGACATTATAGAAAAATGCTAAGTGCAAGATGTCAGATACATTTTAAAGTAGTTTACAACAGAAACTTGATCCACCAGCCTGGTTTAAATTGTTTAGAAGTCCCCCTTTCTTTCCTTTAGCTGGCTTATACTCAATTTTGCAAGCCCGTCTTAATGTTCCCATGCATCCTTCCAGAGGACTGCAGTCTTGCTAAATTCTTATTTTTATTAACCAAGCTATGTTATTGTCTTGAGCCATTCAAATGAATAACATTATCATCTCTTTTTACTCATGGAAACACAAGCTAGAATGAAGCATACTGCAGGCTGCATACTACATACTACAGTTCTGTAGTTTGCTGCTTCTGGCTTTGTACCTGGAATCTACATTAGTTCTGCTATGGCTATCTGACAGGTTTTGGATGTTTGGCGCTCTATGTGCTCCATGCTGGTACTGTGCACTTGGCAGTATCTCTCACTCGTGCCCTGAACTCTCCTGCTAGCCCAGCCCTGGGCTCCCAGTGCAGTTCTGCCAGTGCCCTCTGCTCCTACCCTTTCGTGAAGCACTCCCTGTTATTTCAATCCTGTCTTTCTTCTTAACCCTTTTTTCCATTCCCAGGTTTGCCTGTTCTCATTGCTTCCTTCTGAATTTCTGTTAAGAAACCAAAGTGCAAAAACATGAAGTTGTGGCCTGCTCTTGAGCAGTGACTATCATCTTTTTTAATGCAAGGTGCTTTATTTTTAAAAAGAGAAAACTCATTTTTAAGCATGAAATTTTCTGAACCTGTAATTCAAAGCAGAATGAGAGTCCTGGTCTTCAGAAATGAGGAGACCACTTCCACACTGTTATCTTCTGACAAAGGCAAGAAGTGTTTTTGTTTTGTTTTGTTTTGTTTTTAAATACAGGAACTGATTTAGGCAACTGGAAACAGAGGTGGGAAAACTGTGTTTCAGGGAGTCTTTGAACAAGTGCCAGTCTGGCAGCTATACAGCTGCAACAGGCAATCCAGCTGCCAGCTTTCTTGCCATAAAGCTATATTGTCCTGAGCCTGCAGTAGCAGAAAGCCTGTCTCATGGGAAGTGGTGTTCTGTCATAGTAAAATGGTGTTTCTGAGATGCTTCCTCTGAAAATGAAGACTGGTGGTATCCTTTGGCATCCCAGAATGCCGGGTACTATTGTCTTGAACGATTCTCAATGTTGGCCCAAAGAAGGGTGTTGTACAGTAAAAGAAAAAAAAAATTTTTCCATTATTTGGTTCTTGACACAGAGAAAAAGGCTGGGACTTAATCTGTCCCTCATGTGGCAGAGAGCTGTACTACTCCTTCAGCCTGACACCCAGCTCATGTATATTTGAAGACCAATTATATATGTATATTATATATTATGCACGTTATTTTATAGATATAAAAATACGTTTTATGTACTTTAATAGATATATATATATGTATACACATGTATACATTTGAAGGTGATGGAGAAGTGCAGTGGTTAGTGGATTCTCTCTGTCATTACAAAGCAAACATACTGTTGATGTGATAACTACGACAAAGAGGTGGTGCGTTGTTTCTGCCCAGCAAGAATTCAGTGTTTGTGAATTAGATTCATGACAACAAAATACAGGTTTTGAAAATTAGTAGCATGTGTATTAGTTAACATGGAAGGATCACATATAAGTTCTGTAAAGCAAATTGATCTAAGTGGGGCTGAGCAGTAAGTTGAAACAGGAGGTGTTTCTCCACCGTGTCACTAAGAGCTTCAGGTATTTGTCTGTGGCCCTCTGATTCTTAGCAGTTGTTCTTGGCCATCTGGCATTGCTTTCTTCTAGAGATTAGGAAAGTCTGAGCTGAGGGTTAAGGAAGCTTATAGTATTTAATTGTGTGGCTAGGATGATGATTTACACTGAATTAATCCTAAGTGCATAATATGTTTTGCAAAGGGACTGGGCAACTACAAATGTTAGTTGATTTAGTTTGCTTTCAAGAATATTTATGTGCAAACATATGGAGATTGCAAAGTAGCCAATATAGCTCTGCACAAGAAAATACTGATTTTTGTTTCTACAGATAGCAGCTTGTCAAGAAAGGTAATCAGCAAATATAAACATTAGGTATATGTCTTTCTAGGGTAGATTTCACTTCATTGGTTTATTAGAGAAAAGGATTACATTAATTATTTTCACAAAATGTATCAGGAAATACACCAAAAATTTGATAGGAATAATACCTATTTATTAATGGCATAATTATAAAAAGAAGTTATCATTTATCTAAGTTAAATGAAGTCAAATTTACAAATTCAGATATTTAATATTCAGTTTCAAAGTCAATTTTATAATAGGTTGGGAGCATTTTCCTTTCACTAAAACATACGACTAGAAGAGAAAAAGATGAGCTGGAAACTTGCTGGTCTAGAAGTAGCAGGAAAAAGTCAAATACAGCAAATTTTTCACTGATAACTCTGTTACTAAAATAATGGATAAAGACTATTGCTCCTGAATAGTATTTTTCTGCATTAATTATTTGTCTAATTTAATCTTATAGTGTGAGTAATTAATATTTTTTCCTGTAGATAAAGAACAATGCTGCGTGTTTATCCGTGAGCATAAAGACAGTAGTACAGAAGCCATGCAGGTCACTGCAGGACTCTCAAATCAGACTAAAAGAAAGGCAGCATGTCCAGTCTCTGGGTCTGGCTGCTGTCAGAGATATTGGTACTGTAAAGCAGCTAAGAATTTTAGAATGGTTTATGTAAGGTATTCCATACTTATTAATGCTAAACTGGAATATATACTATAGTGCACTGTTTAGTTTGAAGTACAATGCTTTAATGCTTAACTGAACCTGTTGACAGACAGTTAAACCTTGTGAAGAGACTTTGTCCCTGCGCATAACTGAAAGTCTCTGAGGTTTAAGAGGATTGGACAGTTTTTCCCTGAAATGATAACAAAATTGCTAACTACAGACAGCTTAGAACAGGAAACACATTCAAATTCTCTCCTTCTCTTTTTTGTTGTCCTCCCCCTGGCTGCATTATCTGATATTCCCCATTTTCTGACACAGGGAGTAATGTCAGGGAGAGACAGTGAGTGACCCTGGAATGCTTGTCTTTTGACATAATAGCGATATTTACTTCTGTCCTATTTTGACTCTCATGACATAAGTCAGCAATGTGGTGACAATTGCGATACAATCCCATGAAAGTAAAACTACTCAAAACCAACCAAACAAACAAAAAACAAAAACCAAAGTCCCAGAAAATAAAACCAACAAAACAAGCAAGAGAGTGAAATCTGGAAAAAGCTAATGTTTTCGGTCACATTAGCAGGAAGAATTCAGTTTTTTTTTGGCATTTGATAAGCTGTGAAAAGATTACAGCTTTTAGTTTTATTTTCCCCTACAAATGGTATAGCACTGTTGGTGTGCCTATGCAAACAGTGGGGGACAACAATTAGATAAACATTTTAGCATGTCAACGTTTTGGCTGGGAAGGAAAGGCAATATTTAGGTCAAATGGTGTGGTGTCCTAATGAATATGATGTAAATGAAGTCCATATGAAAACATGTATGATAACATTACAGAATAACATTCAAACATTATTTGAGGCCTGAGACTAGTTTTAATTTAAAATAGCAAGGTTTGCTTCAAAGCTGAGTTAGACTGGTTAATCCAGGTGGTGAGAGCCCCATAACTGATTTTAGGGTCTAAGCTGTTTCAACTTGATAGGAAAGACATCTGATATGGCATTTTTCATAGTGTTCCTTTCACTAACTGCTCTTCACTAACACTGTATTCTATTCAGGTTGGTTTATTTTATTTTTTTTTAATTATTTTTGTTTTCCTTCAGTGTGGAAGTGTTTTTACTCTAGCTGTAGGCAGGTCTGAGAACCATTTGTGTCTGTTACTTTGGATAAACGAGGAGTTGATTCATGACTCAAAAAGCAGATTTGTTGTATACATCTGTTATAATGTAGCCTGCTGGACATAGTTTAATCATTTGTATATGAGGAGGTTTATAGTCATTGAAAGTGAGAAGCAGAATAAGAATTTCAAACTGGAAAACAAATTACTCCCCTCCAGTCCTCCCTTCTCCTCCATACTCTCAGACTTAAATCTTTCTTTAAGTCTATGACTTAGTTCTATTCCTCATATCCTCCGGCTGCGTAATCTTAAGCAAATTTCTTCAGCCTTCTGTGTCTCAAATTCCCCTAACTTTTAAAAATAGCGATACCAACTTTTATAAAGTGATGGTTATAGTAATGGCGTAAAATTATTGTTAACTTTGAATAAACTTAATACCTGTTAATACTTAATACTTGCCTCTGGGCTCCTAGACCCATACAGAACATTTCAGTAAGCTGCTTGATTGGGCCTCTGTTAGCATGCTCCCTTTTTGTCTGTTCCTGCTACCTTCTACGTAAGTAAGCCTGCAAGAGGATGATCCAAAAGGGTATAATCTGCCTCATGTGAGTAGAGGATGTGTTTGTAACTCCATTATCTGGCTGTCCAAGGAGGCATGTAATTTGCTTATTTAAATGCTGCTGACACAGAACAAGACCTGAGTGGAAAAGATGGGAGGATGTAGCCCAATTTGTGGAAAGTATTCAGTTAATTGGGGTTTTGCTGTACATAAGGTTAGGGTGTTCCTAATGGGCAACCAAGTCTTCACAGATAATATGGTGTGCTATACTTCGGAGCTCCTCTGTGTTTATCCCACATAATTTGTAAAGTTACCCAGCCTTTCAGCAACTCATGGAACTTTGAATCAAAGGAGGAATTCTGCTAGGTATCATGGGCTTTGCTTTAAATACCTAGGCTAGTGGAAGGTGCCCCTGCAGGGGGGTTGGAACCAGATGATCTTTAAGGTCCCTTCCAACTCTAACCGTTCTATGATTCTATAAATATCTTGCAGAGATAAATAAACCACACCTTCCAAACAAAGTAAAGGTACCTAATATGGCTGAAGATGTGTTATTAAACAGGGAATGTTTGCTGAACTTGTTGGGGTGGTCACATAAAACTTAATCATTTTAGTATCACTTTACAGAAATGACTGCAGGCACTGAACTCAAAGCAATTTCACCACTTTCTGAAACAAATTAGCTTTAAATTAACTTAGATTTCTATTCAGTTCAGTCCCTTGTTGCTTAGGAGCAACTTAAATTGCTGAATTTATTCAGCAGAGATAATTGAACTTCCAAGTGTTTGGAAATTTGACTGGGATAATCGTTCTTCTTTCTCCTGATTTTCTTGAGCTGGGCCAAAATTCACATGGCTGTCCAAACCCTTTTACATTTAACTACTCCATTCAGTGTAGACAGTATTGTGAATATTCTTGGGACCTGCTGCCAGTTTAAATTTTAAAAGTCATCTGCAGCTCATCTTCAATAATGTCTCTCAAAACTTGGCACCATGGCCAATAGGTTTATCACTGCTCAGGTAATGCAGGTAGGGCTAGGTTTTCCACAGGGTTACAGTACATCCAAGGCAGTGGTTGTGGTTGTCCTTAATCAAGGCACGGCCAAGTCTCTACACTCTTAGTAACCAATATGAACTCATCCTTAAGTGTTAGTGTCACAGTTAACATGCTGGCTCTCTTGTCTCATCTCTCGCCCAGAACCTCTGTGCTGTCTGGGAACACAGAGCTGTTGGTTACCCCTTGCATCCCTTGGAAGGGGATGCAGGCCAAAGCATAGAATGACTAGCTTGCCATTTCTTTTATTTCTTTCTTGGCCTCCTTGTGTTTGCCATGTTTTTGTTGTTAAATGCAGTAAATGAGAATTAACCTCTCAGAAGAATGAATAATGTTTGCAAATATTGCTTCTGTTTTAGTGGGGAAGGAATTCTGTACCCGTGAATTGTTGCTGAATCTACTTGGTCCTCATTGCAAGCTGCATTTGGTACTCCTCTCTTTTTGCCTGTCTCCTGACTATCCTGAATGAAACCCCCTTATGCTGTTTCTAATCAATGCACCAGAGATACATAGTTTTGAAAATACATTGAGCTAGTGTCTGTACGTCTTTTGTCCCACGTAACACTGGCAAGTCATGAGTCATCAGGGATTGAATTTGTATCTTTTTTATTTCTTTTGTGGATTTCCCTATACTTCTGTTTTATGTGCATTCTGGTACAACTTCTACTGCTGTAGGTACAAATTGGAGGTCTGCAGTAGGAAATGATCGCGCTACTGTTGGTTCTTAAAAGTGTATGACACATATTGACAGTTGCTGCAAGGAGTTAAAACCGGCAGAAACTGATATGCTAATTGTTTGTTACTTACAGAAGTATTAATTTCTAACACTGTCAGGAGTTGTGGCTGATAAATATTTTTTTAAACTAAGTGGGTTTTAATGGCTTTTAGTTTTTTTTTTTTATGGTGAAGAATGAAGTAAGACAATCATGAGCTATGGATGAAGATAAGATTATGAACAGATGACTATAAGCTGTAGGAGTTCATCAGCTTAACGAATTACTAGTCATTAGCAGAGATGCATTAGTTGCTTGTGTGCACATTTCTGTAATGCTGCACATGTGATGCAAAGCATGTTAACTTAAACTGAGCAGTTTACTCTGCAAGTATTGTGTGTAATGGTTAACAGCGGAAGCAGTTAACTTGGAGTAATTCTGTCATATATAATCATCTCTGTCTACTGCAATGTACAATCACTGAGTCTGAAATGATGCAAAAATGAAACAGAGAGAAAAGAATTGGCACTGTACTATTCAATCAAATTTTATTGCTTAATTTGCTATCTTAGAGAACAGAAAGTTACTAGAAGGGCTACTTCTGAATTAGAGGTTTGTTCTTTTAGGCTTCTTGATTAAGCATACTTTAAATGATGCTGCTGAATACTTAGATTTTGTTAGTATCTGTGTCACTGCTGAGTAGTGTGTGTTCTTCACAAGATGCATTTCTTCCTCTGTATTGTCTTGGAGGTTCTAGTCAGTTATGATCTCAAGCAGGTAAGAGAGCTGTCTGTCAATGGATTGTAGTTCAGAAATGTAAATATCTCATTTTATCTCATTTCATAGTACTTTTAAGCGAAATCGGTGGTTAAGAATCTTACTGTCCTGTACTTCTGTGCACCCTTGCCCCTTTTTCTGCTTCGTCTAGCTATTGCTGTGTCCCAAAGAGTGTCTTTTCTTCTGCAGTGTCGTCTGGATGCAAAGACACAGTTAAATTAGAAAAAATAAACTTTATGTTCTCAATTGCTCTTTCCTTAGAGTTTTGATTGCCCTGTCATCTCCATTTTCACTGCTTTTAGGAGTTGACATTACATCTGTTGCCATAATCCCAGAGTGCCTTAGGACCAATTGATATATTTATCCCCTTGACACCTTTTAAGTATGGGCCTTGCTTTTATCCTCCTGATACAGATGGAAAGCTGAGCCATGAAAACAAGGAGAATGTCTGCAGTGAAGCACACGGTAGAGGGCTGAGAGCTATTGGAGACCAGAACTAGCAGGTCCACATACATGTAGCGCAGCTCAGCACGGGTAGGCTTGTGTTGAGTTCTGTTCAGCTGTGTATGCCTGGCATTGTCCGTGAGCTCCGAAATCCTGCTGATAACCTATCTCGAGCTTGGATGTCTCTGCAGCTGTCTTCCCTGCACTTTCATTTCCAGATTAGCTTGGGCAGAGACAGCTTAAATCTGTCTATATCCATGGTATAGATGTGTCCTGCTAAGAGACTTGTACAAAGTTAAACTGAAATTGACTCTGGATCTCTAAAGTCCTTGGTAAGTGTCTTAAGCAACAGGCCATCTGTTACGCGCCCTGCCTTGTGAGAGACTTGATGCAGGCAAGCCACCTCTGAACTCCGCATGCTTGTGCAGCGTGGTCCACAGGCACAAAACTCCGTTCAGATTTAGGACCTGTAGACCATCCTTTTATTTGTCTGTGTACTCCAGTCTAGCATGTCACTGACTTCCAGAAGTACCTAGAAGAGTGAAATTTTTCTCATGACATACAATGTAAATCCTAAAGCTCCCCACCACCTGCAAAATGTCACTGAGAAAACTGAAGTTCTCTTCTTGAGATTGTCATCCAATAGATGACAGTCAAGGTGAAGACTTTGCTATGGGATGTCTCTCTTTATGGTGTCCTTTGTAATTTTTTTTTTATGACCCCAAAGCAGCCAATAAAATAATTGGTGGCTGTGATGTATGACTTCGGTGTGATAGAGCTATCTGTTACTTTGGCAGGTTAGAGTCCCATTTTCTTGGGTATTTTAACTCACTTTTTCTGCCTTTAAGTAGAAATGCAAGCTGGCACTATTGCTGGATTTTCTCCTTGTTTTGTTAATTGGAATAAATGATTCTCGTGCTTTACGATTTATTAGATGTTAGTGCTAAGGTTTCTATCATTCTGCTGTGAGCATTTAAATTGATGATCCAAATAAACTGTAGTAGGGTTACAAGTTAAGACAGTTAAGAATGCTGTGTTTGACTTCTAATGGTTTGAATTATCTCCTATTCATGAGACTCAAATGTAAAATTGGATATATTGGATCAGACCAATTGTTTGCATATCCTGTGTTTGAAAGTAGATGATGAAGAATGCTTAATAGACACTAAAGAAATTGAACAAATCCATGGAACTCCTTTGAATCATTTATCCTATGGCCTTTCTAAATCCTCTGGCAGTAAGTTCACTTGTTTAATTATGTATTCTGTGAAAAAGCACTTCCTTTTAAGCCTACTGCTTGATAATTTCAATAGATGCTGGCAGATATTCTGAAAAACAGTGAAATTTCCTCCTTTCTGCTTGTCATTATTGTTTTTATTTTATTTTATTTTATTTCTGGAATTGGAAGAAAACTCAGAGAAATTCTAATTTAAAATGAGGTTACTGCAAAAGTAGTATTTACCAGTGCTTGGCATAGCATCTGTGTAGAACACAGAATCATAGAAAAATTCTAGGTTGGTAGGAACCTCTGGTTGGTAGAACATCTGGTCCAACCTTCTGTTGAAAGCAAGGCCTTAGATTATGTTACCAATGTCCTGTCAATTTCAGCCTTGAGCATTTACAGCAAGAGAGATTCCACCATTTCTCTTGGTAATCTATTCCAGTGTCTAATTGTTCTCGATTCATTCAAATTGTTCTCAGTTTTTCTTATAGCCACACCATAATTTTCCCTGAAGCAACTTGTGTCCATTGTTTGTCTTGGTGGCACTCTGCTGGATGGTCTCCAGTTTCTTGAACTGGGACAACCAAACCTGGACGCAGTAGTCCAAGTGTCTAAGTGCTGAGTAGAGTGGAATAATCACATGCCTTGATTTGCTGGATATAGTCTTGCCAGTGCAGCTTGGGGCAGGATTTAAATGCTTATATTATTATTTATGCTGTTCTGGTGTACTGTGGTGTAGCTTTTAATGTCAAGTTTTAGAGCAGCAGCACGGACAGCACTCCGTATAGAGTTCAGTGAGATGAAGAAGCTTTATTGTGAGAACAGAAATGTTTTCCTCCTCGCTTTTGAGCATTTGCACTCGTAATACATTGCTGCAATTAGACACTTTCATCCTTTTACTGTTTTTTCCTCCGAGAGTGGATCTGACTGCCTTCCCTTGTAGCCTCTCCTAAAGTATGCTTCAGCTAAAACAATTCTGCTTCTTTGAGCCATGCAGCATTTTTTGTGTCTCATCCTGCAGCTGTGTCGCTATAAGTCATACTTAGTTTTAAACTCCATCCAGCTTGAACGTACAGTTCGTGCAAGTGCTGACAAGAACAAAAACATTGATCTTCTCACTCCCCCATCCAAGCAGCCACAGTGTATGATTGTGTTCTCTAGTACAGTATATTGATTTTATGCGTTGCTATATTTGTTACACTGATTCACAGTATTTATTGGAACTGCTGACTGCTTTTTTTCTTCCACAGTACTTTTATTTCTGGTCTGATCAGGGCTCCTGCAGTCCAGCTAGTGCTTGTTTTCTCTGTTATGTTTCGTCTCTTTAACAGGGTGCGTATCGCAGAATCATGAGATTTTAGGAGCTGATGGTTTTTACCAGGCCTGGGGTAGATTAATGATTGTGGCGTTTTGTTTTTGTTTGGGTTTTTTTTTTTTTTTTAAATAAAAAGCTAATTTTTTTTTGTGTATTCTCATGTGTGGCATTTTTAAAAATGATACTTTATATTTTAGATTTATATTGGGGGAGGTCAGGGAACAGCTAAACTTTGAAAACAATGTGTCTGTATGAAAAACAGTTTGTAGAAAGAGAGGTGTTGGTTTTTTTAAACATTTTATTGAAGTGCAGACTGCATGACAACTCTGTGTGTTTCCCAACAGTGTATCTGTTCTGACATGTGTCCTAGTTTTAGTTCTTTTTCAAGGTCCCAAATGTGTTTTCTTCAGAGGGCTATATTAGAGCCCAGCAGTATTTCTTTCAGGTATTTCTTGCTTATCCTCTCAGAAATAGCTGGGATCAAGCATGTTCCCACAACACACACAGGTCTGGAACATCCAAGAATGCAGGTTTCTCACTTAAAAGCTTCTGCAGCTGTGTATGAGCAGTAATAAATGGTTGACACAAGCCTTTGGGGACAACTTTAAATGGGTGAATGGTTCCCTGTTTCAGCAGTCTCAGGGATTTTTTTTCCCCACTGGTTGGATGCTATGTTAAGAGCCTGACCCAATCCTTAGTGACGGGTTGTTGGGCTGATTAATGTAGACTCCAGAGAATAGCTCTTTGCTGTCTGATTGATTCATTTTGCCAATAGAATTCACATTCCTGTAGTTTGAATAATAAACATATGATTTAATGAGTTCCCCCCAACCTATTCCAAATGGCATATCCTGATTGGAGCAGGGCACGGTTTTGGAAAGCTTAAATACTTGCTGTATGTTACATGCTGAAGATCCACTGAATTATATACTTCTCCAATAAATCCAAATTAGAAAGTTAAGGATGAACGTTCTTCTGTGTCGTACAATTAGATACATTATCAGAAATTTCACTGATATTTAAATTATTACTTCTAGCTCTTCTGGTTCTTAACCACTGATTTTTTTTTTTCCTCTGTGCTTCTCACCCTGGAATGTGTTTCTCATGAAACTATTATTTCTTTGCAGCATTCCCTGTTTTTTAACTCAAAAGGTGACATGCAAAAGATGGGAAAAGATTTGTTCTTCCTCGAGGCTGTCGTTCTCTCCTGTATCCCTGATGTTGGTATTTTTTGTGGCATCCCATCTTGTTTTGTGGTTCTGTGTATAATTCTTCTGTAGGTGATGGCTATCCCAGTTCCGGTATCTTCAGAGACTCTCAGGACCGCACAAGAACACATAGCATTACAACAAAGCAGGAAGATAGGAGTTTAGCTGTAACCTCCTGTCTTACACCCCAAGTTTAGCTGTACACCTGCCTATCTGTTCTCCATGCCCAGCTGTGCTGGTGTTGTGTCATACCTGCCCTTTCGTGATTCAAAATTTGAGTAACTGAGTGGGGGGAAGCAAAGATCCTGATGAAGGTATGATCAGGTTTCTGAGTAGTAACAGCTGCTGGCTTATTTGCTTTCTTTCTCAGCCTCCATCAGAGAAAGCTGAGAGGGTTCATTTGCACTTGTGTGAGGCACCGCTTTTATAAATCTGATAGCACTGTGCCTGCATGCTCACAGTTGTCTGACATGACTTCAGATTTGTGAGTGGATAACTGGGAGATTGTCTTTCTGTTTTCTGTTGAAAGAAGCTCAGCACCTTCTAAAAAAAAATCTTCTTTCTATCCTCAACTTACTGGTAAAAGGTTCTAGAAGCTGTAATTACAATACCGCTTTAATGACAGTGTCTGACATAATTTTTTGCTTCATTGCAGCTTGAGGGAGAGAGGGAGGCTGCTTCCTTCATTCCTTCTGCCCTATAGTGTCTCCTACCTCTGTTGGTTCTTCTGATACTGCAACCTGATGTGACATTCATTTAAGCAGTGGCTCTTTTTGCTGCAGTATCAGCGCAGATTTATGTCTGGTCCTTGATGCATTTTCTGGGCAGTCAGCTCAAGGTTATCTGTGTTACAGGATGTGTTGTGGGCAGGTTTAGTAAAGAAAATGCTCAAACCCAACAGCGTGAATAGGAAAACTAGGCTTATTGAATTATGGCTGCTTAGAATTACATAGACTATATAGACTTAAGATCTGTCTTAGGGCTGGAATGAGCACAGTAGCGCTGAAACAAAAGGCAGTGTACAGAGTCAGGAACGTATGCTTGAGAGGAAAAACCTTGGGAGCACAGAGCTTGCCACAGAGACATGACAATGTCATCACTGTGCTGGATGGACCCGGAATTATTTTTCTTCTGAAAGGTTAGGTAGTGTTTGTAGTGTTTGTGGTGCTTGTTTTGCTTTA
The DNA here is from genome assembly GCA_013397275.1 of Burhinus bistriatus. Lineage (NCBI taxonomy): Eukaryota > Metazoa > Chordata > Aves > Charadriiformes > Burhinidae > Burhinus > Burhinus bistriatus. The sequence goes on along the minus strand of VYXH01002816.1, from coordinate 23,171 downwards.
GTTAGGTGTCCCATTATTTTAATCTAAAAATGCTTAGGAAACACAGAGAGCATGACATTACACATGATCAAGTTTGAGATTGTTCTTATGATAGGGCACATCTCAGCTCTTTGAGACTGAGCAGAGGCAGCCTTCTGCCTAGCAATCCAGGAAGAAGGAGCAAGAAGAGGATGCAAATTTTTTTGGTTCTCCAGGGTAAAAAAGTGGGCATTGGAGAAAGACTGAGTACTCTTGGTCATGAATATGCCAAACTTAAATTGTTTTTGAGTACTTGACAATAGTTGAGCCAATTAAAATATGTCTTTTTAATAGACTGTATTGCTTTCAGTAAGGTTGTTATTTTATAACACTTGTGCAAGTACTTGGAAAATCAAGCCTTGTACTCTAGTTCTATCCGAGATCCATTTTTAGAAAATTATTCCTGAGCCATCAGTTACAAAAACCCCCAATGAAGCGGACAACCAAAAAAACCACCAAACCAACAACTTCAAGAGAATTCCTGGAGTCGAACATCCATAATCAAAAGTAGGGTTTTTGAAAGATTTCATCACTGACTGGGCTTTGCTGCTGCTGAAGTCAACTCTCTGAAAGAAGAATGAGTTGATGGCTAGTTTTCAAAGTCCTGAATGCCTGGTACCCTGTTCAGTGACTGGCCAAATGCTAATGCCTGAGGATTTGTTAAGCTTGCTCTCAACAGCTTGTGACAGAGTTCTTTGTGTCTTGAAAACTCCGTTGCCTTTCCAGCTCCATGGGCAGGAGTCATCTTGCCTTAATTATCTGTGCTAAGAGATGTCTGCTATGGAGATTGTGCTATGGATGCGGTATCTGAGAGAGTCCCCAAAAGCTCCCTTTGTAGTTGACAGAGAGGCTACGGTTAAACTTATTCTAATGTAGTTGCTTCAGATAAGACAGGTAAATAAGATTACAAGAGCTTCTAAATTATTACTTGGTAGATGGCTAAAGCAAAGTGAGACGGATCTTAGCTTGAATATTCAGTTTAGTATCTCTGTTTCTGAGTGATTAATGACAAGGACGTTTCCATTTGCAGACTCCCAGGGAACATGGACTTGTTCTAGCTTTGTTGGTTTTGATGTTGTTTTTCTTTTCTTCTCTATGAATAGAGTTGTCTGTCATTTAGTGGAAGACAATTTAAAATGTCTTTGGCGTTAAGCAAAAACTCTCACCTGATTTAATTGCTGTTAAGTCACATGACTCCAAGTTATCTCTGTTTAAGGTATTAATTAGGAAGGGACTTTTAAAAGTTGTTTTCAGAGCCAAACATAGCAATAGGGATAGAAAATATATTTCAGCTGACAAATGACATGAGCTTTTCTTTAACAGTTCTTATTCAAAGGTACTGAATTGGGAAGACCTGCTTAAATGAATCCATTCCTCTATATTCAGAATAGTGTGGTTTTGTAAAAGAGATTCCTGCTCATTCTGGACTGATACGCCCATGTGATCCCATGACAAAAGCATAAAGAGCTCCATTTATTCATGACTTCATGGGGACTTTCCACAGTGAGTGCAAGCCAACAGCACAGAACACTGCCATAGCTACCACTGAACTGTAGCCTTGAGGCGATTTCTTTGCAGAGGTTTCCTTTAATAGATTTGCTCAAAAAAGATGCCTGGTGATGATGCCTTCCAAATAGGTTTTGGATACACTGGCAGAGGGAAGCATGAGAGTCTTTTATATTGTGGTTTGCTGTATATTGCTGTAGATGAAGAACCTTGTAGTTTTTTTCATTTCCTGAGCAAAAACTGGGGGTCAAAAGTGAGAAGAGCCCAAGGACCTGGCAGATGTTGGGTTTGCTTTGTGGTTATGTGCAAGTTGCTTTCTACTGCTGCCTTTCCTGAGCGTAAGTCAAGTAAATAAATAAAGTCAAGACTCAGGAGAAGCCTAATACTTTTCCTGAGCTAACCTTCCTGAACGGAAAACTAACAAAAAATAGAAGATGAAGATAGGGACGAGGAGTGTTAAGACACCTATCTTCTTCAAATTTTAAAGCCCTTTATTAAGGATTACAAGGTAGGAAACTGAGATAAAGACGGTTTGACTGTCTTAACCAGGGTCATGCAGGAGGACATGGCAGATCTGAGAGTAGCACTGTGTACTTCTCTTCCCTTCTAGTCAGGTCCCCTGTTTGCTATAGACCATCTCTCATTTTTTTTTCCCTTTTGTTTTTCGCTGTAGTTGTAACAACCTCTGGAGTAGCAAGCACATGACATTTTATTAGCTATGTGGTTTGCGGTCTAAAAGCTGTGTAAAAGTGATGCTTACGTAGCCATTTTGGTGTCCAGCTCTTTCAACCCTATGAGACTTGAATTAAACATCTCAGCAGTGGAATGTCATAGGGTACATACCTCATACTTAGGAGAGCTCTGGGGAAGAGGGTTTCTACAAGTAATTCATGAGTGTGAGGTGACAACAACGTCTTATAGGTCGCTTTGCTTTGTTGCTGTATGAGGCTAACCTGGGTGTGTAGTCAGATAGGGCTGACCCATGAGTGTCGTCTGCACTGAAAGCATTCAAGCCATATGTGGCCACCTGTGATATACATAGTCATGTCTGTTGACTTTGGTGACTGAGGTAACTTGGAGAGCTTTTCACTTCCCATCCTTTTAGTACTTATCCTGCCCAGGAGCAGATCTGCAAGTTTCGTAGAAATAGTGGCTTTTTCAAGTCAATGAGACCCTGCACAGTAGAACGGCACCAACTTCTCAAAGAACAGAACTTGCCTGCGAAAGCATTGCTATTAGTGAAAGTGTGGCAGAAGAAAATAGCTCAGCTTGTCTCTAAAACCCAAGGCTGATATTTCAGAGTTCAGAGTCAGCAGAAGAAAACTCCCACAAAACTGTATTTGATAGCTGCAAACAAAACGTGACTGATCCAAAAAAATTGAGATGTAATGTGACGCTGGACCTCCCTACTGCTTTTTGACATTGAATTTTGGAAGAGAGCCATGCTCAATGCAAAACTCTGGGGAATATGGATGGTTTAAATTTTTGATGCTCAGGACAGGAAATATATTTGCTTGAAATGGAAAATAGAGCTCCCTGTGAGAAGGATTTTGTGTTATCACTGCCACATAAAGTAATCGTGTCTTGATAATTCTAATTTTCTGTCTAAGAGTCAGACCTGGCAGTAGAAAAGAGCTGCTTTTTACTGACTTGCTTATGGGTCACAAATACTCAGTTCCAGAATGATCTGAGACAGGTTGTTGCAGTCAGGTTTTTTGCTAGGCTCATGGGAAGTTTGAAGTAAGTGAAAAATTCATAGTAAGCGGCAAAGAGAAGCCTAAAACTAACTTAAGCTCTGGTACATAGTATGTACCTGCCAGCCAAGCAGTTTGTCCTGGGAGGAAGCTTTCACTTCTATTATTCTATCTGTCTGTGTGCGTCTACTACTCCTCTTGGGACTGTACAGGTAAACTAGAGTGGAGCACAGTGAGGCTCTGCCTATGTTGTCATGTGCAGAACGTATCATCTCAGGATATCACTCAGCAACTGAGCTTCTGCTTGATGAGATTCTGAATGAGAAGACAGGAAAAGGTGCTTCCAGCAGCTAAGAGTGTGATCTGAAATGGGAAATACTTCTCCATATATATTTACAGATGTTGAGCTGGAATATAAAGTTAGAGAGTGATATATGAAACAGCTGAGAATTGAACCCATGTCTCCAGAGGTACCGTTTAACATCTTTGTTGGTGACGTGGATGTTGGGATTGAGTGCACCCTCAGCAAGTTTGCCAACAACACCAAGCTGTGTGGAGCAGTCGACATGCTGGAGGGAAGGGATGCCATCCAGAGGGACCTGAACAGGCTTGAGAGGTGGGCCTGTGCCAACCTCATGAAGTTCAATGAGGCCAAGTGCAAGGTCCTGCATGTGGGCTGGGGCAATCCCATGCACAAATACAGGCTGGGCGGACAGTGGCTTGAGAGCAGCCCTGCGGAGAAGGACTTGGGGGTGGTGGTTGATGAGAAGCTCAACACAAACCAGCAATGNGACGGTGGTGAGGCACTGGAACAGGTTGCCCAGGGAAGCTGTGGAGGCCCCATCCCTGGAAGTGTTTGAGGCCAGGTTGGATGGGGCTTTAAGCAACCAGGTCTAGTGGGAGGTGTCCTTGCCCGTGGCAGGGGGGAGTTGGAACTAGATGATCTTTAAGGTCCCTTCCAACCTAAACCATTCTATGATTCTAAAGATCTTGACTGCAATACTGTTCTCCTTCCCTTAGGACCTCTAGATGACGATGGTCTTTCTAGGGTGTTAGAGATTTTTGAAGTCAGTAATTCTGCAGACACTTCCAGTAGTTCAAAATATCTCCATTCTGAAGTGACGCTGAATCCAGAATGGTCTGTAGACTCTGCGGAAGGTAAATAACTCTTGAAAAAGGTGATTTATCTCTATGTCATTCCTCTGGCTTTTCCAACTGGAGAGGAGGAGAAGAATTGCAGGAAGCGGGAAGCAGTAAATCTGTGCTTTTCTAAAGGCAGAGTCTTGCTAATGTCTCTCTAGTTTGTGATTGTTGTGTTCCAAAAATACTTGCAGAGCAGTTGATTGTAAATGTGGTGAGAGCTCTTGAAATGAGAAAAGTAATTGAAAGGTGAAGCAAATATGAGTCACACTCTGTGAATAAGGATTGAATAAAAGGATTGAATAAGGATTCCAGAAGAGAGATGAACTTCACGTGCTGATTACTACGGTCTGTCTTGATCCCCAAGCTAGGGTTCCCACCCTTGGTGAGTGGTCTCTCTGACTGTCTCCTGGGGATCTGCAATCAAGTCCCTCCACACAACCCCAGTGTAGAAATTGACTCTATTTTTTGTTTTCCTGGCTGCTGTTTACCATGAAATGAAGCACATACTTATCAGAAGAAGTGAGCCAGATCTGTTATATTCTTGAAGGATGGCTAATAAGAATGGAGTTTTTAGTTGCAGTGGGTCTTTACCACATTTAAACTGACCATCTGTTAGAGGAGAGTAGTTGCGAGGGAGAGAGAAAGGGTATAGTATGTGCCTTTCAGTGAGGATGCTGCTCGCTGATACAACAGTAATAGGTGTTAGCTAGGAGGATTTTGGAAGTTTCATCCTATTGCTTTTAGTAACTGAGTTGTCCTTATGAAAGGAGGTTTCCATGTGCTTGCTTTCCAATAATGGGGTTTGTCCAAGCTGACCAAAGTCTTCATGGTGAAGCCTGGCATTTTGTTTACCACATGCAGTCTTGCCACTTCAAAAAACATTTTGTTTGAGCTTCTTACACCAGGGTGGAGGACTTACCTTGCTTACCTGCTTTTAGATTTCATGGGAGTGTATGTCATTGATGTCATTGGAAAGAAGTCTTGGGAAATCATGAATAGTACTTCTCAAAGAAAGTGCACTGAGTTTTTGTGCAATGAAATTCACAGCTACTGTAACATGAGCCTGTCATGTACACATGTGGCCTTCTAAAGGGATGAAGATTGCAGAAGTGAAAAGTGAATGCTGAGCAAGCATTCTGGCTAGAAAGCAATACAAACCCATTATTTTAATAAAGTATTTATTAGCATTATTGTTAGTGTTTTTATGAAATAAAATGAAATAATCCAATTATTTTAATGATGGCTGCTAAGAGCTACAGGGTTGTGTGCACGTGTGCGTGTGTATGAAGATTCTGTGTACAGTGGTGTAATAGTTATCAAGACGTTGCTCTAAGAGAAGTTAGCCTGTTTTTACTTGCATTCCTAGTAATGTGACGGAATTCCTAGTAGTGACGGAAGGTGTAACTTACCTTCATCTGTTGTACTTCCTTACTGAAGTAAAGACATTCCTCTGAGTGCTGATACTCCATACCCAGCATCATGCTGCGTAGAAGCACTTCTCCACTTCATTACCTGTGGTTAATGAGCACATACAGTTAGCCTGTTCCCTGAAAAGTCCATGACCATTCCCTATCTTATCCTCCTCCACTCTTTCAAGCCATGCATAAGGGTAAATTATACTAAGCTGATCTGTTTCCTGGTTGATTTGTCTATTTTTTGCTTTTCAGTGCTGTTAAAATTGTTTCTTAGTGGTCAAAATTTTTTTTACTTATTTGTATAAACCCTTTTTGATGAGATTAATCATATGGTAGGAATCTATCATATTCTCATTTACCAAATGTCTTTGGCTATACTCACTTGCTAACTCTAATTAGAACTGTTGTACCAAGATCTTTCTTGACCCTATTTAGGGTCAATACCTGTTGTTGCTGAAAAAAATTAATGAAAAATTCTATGCATATAAGCAATTAAGCAGTGTTGTACCATGGGGGGAAAACAACTTTCCTTCATGACCCCTGATCTCAGTACTTATTGAAGCAAGAGATTTGATTGCCCATATCTTAGGATGCAGAGCTGCACATACTCTTTTTCTGTGTTTGTGCACCTCATCCTAACGGATGTCAAGGAAAAGCAAGGCTTTTTAATTTCCAGTTTGCATATTTTGTTCAGTCCCCATATTACCGAAAGTAATATTAAATACTCTGGAGAGAACGTAATTTATCAGGAAAAGGGGTTTGGGGATTAGTGAAGAATTAGGTTATCTTTACATTATGAAATGACAGTGGTCAAAATTAGGTCACTGTTTCCTTTAATGTCTCCATGTAACTGGCTGAGAAAAGTGCACAAAAATTGAGGTAGCAGGGTATGTTTTTGATGAACCAAGGAAGAGCACTTGGTTTTCTGGGTTGATAAAGGTCCAGTGCACTGCTAAGGGATGCATTGATGCTGGAAGTCACTCAGGTGGATCAGTAGAGGTACTTTTCTCAAATCTGTGTAAAAATTATGCCTGACATAGTGTTTGGGGGCTCTCTAGCCAATGATGTGTTTATTTCCTTTGGATGAGAGGCTAAATAGCCTTCCTGGCCACTTTTCAGAAGTGTTGGAGTGCTAATCCTGGCATCCTAGCCAAGACCAGCTCAGGTAATTATGCGCTGCCTTCTTAAATTCCACACAGTGTCTGAGTGAGCAGACTACTCTTCGATTCATGTCCCAAACGCAGTATCACAGTTAAGTATTTTCCCTGCTGTACCTTGTGCTGATTATGTGGATCTTACACAGTGCTAGTGTTATTGCTTTTGCCACCATTATTAATGTCCTCTTATTATTGTGTTGAGGTTTGTAGGAAGAGATGATATCTTTATTTGACCAAGTAAGATAGCTGGAGAAAAAAACCTTAATATAAGTGTCAGAACAATGTCTAGAGACTAGTAGAGACCTGGGCCTGGTTGTGCAAGGTGTTGTGTAAATGCAGAATTATAGGCAGGGGCTGTTTTGGGAGCTTAGACCCTCAGAAGATGAGGCAGGTAAGGGGATAAAAGTGTGCAAGCAGAGTGAATGATGGGGTGACAGGCAGAACTTTTGCTGGTGAAACAGGAGTGGAATTCATTCTGGAGATGGTGAGTTAATTCACAAGATGTAGGAAGGGAGAAGAAACGTAGAAGAGATGGGATTTCACGAGCCTCTAGGCCAAAGAAGATAGGGAAACTGGATAGAGCAGAACTGAGATTAGCAGGTTGTGAAAGCTGGTGTTCAAGCAAACAGCTGATTAGAACAAGGGAAGAAGCTCTCCAGGTGAAACTATGTGATCGTCACTACCCATTTTTCCTACTGTGGAACAAGCTGTGACTCATTCTCTTTGTTTGGCATCTGGGTCTAGGTTTGTGGTATCCAGCTCTGCATGGCTTGGGCTGAGGATGGAAGACTGTCACATAAGTGTTTATGGACACAAAAGGGGGAATAGTCATAGAATCATAGAGTCATAGAATTGTTTAGGTGGGAAAAGATCTGTAAGATTATCAAATGNTAGTCCTGCTGGCCACACTATTTCTAATGCAAGCCAGGATGATACTGGCCTTCTTGGCCACCTGGGCACACTGCCGGCTCATACTCAGCCAGCTGTCATCCTTTTCTGCCCAGGCAGCTTTCCAGCCACTCTTCCCCAAGCCTGTAGCACTGCATGGAGCTATTGTGACCCCAGCTCAAGTTCTATTAAACCCTTGCAGTAATGCATACTCATTTTGAGCTGTTTCATCAGCATTAGCCTGACTTGGTTTTGCTGTTCTGCCTCCTTGGTCCAAAATAAATTCCTTCTCTTTGTGTAGTAGCTCATTTTTATAATGAAGTGTGTGTACTAGCATTCTATGGGTAGATACAAGACATCTAATAATGATACCTTCCTTGACTGAATTAAAGCTTCATTTGAAACCAGTAAGACAGATGGGATGACTTTACCAGCAAATGATAAGATAGCAATGTAGCACTTAAAATTTCAATATTGCCAAATATCATGACTTTGAATCTCCAGTCATTCAAGAGTTATGTTAAGGCCTTGATCCCAGAGTCGTGTAATTATTCAAAATACTAGCTGGAAAGAAACCAAACCAAAAACTAGACAAAGCACTAGCCCTGGCAGTTTTGGAGAAAATGTGAGTCAAAAGGTGCAGGGGGAAAAATAAAGACAGTGAAAGAACCCAGAATATATAACTTAATAAAAAATCACTGTAGGTTTTGGGGGTTTTTGTTTGGTTGGGGGTTTTTTTTGTTTTGTTTTGTTTTTTTTTAAAGCTCTTGAACATGAATTTTAGAGGGACCTGACTGTTAATTGTTACTGTAAACAAAGGCAGTAAAGAGTAAAAGGGGAAGTGTGCATTTGGAAAGCGAGTAGTCAGGCCGTTGTAATAACAGGAATTGGTGTGAAATTGGAAGTGGAAGAGGCTTCTCTTACAGTAAGTTACAACTAGAAGGCTTACAAGAGTAAGTCCTTCCATTGACTGATTATACTCAGCTCCTTGTATTTTCAGTGGGAGTAGCGTGATGATTCAGCACTTTGCTGTCTTATGTTCAAATCGATCCATTTATCGAGAGAGCTGAAAGCGAATTAAGAAATCTAGAGGACAGTAAAATCGTTCCTGCTTGTAATGGTGAGGAGTGAGTTTTAGCTGTGGAGAAGGCAGCAAAGCAATATACTCCAAAGCAGATTTTATCAAGTAACTGCAGTACCCTCTTGAAATACTTCGTAATTCTTATTAGTTGTTCTGTGATTTGAAATTGCAGTGCTGTTTTCTTGTGGAGGTTTTGGGGGCAACAGTTCTGCCTCCTTGTGCATTAGAACATTGCTTTGCCTGTCATGGGTGCTACTGCACGCAAACAGTAACGGCAGTAAAGTAGAACTTGTTTTCTCCTTCTCCCCACACTGTACAATTTCTTACAGAAACCTAGCATAGGCTGGTTTTTTACTTTTAAACAAGCCGTCACCTGTACTGCGTTACTTTTGAAATCTTTTTCCCAAAAAGAGCAAACGCTTAGTCAGCACCTCCCATGCTAAGAGAATACCAGAGAATAGAGATGTTTAGAATAGAGAATATGAGAGATTTATAGAATAGATTATGTATAGAGATAGATATGCAGAGAATATGCATAGATTTATAGGGAATAGAGATGTATAGAATAGAGAATATACCTGAATTAACAAGGAGATAAAATTTGTTGCAAGCCACAGCTGCTCGTTGTATACTTTACTGTAAGGTATGTCTGTTACCGCTCTCTCTGCAAGACTCTCTGTTACTGGGAGAGAACTCAGCTGCCCAGTATCTAAAGCATATACTTCAGGATGGCTACTTTCTAGCTCTGAAATACTTCAAGATCAGCCACTGCCTGGGTGGCCGCCAGAAGCAGGCTGTTGGGTAATCCAGCCTTCAGCTGCAGAAGGGAGCAAGCTAGCATATTTGGGGGGCTGCTGAATCTGACACCTGGAAGTTATGGGGTACATCTACGTGCAAAGCCAAGCACACTGTGTGTTAGAGTAGTGGACTCTGGAAAGCTGCTGTTGTTCTGTTGTCTTCTGCTCTCCCACCTGTATGCTGAGTCACAGCCTCTACCTGCTTCCCTTCCTCCTCTGCCCCCCCCCCAACTCTGTGCTGTGTTCCTGTAACGCTCCCATAAAGGCAGAAGCTGCAATTTTGCTGCTGGTAGGGTTGTGAAACTTGATCACTGGCTATTCTGCAGCAAGGGGTATTTCAAAACCAGTAGTGAAGCAGAGAAGGAATTCACTTTTCCCCAAGTGTTCTAGGAATGGATTCTTATGGAGTTTGCTCTCATTCATACTAATTTATGACTGCTGTGATAAATGCCCAGGAAGGGATTTCTAATCAGATGGATTTGTAAGAACCGCTGTGTAACCGCTCCTGGATCCAATGTATGCACAGAGAGGAGTCAAAGCCATGTATGTGCCGGAATTCAGATGTGTGATGGTCTTTCAGCCAGCATTTCACAGGGCTAAAGTAATGTTTGCTGGTATTTAAACAACTTTAGAGGAGGATGAGGTTTTAGACAATTTCAGAAAGAGTTGAAATAAGAACTGACTTCAATCAGCCTTTCCTCTGTCTTGGGTGCTGTGTGCTAGAGTTTGGAAAACATTTGAGTAAGACAGTGTTGCAAGGGGAAGGGGCTGAGCTATTTTTTCTACTGTCTTGAAATGGTGACTCCCTTCTGCTCATCTATGTTAAAGCTTTCAGTATCGGTCAAAAGTAAACTGTCTGCTCGCCTTAATGTAAGCAGGTTTTTGGCTGCAGAACAGAGGAGTTTCAGTTCTGTCAAGCAAGCCTCCTGCACTTGTAAGAGTCCGACTCTGATGGTGTTCCAGAGAGAGCTGGTTGAGGTCATCTCTGTGTTTGTCCATCCCCTGATATTGCTGTTTAGATGTTAGAAAAGCTGCCAGTTGCTCTGGGCAGCATGAGGACTGGAATGGGTCAGCAGGTCCTTTCCTGTCAGCTAGTAATTTTTTCAGTCTGTTTCAAACTGTTGACCTAGATAACAGGAAAGATGGAATATCCCTTGACCAGCCTGTCATCCCTGGAGCCATCTGGCTCCTTCCCATCTCTGCACATTTGCATTTATAGTGTAAATGCTGAAAGACTGGACAGTGCCTTGATTTCATGGCTGCACGCACTAAACAGATAAAGCAAAACATTTATTACATGGCTTTCTTAAGAACCTCATTTAAAGTTAAATGAAAACCATCTCCCCCAGTTATGACTGAATTTCTGGTATCTTGTTAATGTGTTTTTCTTTTAAAGGAAGGTTAGGAGTGATGTATGAGCAAGGTAGTTGAATTGTAGGAACTCGGGTATTCTGAACTAAAGTGTTGTACAGCACACTGACAGTGTCCTGTAATAGCTGCATGGCTCAAGTGAAGGGTTTGTGAGTATTCTTGTTTGTAGTGCCTCAGTTGCCAGTGAGTTTGCAACTTTCCAGCAAGCATTTTAGAAGTAGACTTGTCAAAGTTTCCTAGTCGGAGCTAGTAATTTAGGTAGATTAAAAAACCCCAAGGCTAGCATTACAAAAAGGCTTACAACAATTCTTGATAGTGCTTGCTAACTCTTGTGTATGTGTGTGCACATGTGCGTGTGTATGTTTACAGAACAAAAAAGACAGGGAAGAATTGCTCTGACGTTATGTAAGCTTCCCAACTAACACCTGCTTTAGCTTTCTTGTAACTCTCTCTGCTGGGTTTGATAGAACCCAGTAAGTCCCCCATTGTACTGGTCACTACAGATGAAGGCAAAGGAGACAGCCATTGCTCCTTACAGACTGTAGTTAAGAAATTTGATTGAGTACAATGGTTGATGCCCAGCCAAAAAGTGAAATTAAGGGCAAGTAGCAAGTTCACTAGTGTGTGTTAGGTTCTTAATACTTTAAGTGTTGGTTGGTGACAGTCAATCTAACTGGGGGCAGTTGGCTGCTATTTTTGTGAGAGCTTTTAAAAGAAGACCAGGCATCTATGTTTACAATTTTAAGGGTTGAATTCATCCCATGCAGTGGGTTTGGCAAAGAAGAAAGCAAACAGTGTTTGGAAGATAAAGGTGTCAGTGAATGCTTAGGTGAATCATACATGTTCAAAACATGATAAAGGAGTTTTTACAGCTGAAGTAGAGAGGTGGTGAGTTTTGTAGGGATGTGTTCCCAGTAAAAGCGTGGAAAGATGTGAAGTTACCATATTTAATAAATATGCCACTGCATGGCTGATGAGCTGCAGTGGCATTGCTTCTCACAGAAGCAATCCTTTACAAAAAAGTAGAACCCATCATCCAGTACTGAGCAGTAGAAGCAACTCTCTTGCTTTTATGTTGACAGTTGTTTCATTTGCCTGTGTTGACACATCAATTACTTCTACATTTAGAGTTAGGATCTAATTAATTGGAAAATTAAGTGCCATGCAGTCATTGCCTGGTTAGAGTGCAGCCACACCAGCTTCTTATTCTGGTACTAAAATGACAGCCATGACAGCCAGAGGAAATGCATCTTCTTTTTTTTTTTTTTTTTGTGGGATCTTGGCTTCTGCATTTCTGGAGGACAGCTTTCTCTGTCTGGCTGCTAGGACCATTGAAGAAGATATTCCCTCCCTCTTCAGTATACCTGATAATCTCCAAGACTCCCCTTTTGGGAATCGGAAAGTAGGTCTATGTATTCTTCCCTTGGCGCAGGGGTTTGGCTGAGCAGACGCCTCTGCCTCCAGCCATGGCTGTGCATTAGCCACAGCCCTTGTTGTCCAAAGCACCTTTGCAACCTTTCAGTCCTTTGGAGTGTCCAAGGCAGATGCAGTGCGGTGCTGGGGTTATGTTCAACTGTGTATCTCACAGACGAGGGAATTGTTGACACCTGTTATGGATAAGGCAAAAATCAGGAAGCCTAGCATCTCTTAGAGGCATGGTGTAATTTTGGAAGCTGGCAGGATTAAAAATCATGGATCACAGAATTACGGAATTTTTAGAGTTGGAAGGGACCTCTAGAAATCATCTAGTCCAACTCCCCTGCTAAAGCAGGAATGCCTAGAGCACATTACTCAGGACTGTATCCAGGCGCGTCTTGAAAATCTCCAGAGAAGGGGACTCCACAACCTCCCTGGGCAGCCTGTTCCAGTGCTCTGTCACCCTCACCGTAAAGAAGTTTTTCTTATGTTTGAATGGAACTTCCTGTGTTCCAACTTGTGCCCGTTGCCGCTCGTCCTGTCACTGGGAACCACTGAAAAGAGTCTGCCTCCATCCTCCTCCAACCCACCCTTTAGATACTTATAAGCAAGAATGAGGTCTCCCCTCAGCCTTCTCTTCTGCAGGCTAAAGAGTCCCAGCTCTCTCAGCCTTTCCTCCTAAGGGAGGTGCTCCAATCCCCCAGTCATCTTTGTTGCCCTACGCTGGACTCTCTCCAGTAGTTCCCTGTCCCACTTGAGCTGGGGAGCCCAGAACTGGACACAGTATTCCAGTTGTGGCCTCACCAGTGCCGAGTAGAGGGGGAGAATGACCTCCCTCGACCTCCTGGCCACACTCTTCCCTATGCAGCCCAGGATTCCATTGGCCTTCCTGGCGACAAGGGCACATTGCTGGCTCATGGATAATTTACTATCTACCAGGACCCCCAGATCCTTCTCCTCAGAACTGCTTTCCAGCAGGTCCACCCCTAACCTATATTGGTGCCTAGCATTCTTCCTCCCCAGGTGCAGGACCCTACACTTGCTCTTGTTGAACCTCATTAGGTTCTTCTCTGCCCAGCACTCCAGCCTGTCCAGGTCACGCTGGATGGCAGCGCGGCCCTCTGGAGTGTCAGCCACCCCTCCCAGTTTGGTATCATCAGCGAACTTGCTGAGGATACACTCTGTCCCCTCATCCAGGTCATTGATGAATATATTGAAGATCAGGCCGAGTATTGATCCCTGGGGGACACCACTGGTTACAGGCCTCCAACTTGACACTGCTCCATTCATGACAACCCTCTGAGTTCTGTCACACAGCCAGCTCTCAATCCACCTCGCTGTCTCCTCATCTAGCCCACACTTCCTCAGCTTCCTGATGAGGATGTTATGGGAGACAGTGTCAAAAGCCTTGCTGAAGTCAAGGTAGATGACATCTACCACTCTCCCCTCATCCAGCCAACCCGTTATAACATCATAGAAGGCTATCAGATTGGTCAAGCATGATTTACCCTTGGTAAATCCATGTTGATCACTTCCAATAACTTCCTGTTCTTCAGTGTGTTTGGAGATGACATCCAGAACGAGTTGCTCCATTACCTGCCCAGGGACAGAGGTGAGACTAACCGGCCTGTAGTTCCCTGGGTCACTAAGGCTTTCATTTGTGTTCCAGACACATTTGCTCAGGTATGGAGACAAGGTGTCAGAGCCTAATTTTAATGGGACTCTTTTTTTGACTTTTTTGCCTGTTTCTCTGATGTATGCTATTGTAAGCTTCACAAGTTTAACCCTAAGTCTTCTGAGACAGAAACTACGAAATATAATGTATTCTCTAGTTTTGTTGACCTGACAGTGCACTGGAGGCTTGATCTGTGCTGTTATAAAGTGCTTTGTTACATTATACAGAGAGATTAATCTAACGAAATCTTATATCAAGTAATTATCACTTGCTCTTCTGTCATACTTTCATGGCACAGTGGTTGGAGATTCTAATACCATTTCCACTGTAAGGCCATACGTGAAAGGCTTGTAATGTCAAGCAAATGGCTTTCCTGTGTCTGCATTTCTTAACCTTGCAGAAGGAAGAACCTGCAAGTCATCTTCAGTTCTGTGTATGTTGACTAACAGTGAGGGACACGGCAATAAAGCTACCATCATTCAGCAATTTTCTTCCTATGCTTTGTGAATGACATAAAGCACAATGTAATGGGTGCTGAAGTTCACAGTTTTAATATATAGAAGTCTAAAGACAGATCTCAGTACTTGTTCTCTATTAATTTGCTCATGTTTGGCTCAAATAGTGACTTTAACAGTTTAATTTATCATGCAGCATGCTGTTTTGCTTACAAATTGGAGACTTTATTATGCTAAGTCTGCATTTAGAATCAATGCAAAGTGATTGCAATGTGCTCACAGTTTCAAGACATTAACAAGAGAAATGTGCTATAGCAACAATATTTGGCACAAACACAAGCAATTACAGCTAAATTTCATGTCCGTTTCCAAGCTAATGTGAACAAATTTTTACACTATAGGTTCTTAGATTTTTAAAGTTGGTTACTATGGAAAGAGGGATGAAAAACATCAGGCTGAACTGTCTTGATTAACCATCTTGCAGCAGCATTCTGTTGAGAACAGGTATGCTGCTTATCTGTCCTCCACATGGAGTTTTTCAGGTGCCTGTCTTCAAGTATCTGCTGTTTCATTTGTTTTAAAGTGTAAAATCTTTAGTCGTCTTGAGACTTCTTAGGTTGTTATGTTTTGTAGTCTGTGGTAACTTTACAGTTTGGCCCTGTCTTCCTCCTGTTTGCCATTTTGGCAACTCTACTGTGGACAAACGTGATCAATTGTATTTGGCATACCTACATTAACATATTCCCAAGCTCTCCTGATAATTGGCGCATTGGCTAGTAACAAAGCAAATTGCTCAGTCTAATGGAGAGTGTCCGCTCCTCCTGTAATAAACAAAGAAAGTGCAGTTGTTTGATTTCTGTGACTGTCAGCAGTGATTTGGTAAATTAATTTGATATATCTACTTGAAGTATTTTCCACTAAAGGTTTGGGTTTTTTTTTTCAGTTGCCTAGTTTGCATATTGGAGACAGTTTAGGGTACAAGCAATGAGAAGATGCTTTTATGTCTCCCTTTCTCTGAAGGTACTTGTGGATCTTCTGTGGGTAGAGAAGAGTAATAAACAATGGTATTTGCAAATCCACAGAGATAGTGGAAGGCTTCTGGAGGAGGTGCTGAGTGATTGGAGATTGCTTCTGAATTGTACTGATACTCCTGATAGGAAAGAGGCAAGGGAGTGGTGCAAGTGGAATTTCACTTGTAATCTCCTGACAGGTATCAATTAAAGGTATAAGAAATGTGCACAAGAGTTGTCATGAAAGTACTGAACTAGACGGTAGCTTAGACAAAAGGATGTATGTTCTTCAGCTGATGTCATAGTATGGCCTGACATTCTCTGATGCGTGACAGACAAATAGTGACAACTGTCACAAAGCATTTAATTTTATGTTTGGCCTGATTCCAAAATCAATTTGCCCAGCTATGTATCTACACACCTCCACTTTGTGAAAATGCTAAAAATTGAAGTTACTTTATAGCTCTATGAGTTAATTTCTCAGTTTGGCTGTACAGATGTGTGTGCATGTATGTGTATTATGACTTTAATATTAGATTGCAGTTATGCTGCACAGCAACTCAAATTATTTTTTTATAAAGATAAAGGAATTTTCTCTGTAGATGAATAGGAAGTTAGCAATATGAATGTGAAATGTATAAACTTAGAGCTAAGTCAGGATGTCAGCATTTTGCTCCTTTTTAAAAAATTTTTCACTGCTGGAATTTCTTTCTCTCTTCAGTCTCATTCAGTTGGAGGAAAAACACATTGCTTGTTACTCAGTATTGATTAATGCTAGGAACTGTAAAAATGTCATTAATGTTGTGTGTTAACACTTGAGGAAAAATTAAAAGGATTCTATGTTGATCTGAGAAAAAAATCTCCATTATTGCTATCATACCCTTCATGTAACTGCTAGTTTTCTTGCAGCACTGTTTCTTGGTTCTGGTGTCCTCTTCAGGGGTGAAAAGCTGCTTGGAAGTTCAAGTGACAGTATCTTCACATACACATTAATAACATTTTACTATTGCTTTACACTTCTGTGGAGCCTTTTATCATGGGATTTTGGCATGCTTACTATAGGAAAATTTGGCGTTTGGAATGAGTGACTTCCTCTGTCTGAGAATTACAAGCTCTTACAAGTAAGAAAGATGGGAAGCATAATTGAAATGATGTGTCTACAGTCTACAGTCACGCAAGTTGCTGGCCATTGAGTATCAACACCAGAGCTAGATGCAAGTGTTAACACTTGGTAGTAGATTTAAGAACTAAAGTCAGAAGCTGACAATGGAAGTACTGACTTGAAGCTAACATGCTGTAAGCCTTATATTGTCCTGCTAAAGTTATCATATATTTAATGTATCTTACACTTGAGAAAACCCAAGGGCTTTAATAAGAAAACACAATAAGCCTGTCATTGTGGAAGGGAAAGACGAAGGATATAAACAAGTTCATGTGGGCATGCAGCAAGTGCAGGCAGCTGTCTTTGTGAAGGAAGGAACTGTAACACTCTATCTACATCAAAAGTATGGCATCATCCTATTTTGCAACCTTTTAAGGTTTTCTGGGGAGTATTACTAAAATGATAGCAGTGTTCCACTAGTGCATCAAAAGGATGTGTGAAGTGCTTTAAGAAATGAAAGGATGATGCACATTCTTTAATTAAAGGATGCATCTAGGGGAAAGAAAGCACTTTTATCTTTTAGGTGAGTTCATGTATGAGAAAGGAAGCAGAAAAAGGGATGCAAAGATAGGACCTCTCTCTGGTGCCATCACTCTTGTTGTGCCCAAATGTAGCAAATTCGTGAACATTTAAAAAACCTGAAACGTCTACTGCTCATTAATATTTCTCCACAGCTGATGATGGGAAGAAAGGAGTGGGTCCAGGATGCTCAGTTCTCCTGAGGAATGCAGTAGGTGATTCACCTGTTGCACGGCAGAGGCTGGAGGTGACGTTGAATTGATAAATACTGGTGAAAACTCTTATCCTAACGGTGGTACTGTTAGAAACACGGCGGGATGGCGTGTACAGCTTTGATTGTTAGACATTGTATAGAAGTGATTGCAAGACGAAATAAAGAATTGCATACAGACATACACATTGACCTTAACTGTAGGGATATATAGGGATGCTGTGGATGAAATGCTTTGTGTAGAAAAGTGTCAGAGGAAGATAAAAGAAGATCCTTCATGGCTGGCATCTGTTCTTAGATGCTTAACAAAGGGGAAGATGAGGGTGAAGAGTTGCTAGGGGAAGTAGGTGGTTGGAATAAATGATTCAGGGACCCTTAGGGTGCTTTACAAATCCAGAGACCTTTCATGGGAAAATATACACTGAAGCAAATGCACTCAATAAATTTCTAAAATTTTAATGAAAAACAATTTGTTGTCACAGCAGATGGTGGAATCTGAGTCTTACGCCACACCATGGTGGGCTGAGCTGATCTTGCAATTTATGCTGGAGCTGGGCGTAGTGCAGACTAGACTGAGTGATCACAAAGGGAGGCTGTTTGCTGCAGGATATGATGTTGGGAATCAGCAGATGGTGCTCTGTGTTCCCATTCAGAAATAGTTAAATATGCTGTACTGCAGAGAGACATAAGCTTCTGGTGAGAAGTTTGCTGGGATGATGTGTTGGTTTTGCTTACAACTGCCATATTTTCAAGCTAAAGTTTTATTGTCATCTCTGTAAGATGAAGTTGTTTTTTGACCTGTGTAGTTTTCGTTCAGGGTTTGTATATGTTCCTGGCCTTTAAGCCTTCTCTGCCACAGGAAAGACCCAGAGAATAGTACGAGGTTCTAATCCCAGCTCTACCATTTGTTACACATGCTGTCTCAGCAATAGATGTTTGAACTGTAATGTTGATTTATCATGTATTCGGAAGGGTTGGCTGCTCGACCTGATGGCTGGTTACATTACTGTCAAGGGTGTGAAAGCTATGATGTAGCTCCTGCATAAGCCGATTTCTGTTTGGTATATCCTGAAATGGGTATCCTGATGGTTTTGTGCCATTATTAATTAGCATTTTTTGCAAGATGATCTATCTGATGGGGAAAGGGGGAGACATTCAGCTACTGCTTTAATTTATGACTTCCTTGTGATAGCCTGAGACACATCATGCCCAACCTGTGCTGTTTCAAACTCAAGTGTGCCTCTGATCATTAATAATCATAGAATCATAGAATCGTTTAGGTTGGAAAAGACCTTTAAGATTACCTAGTCCAACCATTGACCCTACTCTACCAGGTCTGCCACTAAACCATGTCTCTAAGCACCACATCTACACGACTTTTAAACATATCCAGGGATGGTGACTCAACCACGTCCCTGGACAGCCTGTCCCAATGTTTGATAACTCTTTCAGTGAAAATTTTTTCCCTAATGTCCAGCCTAAACCTCCCCTGGTGCAACTTGAACCTGTTTCCTCTTGTCCTATGGCTGATTACTTGGGAGAAGAGACCAGCACCCATCTCACTACAACTTCCTTTCAGGTAGTTGTAGAGAGCAATAAGGTCTCCCCTCAACCTTCTCTTCTCCAGACTAAACAATCCCAATTCCTTCAGCCGCTCCTCATAAGACATGTTTTCCAGACCCCTCACCAGCTTTGTTGCCCTTCTCNGAGACCTGCCGCCAGCTGGATTTAATGCCATTCACCACAACTCTCTGGGCTCGGCCGTCCAGCCAGTTTTTAATCTAGCGAAGAGTACACCTGTCTAAGCCATGGACTGCCAGCTTCTGTAGCAGAATGCTGTGGGAGACTGTGACAAAGGCCTTACTGAAGTCCAAGTAGACAACATCCACAGCCTTTCCTTCATCCACCAGGCGGGTCACCTGGTTGTAAAAGGAGATCAGGTTGGTCAAGCAGGACCTGTCTTTCATGAACCCATGCTGGCTGGGTCTGATCCCCTGGTTGTCCTTCACATGCTGCATGAGTGCAGTCAGGATGAACTGTTCCATGATCTTTCCTGGCACTGAGGTCAGGCTGACAGGCCTATAGTTGCCTGGATCCTCCTTCCGGCCCTTCTTGTAGATGATTGTCACATTGGCAAGCCTCCAGTTGTCTGTGACCTCTCCCGTTGACCAGGACCACTGATAAATGATGGAGAGTGGCTTGGCAAGCTCCTCCACCAGCTCTCTCAGCACTCTCGGGTGGATAAGCCACTTTAAGAGGAGTGGTGCATCTGAGACGTACTGCTTGCAGCTAGCCTTTGTGTATGATGCTGAAAGCTCACAGATTTCTAAATCACATGCTGATTTCTTCATCCTCCAAGTTATAGCAGACATTTGTTTGGTACTGTTTCTGCAGTCCTTCTGATGACAGATGTGGTATGGAGAGGGTCAGCCCACTTCAGGCACATTCATAGGCTTGCTGATAGGATAAGAACTCAGGACAGAAAAAGTCCATCAGACTTGTTCAGGCAGGCAAAGTGTGATACGCGCATGGTGCAGAAAGGCCTGCTGAACACCCATCCAGAGACCTGCCCTCCACATGCATAAGTCATAAAACACTCTGGTAGATTGAACTAAACTAAATGTCTTTTGTGCAAAAGATGAAAAATAAAAAAAAGCTCTCACAAGCTGCAGGAAAGTACTAGACTTCTAGGTCTGCACAGTAGTATGGACATTGTTAGTCAGAAATGACCAGGTGATCCTTGCAAGTAGACAATATTACAGAGTAAGCAAATTACCCCCATGGGTCCTAGAATTCGTGCTTCAGGGAAACTCCTTTCTGAGCCTAAATCTGTGCTTCTGTTTGCTTTCATAGTCAAGATGCACCAGTAATCTTCCTGGTAGTTTCTCAGTGCTAGGAGCACTACAAAACAATGAAGTCTGTGTTTTATTTTCCCAAAGAAACAGAATGCCCATCAAAACCAAGCTATAAATACTCTTGCTTACCAGTGTCATTCCTAGTGTTACTAGGCTGTTTGCATTGGGAGATTTCTAATAGTCTAGGATGAAAATCAAGAAAGATTAGCATTATGGTACTGTGAAGGTCAGAGGTTATAAGCAAGCAATAGTTTGTAGGGAAACATATTTCTTTTATTATATCAAATTATACACACACACACCACACACCCCCCCACAGAAGGGATTATTTCAGGCATACAACTTCTTTGTTAGGTTTGAATCCCTCTCATCCCTATGTTTCTTCAAATTCATCTCTATAGATTTTACTAGGAAGCAGCCAGGTTTGACATAGACCAATCTTGGATTTAAAGTGAATGAAAATTGATCATTCAGAACAAGAACTTTAAGAAACTCCTGAGTGGTAGACTGATGTCATCTGTGCTCCTAAATGCTATAAACTCAGTATGAGCTGCTGCAGAATTATTTCTGCATGATGAAAATAGCCACTGTTACTCAGCTCTGACACAGCTACCACTAGCAGCAGTAGTTGTTGGTGCGACAATTTTGATATAAGCATTTTGTTAAGAATATTAGGGGTAAATGCATACTAAGGTATTTGCGGTGGCATGATACAGAAAATCTTAGTGTTTTTAACATTTTAAGATTATTTCAGTTAGAGGTAATAATTTTGTCTCGAGAAGCAAAAGGTCATGGTCCTGCTTCTTTTTGACTTTATGTTCAGCAAAGACAGCATGGGCTGAAGGACAGCATGGGAGGAGTCACAGCCCACCTGTGATTTTGGGAGACTTCAGGTCTGGTTGTTTCGTAGACTTTCAATGTGACTTTCAGCAGTGTGCTCCATTCCTGTGTATAGCTGTTCTTCGTTGCTCAACTGGAGATAATCATGCTTATTTTGCAAAGGTATTTCCTGGAGAAATTCATTACTGTCTGTGAAATGCCTCAGTAATACAGTGAAGGAGCCATATAAGTATCTAGATAGATAAATAAATGCAAATTCTACTACCTACAGATGAGGTTACCTGGGTGCTCAGGACAGATGTCTTGTAACATCTTTTTAAAGTCTCAGCATGCACAGGTGTTGGTAGTAAGTAAGCTATAAGGTACAGAGTGTGTTGTGTGCATTTCTAATATTATTCTAAGGATCAAGTATTTTACTTTCTGTGATGTTAGGGATATATGTCATAGGATATGAAAGTAAGGGATTTGGACAACAGTTGCAATTTTCATATAGGGATTATTACTGTAGATGCAAACTGCGTATGTAGCCCTGGGGGCAGAGGGAGGAAGCAAAAGGAGATGAGACTTACTCTCTCTTTGTCTTATTGGCTCTTGGGTGATTAATAGAGTTGCATAATGGAGAATTCAATTCACTTGATTTCTGACTGCTTTGAATATGTATAGGGTTAAAAAGGCCCACACTTGTCTGAGGTTAATAGACCACTCCTAACATTATTTAAAAATGAGCAAAATAGACCCTGTCCAAAAATTGTCCTGAAAGCCTCTGAAAGTAAGTAAGTGGAGCCTTTGCATAACTTTAATGCTCCATAAAGCAGAACTGGTGAACTGAATTCTGTTCCAGTAGCTGTAGAAGTTTGTTAGAAGACCCCGTGCTTATTTTCAGAGTATTTTGGGTCCTTATTGCCAAATTTTGGAAATAACAGAGGAACAAATAATGCTGAAAGGAAATTCAAAAGAATCTTGGGTAATGGTAAAGCTGTGGCATACCTCAGATCCTGCAACTGCTGTTTCTAAGAAAATAGATGTCTTTGGTGAATTACTTGACCACCAAATAAGTGGCCTGTTTCTCCTGCAAAGGTGCTGAGATTCCACTGATTGTAAAATATGTACTGAGTGTTTAACACCTAACTTATTTTCATTGTCCTGTGCCAAGCAAGAAACAAATTGGACTGTTATTATGTATATAAATTAGTCTGTTTAGCTTCCATGGTTCCAAACAGCTTTCTGTTTATTCTGTGGATTAGTACACAAGTGCATAACCGATGCACACAAACTAGAGAGGCGACTCCCTTCTGAAGGGAACTGAGGGCAGACCCTCCTCGGAGTGAAGTGTGCTGCCACCCTGGGGCCTGGCTTAGGGACATCACTGGGAAACTTCCTAGCTTGGCACACCCCTCGGACTATTACCCAATGCTGCTTTTCCATGTGGGTGGTGATGAAGTTGCAACCTGTAGCTCAAGGGTGATTAAAAGAGACTTCAGAGCCTCAGGACGTTTAGTAAGGGAATCTGGGGTGCAGGTTATTTTTTCTTCTCTCCTTCCAGTTGCAGGCAGTGACATTGGAAGAAACAGACACACTCAGTCTGTTGCTACACGGCTGCGTGGCTGGTGTCACCGCCACAATTTTGGGTTTTTCAATAACGGGATGGCCTACATGGCACCAGGCATGCTGGCATCGGACAGGGTTCATCTTTCTTACAGGCGGAATAGGGTCTTTGCTCATGAGCTAGTGGGGCTCATTGACTGAGCTTTAAACTGGACTTGGTGGGTGAGGGGGATATTATCAGGCTTGCTTGTGACAAGCCAAGGAACAACACACCAAGGTGAGATGGATGGGGTGCTAGCAAGGTCCCTCAACCTGTTGCTCTGAGATGTGCTGAGTACACTGCAGCACACTCAAAGTCTTGTGGAGATGAGCCAGGGGCTCCTGAGTACTAGGAGTGTCCTGGTTCCGGCAGG
>VYXH01002815.1:76161-246718 GCA_013397275.1 Burhinus bistriatus | reverse complement strand
CTCTCCTTCCCTGCCTATTCCTTAGTAGTGTCTATGTTGCCTGATTGACTGCCCCAAGCTTTCTGAATGTGAATCTTTTCTACTTTCCCTGCGTAATTTATGCATAAACATACTGCACATGAAATAAAAAGAGCTCATCTGGGTGCCTATGCTCTCATAATTCATAACCTGAATAATACTAGTGTCAGGTTTGCTTTTTGTGAGCATTCATACATATAAGAAGCTCACTGGCAATAAAGAGATTGGAACAACCAATAAAAGGAGCTGAATTGGATTATTTTTGGTGCATTCACCCAGTATATTGGACTGAGTGACCAAGCTTCCTTTACAAAGACATAGTTTATCGCCACACTACCAACAATTTTCTTGCTACACTGGCACTGCAGCTCCACAGAGGGAGTATTACCCCATTCTGCTCCTGTGGTCTCATGCTTGAAAGCATAAAGTTTTAATGGCATATTAAATGTGTTACAAAATGTCACTGTTTGCAGAGTACAGGTAATCTCACCCCCCCAGCAGGGCAGGGTGAAAGACCCCAAAGCTAGCTGGGCTCTCAGCAATGGACTCCAGTGTAATGACTAAGACTAAAATCCGTACATATAATCTCATCTCTAATGCATCAAGAGAAATAACATCTTTTTTTCTTTAAAGGTGCATATTCACTCTGTTAACTGAACAGCAGACACTGAAAATAATCAGGTAATTGGTTCTTGCTGTAAATGATTTATTTGGCGTTGTAATAAACATAACAGCTCTTTCTGCTCTCAGTCCACAGCTTTCCTCACCTAGCTGCTACTGCTAGGCTAATTGTCCTTGCTTGCAAATATATTTCTATTATATGAGCCTTTCCGTTAATGGTCTGAGATTAAATGTCATAAAATCAGATGTGCTTTTCAGTAACACTTGAACATGTAGTACCTGAATTACAGCAATGGCTGCAATGGTGCAGCTGTAAACACGATACATTGCCCTGAAGTGAGAGTCTGGAATTTTTTATTGATCTTAAAAGCTTCCATGAGGTTTAAAGTTAGTGTTACGATAGCAATAGCAAGATTCAGCAAAGAATTCCACCCAAAATCACTTCAGCATCTACAGCTAGTGCCAGAAGATAACCACAGTATATATGGTTACCTAGATCGAGGTGAACCATAGTGCATGTATAAATATACATACATATAAATGCACACACAAAACAGCTTTCATTTTTTAACTTGCTGCTCTACAACTGAGCTACTTTGTACCCTCTTAAGAAAACAGCTATGAGAGATGAAACAGTATCATCTCTCTAGGATGCGTTTAGAAAATATCTTTGCAGCTGAAAAAATGCAGTGCTATCTGTTAAATTAAGTGTGGCTCTTTCAAGGAGACAGTCGACTTCCAGCTGCTGGAGAAAAAGAGCATTTATTTAGGAGAGAAAAGAACGGGCAAAAATATGTTTATTGTATTACCCAGGGCCTTTTTCACTCATGTGTTCTCATGAGCTCCTAGTGAACTATTAGGGACCAGGGCACAGGGTGAAATCAGGAGCCCACCAAGACAAGAACACGGTGCCTCAAGAGAAAAACATGGAAGAGGAGACTGAGAGTCTCCACTGGCCAATATTCCTTGCAGTACTTTGGTATTCAACCAGGTTGTTTTTCTTGCTTCCTGTTTTATCGAGGGCTATGAATACTATCTGCAATAGAAATCATAGTGCTCATTGTGATCTGAGGGTCCCCAAGCCCTTGCCATGGACTCGGGGGCTGTCTGAATATGCTCCCCTACATGGTGCCTCCCTGAACCAGCTCCCTTGCTCACTGCCTGATCACAGTCATTGTTTTCCAGCTGTTCTGACACTTTTAGTTGTGTAACTTCAGATACAAGAGCAACAGTTATTGTTGGAAAAGGAAAGAATAGGAAAGTCACAAATACTATTATGAAACAGTAATTCTATGAAGAGCAATCTGAGCATTCAGCATCACCAACCACAAGCCCCGATCAAACCTCTGTTGGAGTATGTCCCTCTTTCTCAGCCCACAAAACAGTATTTTTTATCAGCTGAATTATTTCATAGGAAACATGAATGCAAATATGACATTAGGTGGGGAAGCATATGCATTTGGTGACAGCCTTACAGCTGTGAAGGAGAGTCATGTAACGTAATATTTTTTCAGTTGCTGTTCCAATTATTGCTTCCAGATATTGAAAACTGGTTTGCACCTGGAAAATAACCAAAGCTGGAAGATATCGCTATTACCATACTACCTTCCCCCCCCCCCCCCCCCGTCATTTTTACAATAGATTTAAGGATTTAGACCAATCACAGTGGAAACCAAATCCTTGTGCATCCCCCAAAAACTACACATGTAGCAACAGTACTCAAGGACACATATGCACCCTGAGTGAATAAAATGCTTTACCCTGGTCTGTGAGCATATGCTAACGAAGACTTTTTCAAGATCCTTGAGTGTTGCTCTGCTAATATTCCCAAAAGAGGTACCAATTTCGGTCATTTTTCATGGACTGAATCACACAACTCAAATCACCTCTTCTTTCTCTTTCTCTGCCACCTATAGAAAAATCCTTGAAGCCATCTATCCCTAATCACACTGATTATAATTCAGTTCCAAATTAGTGAATAAAAAACAATACAAGGACTGGAACAGGACAGAATGCTGGCCCAGAAAACTACAAATCTATGAAAAATAGCACTGTTCAACAGCTGTCCAGATTTAATTTTAGGATAAACAGTAGAACACATCACCTCTTGTTCCTCCTAGCATTGATTTAATACTTGCAGTACTAATTTAAATCATTTAATTTGCAGAACTTTTAGGTCCATCATCTGTTCCCACAGCTCAGTCAATACTGTGGCTCAGCTCACACAAGAAATTGATCTGCAGGCCACTCTTTACAAGACAGATTAATTTTTGTTGATTGGCCTCTGTCTGCTACACATACTAATTTTGGACCATTTAAAGCTCATAAGGCTTTATATTGAGATTCATTGCTTTCACAGAGTAATAAAATGATGAATGGATATTGAGCCAAGAGCAGACACCAGATGCAAGCTTGAGGAGAAAGACCAAAACAATCCCCACAGAGTGGAAAGTGCAGAGTTGCAAGGCCCCCTCTGTTCAGATTTTCCCCAGGTGGTTTGTGGTTCACTCTTCCAACCCATGCAGACCAAAGCAATACCTAGGGCAACTTCAGGCACTTTTACCAGGTCTGTGCCTTAGGGGGTGCTCTGCTGCCTCCCAGCCCTAATGTTCAGACAAAGATCTCCTGGTTTAAACACAGCTGGAAGAGCCAGCCTGTTCCTGGCTCCATCATAGAGGGTGAAAATGGACACGCTTTTTACAGTCTTTGCTTGTCTCTCTCATCTCTTAGTGGGGCATATTGAGAGTTTTGATCACTCTTTGTCAATGCTCTAAAATCATGTATCCTTCCTGGAGATTAACTTAAGTATTATCATTACTGGACTATGATTTCATCTACAAATGTAATACACGTGCCCAAAGATAACCAAAATAACATGTTTTCCTGATAAAATACCATGTCTTTGAAAGCATTTTCCTGTGAAGAAATTAAGACATTTGCTGGTGTTTGAGAAGTTTCTGTATTCATTTGGTTATCTCCTAAAATTTCCCAGTTGACTGAAGAACTGATCTCACCATCCATTTTTGTGTAGTCAGCCCCATCACAATGTAGCTGGGAAACACAAACCTGAACTTTTACTCTGCTTTTTCCGGGTAGGGTTTAAGGTGTTAACAAAATCTCTAGTGTATATAGCACTGCTGAGGATCTAGTCACTGCAAGATACCAGCTGAGACCAGTTCAATTTTCCAGTATGGGTGGAGGACTGCGTTCCAGAAGGGGAGCTTCATTTGGATCTTGTTTCTCTTATCAGACTGCTGTATTCAATGTCCTTTAGCTTACAATGTTAAGATGTGTGAATTATGTTTTCAGTTTGGTCTCTGTGGCTTGGTACTATCGTGTCTTATAAGCTGAAACATGTAATAACAAAGATTCCCTCTTCAGCATTCCATGGTATTTTATATTACAAAATCTGGATGCCTAGAAAATAAGCATCATCACAATTAAATAATAAACACATGAATCTGGAATATCAACTGGCACCTGGACACATGAAGTATGTCGACCAGAGGAAAACCATCCAGCTCGCTCTGTTGGAATCTGCAGAATTATTTTGGCTCAAGGAACGTGAAACAAAGCCTCTTTCTTTCTGCAGGTTATAGTGTCAGAATTTATTTTCAGATAGTCTGTTAAGTACTTTGTATGCTCCTCACAGAAATCTCCTTGGAAGGAAATTTCTCTCTATATATAGTTCTTATAAGCATGACTGATTCATGCAGGTCTCCACAACATGCTGCTTCAATTTTATCTTGTTGCCATACCATATGTTTTCTGAACTACCACTTCAGCCCACTCCAAATTCCATCAAATGGCTTCAAAGGAGATGATAAATAGCCAAGGAGGAAAGCACTTCAGGGAAAAGTCTGTTCTGAGCTACACTTTGTAAATGAGCAGTAACCCTCTGGATTTCATTGCAATTACTCTGACTTCTACACCAGCATAACTATCTGGCTCTTCATTTTCCTCTTACATCAGAGAGATAAGTATACATTTTGCATTTAGAGATTTTGTCATGCTGAAAAATAAATCTTCCACACAACTTCCTGCTGGTTAGCATTAATTTGAAATTGAACTTACTAATTTGCATATCATTGGACTACAGCCTTTCCAATTAGAAAATCTTTGCAACTCCAACTAAACTGTTAATTGATGTTACTGCCCTCAAACTACCAGCTTTTTGTAGATACAATTAAAAAGGAAAAATACAGGAGATCCAGAATTAATAAAAAATAGCAGCAGGTTTTCATTTTCAGACTGGTGTTTGTATCCTTTTAGGACAACTATACTATACTGGCTGAGTGCCCCAAGAATATATGAACTTATTTATTTCATTAATGATTACATTATCTTTGTGTGCTCTGAAATTAGGATACTTCCTCAAACAAAGGCTGCACAACCAAGTATTAACAGGACTCCTGGGTCTGCCTCAGAACCTGGAGCTAGAATTTCTTAAAGCCTGACAAAAAGGAATGTTTCTCAACCTCTTTCTACAAAAAAAAAAAAAATCTCACTTGTCCTGTGCAGCATCAGCATCATGGTACTCATTTATAAGCAAGTAAAAATAAATTTTCTCTTCTAGTTTATCAGGTTTATTTTTACCCATCTTGTTTATTTGTTGGTTGCACACATAGGAATGTGTGTCTGCAGTTGTAGTTGTATATTCACAAATATTTCACAGACTCTTCTTTCATGTCTCACAGAAACACAGCCACAGCCAAAAGGCAGCGAAGCCTGAGTGTTATTATGCTGGGAGGCAGCTATGAAGTACAGACCTGTAAGTCCAGACGTTCCACTGTTGCAGTGCTGCTATGCAGACCCTCTTTTATGTACTTGCGAGGGGAGCAAGGAGAGTTGAAGGCAGCTGCTGCTTCTTTCAACACATCAGAGAGATTTCTGAATCCTACCATCATATGCTGTTAGTCCTGCTTAGTTCCCTGTTCTTGAGAAAGCCAGAAGGTATGGCTGGGATCCAACAGGTTGACCTGCCTGCTCTCACCACCGCTCACTCTGGAGGAATTCTTGCCTGGGGTGGCAGCCCGGCTTTCCTGCCCGAAACAGATGCCCACCCTGCCTTTGGTCTGCTTGGATATCTGGTGCTGAGCAGGAAGAGGTTTTGCCAGGATGCTATAATCATGCATTTACCCAGGCCTCTCCTGCTGTCTTCCAGACTCTGATAGCCTCTAGCTAGGAGGGGGAAGAGGTTATAAGCTGTAGTTAGACCTCTTATGACTCACCCCTAATTTAGGTGCAACCTTAAGATCTAAAGTCATGAGGACAGTAAGACCTGTACAGTCCAAGGAGAGAAAACAGAGCAGTATCTAAACTATATGCTTCTAACAGGTAATCTGCTTCTCACCAGGATGCTTGTCAAGTTCTTGGGAGAGAGACTGACATACACATAACAGACCTGAAGCACCAGCCTCCTCAAGGTCCCATTGCAAGAGCCTTCATCCTTCAACAAACCAAATGGTGAAGATCTGCTGTGTGAGGGCTGCGCTTTGCCTCGCCTGTCAGAGAGCAGCAGTGACCACCAGCAGGGAAATCCCCCCTTGGCAGGGTGGTGGCCAAAGGAGGAATTCTGGGGTGCCCACTGCAAAGCATGAGGGAGCAGAGATCTCTGCAGAAACCATCCCCTTCTCGCACAGGGAAAAAGGCACCAGCCCTGTCAGAATCCTTGATGTACACGAGTCACAGGACATACTCATTTAACCCTTCCTCTTTATAAAACAGCAGCAAGAGAAAAGAGCAGGGGATTTCGGGAAAAACCAAGAAGGAGGCAGACAGTGGATATGGGTCGTAAAAGAAGGCCAAGATGGTGAAGACTTAATTGCACATATGTGTTTTTAAATTAAGTTTATAGAATACATTAAAATTAATTTAGCAGATAGACTCTAGTTGTGCACTAGGATGTGTACAAATAGCTCAGTATCCTGCTGGGAAACTGTCTGAAGAGATTTGAGCAAAGGCAATATCGTGGTTCCCACCACAGGGCTCAGAGAAAGCTATGCTCTCCCAGCCTGGCTTTGCCTCTTGGCACCTCCAACCCTGTGAATATAGTTCCCTACTTTAAAAGAAGGATATTTAATTATAGCTGGATATTTTAAGTTCAGGAGAGAGGAAGGTGGGGAGAAGCAAACAGTTTTAAAGGTAAAACAATGCCCTTTTGTTTATTTTTTCTTTTATATGGGAATTCTACTGCGTTGCTCTTATTTACTCTTACTCTAATTTAAAGTGACATCTGTATTTAAAACAAACAAACAAACAAGAATCTGTATGTTCTACCAAACACTGAGAAAACAGGAAAAATGCTGACTAATACGACCTTCTCAAAATACTGTCACAGACAGAGCAGTTGCCTGGGACTCGGAGATTCTGTGTTTTGCATCTACTCATACCACTGTTTTGCCACTGGGACACAGGGACGTTGAGGTAGCATTGCTGGCCTATTTCGTGAATTGCTTGGAGACCAATGGATGAAAAGCAGATAAGAGCAGGAATATAATTAAACAAGGGTCCAGCATTTTTCCCTTCCCCAGCTCTCATACCAGTATGATTTGGTGTTAGGCAAATAGAGAGGATTATTCACTCTAAATCCCTAGTTAGACAGAATAAATCAACAGCTGCAGCCATGTGATAAAACCATGTCCCCTATCACAAGCTTTACCCTTGAGACAGATGAACATTTCTGGTTGGAGAGCTGCTGCACGCAGCCTATTCTTCAGCAGGCTGGGTCGCCTTCAGACCACTTAAGGCAGTAATTGCTAGCATATAGTTTGCAGAGAGCATCCTGAGAGAACCTCCAGGCTTGTTCATGCCGTGGGAAATAAAGTATGGAAACTGAGGCCGACAGAAAAACACTGTATCATCTGTGGTGTGCTATGGGTTAGGTGCTGGTGATTACAGGTGTAGGATGTGTGGGATAGGAAGGGCAAAACAAGCGCTTTTCATGGAAAGCTCTCCTATTCAACACCAAAGTGAAGAGCACAAGAGTCTGTGCATCAGTCCCTGCACTGCATCAGTCCCAAAATATCTGTCCTTCACACAGGCGTATGCAGAAAAACCTGCAATGGGGCTTGGGATTTCCTTTTAGTAGAGACTGAAGTTCAGATTCAACATTTTAATTTCAAAATCTGTAAAACTGCTATGAATGGAAACATTTGTACTACAGTATGGCCAAGAAGTGGAAATTACGCAGAAAAGTTCACTGCTTTTTTCCTTTCTTTTTTCTAATGAAATTACTGCGAGTAGTTGTCTGTACGAAACCTTCCTTAATCATTTCAATAGCACCCCACAACAGAAGTTACTCTGCTGAAATCCACAATGCTGTTTGTGGATTTGGGTGCTGCTTAATAAATAGCATGACCTGAAGTTAGGTAACTTTCAAAGTGGCAAAAATATTTTTCTTGGGCACAAACCTGTAGCATTGGGGAGTTACAGGCTGGAAATGTAACAGAGACTATTTCAGAAGCCTCATTATATAGTTGCTATTGCAGAGTCATAAAACTATGTATTAAAAATTTATCTGGATGGCTTTATTCTACTTTCCTTTCACCTCTCCCATAGATGCATCAGAAGCAGATACAATAAACAAGGAGGAATATTTATCACCTTCATTCCTTTAACAAGATCTGGACATCAGTCTTTTCTAATAAAATTACAATATAAATATGATTAAGTCCCAAGATATAAAATGATGGAAACAGTGCAGAAATTCAAAGCTATGTCATTAATGAGTGATATTTGCACCGTGCTGGACCAGATAAGATGGAGAGAACTTAAGGTCTCAGAACTTAAACCTGCATTTTCTCCAGAATTAATTTCCTCTAATCACATTCTCAGCAACTACATGGGTATTTCTTGACAGTTGAGAGGCTTTGTTAGCCAGTCTACAAACGTCTCTTGTATTGAAAGAGTGAAAACGAGCAGCTTTCCATACTGATAACATAGTAAAGAACTGAAAAAGCTGAAGATCAGGTTTTATATTGTCAGAGGTGTTACCAGGCTAACATCAAAAGTTGGGCTGAATAAAAATTACAATTAAGGAAGCAGGACAACCAAAATACACTGTCATTGTATTAAAAAGTACCTTCAATAATGCAATTTTAAAAGACCTTTACAGGATTGTGAGTTGGCAGCTAAATTTTGAATATACAGTATTAAATAGGAGCAGTAACAGAAGAGTTGCTTTTTTGAAAATTAAAAAAAATTCCTGTATTTCAGGGGTTTTCAGGTAAAAAGAAGAATACAGTATAACTAATCACTAATCACTAGATTGGCATCTATTTCTCATTGAAATACAGTATGTCTAGCTTATCACGTAACCTCTAAAAATGAGATGTGACAGAGACTAAATACATTGATCATGCTGGGAATATATCACAGAAAGATATATTGGAATTTTTTTTCCAGACACTCAGGTAATGAACATTTCATGTCCACATGTAATAATGCTCTTTCTGACATGACTTTTCAAATACATGACCTACAGGGCTATAATAAACCTCTAAACTTAAAGGAAGGTTAAATTCTTGTGCGTCTTTAGTTCTGAATTAACAGCTGGTATATCTCCACACTGAAAGCCAACTCATCTGGTCTATATTTAGAAGCTAACAAACAGATGTCAACATCTGAGTTAGTTTCCTAGACTCCCTTCAGTATCAGAGGCGAGAAACTGGCATTCCCAAAGGGCAATTCATTCAGTATTTTAGATTTCTACTTTAGGGGGAGAGGAATCATCCTATAAAGGTGCTGCTTTGCCAGTGAGGATACTCTGGACAAAGAGGTCAGAGCTGACATATATATGATGGATATCTCACGTTAGAGGAGATGAATTCTACCATAAAACCCTATGCCCAACAACTTCCTAGTACAGGAGCCTCATGATTAATTCTTCTTAAGGGGAACATTTGAAGCTGGCAAGCAGTCCAACACAGAGTGTTTATGTACAGATATTATTCTCCCAGAGAGAGAAAAGTAAGCAGGCCAAAGATCAGCTATGCGCATTACACATTTCACTGTACTTTGCTATTCCTATCTAACATTTCACAAAACTTCTCACAAGGTCTTCTGGGACTACAGTCTTCATTTTGGGCTGAAATAGCTCTTCAATAAAGATAGGAGGCATCTGATTCTGAGCAAATATATGCTTTGGCCCAGAGGCACTAGAGTTCTGGGATGCTGAAAAGCAGCGCGTCATTGCCTTCTGAATCTGGCAGGTGTCACTCATGAAGGAAGCTAAAAGAAATGCTGAGAGCCTGCTGGCTTTGACAGGCAGAGGTTCACAGGTGCAGCAGAGCTGCCTCTTGGGTTCAGCTTATAGGAGGTGACAGACAGCGGAGTGTATCCTAAGAAGAGAAAGGCCTCCTTTGGGAAAAGCCTTCTGAGAGCGTTTTCATCAACACGGAGCATGACTCTTCTCTACATTTCAGTCCCACTGCTTATTATTCTATGGAACTTTCCTGCCAAAAATAACCATGAAAGGGTCAGAAGCTAGGCCAAAGGTCCATCTAAGTACGGCTAACATTTACTTGTTCACAAAGTTTTCGAAAACATGCACATTACCAGCCGGGTTCTGACAGCAAAACTTCAGCATATGGAAAAGAAAATCCACTTTTTCAAACTAAAAATAAACACGAGATGTTCCGCTGCTTAATTTAACTGCCAACATTTCTGATTCTTCCTTTTGCATTCTGTAAACCCGTATCTTAAATTTAGAATAAGGGTGACAGACAAAGCAGGCTGGAGAAAAGGGAGGTCCCACATCTCAGCTTCAACTTTGCCTTGCATAGTTTCAGAAAGCAAGCATCAGAAAGTGCTTGTCTTGTGTGTAAATATGGGATATAGGCAGCACTAAACTGAATATAAAGTATCCCTGCAGTCATATGGCCGCTTTCCTGCACTGTGAGGAGAGAGCTTGTACTGCTGTAGAAAGTGCTGATAAAATAATGGAAGTTCCCTTAGCTTCTCCCCAGTAAAGCCCTGCTTTGTGAACGCAGCTGAAGACCGAGGATCTTCATAAACCTCACCTAAAGTACAAGGGATGAGTATGGTACAAACCCTCTGTTATAGTCTTTATCTTTGCAACATGCAGGAAAAAGTAACATAGGAAGGCAGCAGAAAATACTAAAGCTGTTGATTTTGAAACAATCTGTATTGGAAAAGGACACTTTTTTCATGTGTTGCAGTTTGTTTCTACCAGAATGGTTATTTTACAGATGGATGCACTTACTGAGCTGGACCACCCAGGAACTCATGATAGATGGCAGAAGAAAAGCCAAAGCTGTGACTCTAATTTCTCTATGCTGACCACAATCTCCACGAAGTAGAGGCAGCACGTTTGTGAGGAGCGGAGTGGCTTTCCTCCGTGAGTGCGCAGCGGTCGGTTTTCCCTCCTGAGGCTGCACAAGTTGTGCTCCAAAGGACTGTGTTAATGTGGAGCTAAACACCACAACCAAGAAGACAGACTATTCCACACTGTTGTACAACAAAGGACATGCTGTATTTACATTTTATTTCATCTCACTGCTTGGAAGACGAAAGTAAGTTTTCTGATAGCAAATCTTTTACCTAATGAAGTTTGGAGCAGCACTGCCTATCACGAAATTACAGAAGAGGAAAGATTTGAGATGTAAAATACAATTCAGAATATTACTCAGATTTCAGCAGCAAAAATAAAGTGTGGGGGGGGAAAGTGATACCTTCTGAAACTTTGTATATTTTTATAACATTCATCCCATTGTGACGGGACTGTGGCCAAAGCATTTTTCATAGCAACTCCTGTTGCCTCAGAGACAGTAACATCGGAAAAGTAGAGTTAGATCCCTACAATATTCATGGAATTATTTTATTTCTTAGTCCCTTAAAACAATTTCTAACTACTTCACCAGTAAATGTCTCCAAAAATAGCTAGAAAATATAGGTTTGCATATTTTGAAAATGTAATTATGTTCATATTTAAAAGTCATCATTAATAATGCTTCTGATTGTTTAACTATTATGTTAAATGAGAAACTAAATTCTTGCAGTGTATTTCAGCTTTAACAACATGAATTAAGAAAAAAGCAATATTGCTACGAAGTAGTTCTGGAAATAATTTTGGCAATTAAAAAAAATGCTTCCTTAATTACCACAGATTTTCTTCATCAACTTTAAAGCAGGGTACTTTGTCATAGTATATTATGTTAAATGCACATTCACACACACACAACTAATTCCAACATAAAAATTATTTTCTGTATGCAGATTAATACATAATTTCTGCAGAAACATTTGAAGCATCTAAAGAATAGCAGGACATACTTTGCTTTTATCCAAAACGTTTTATAACTGTCATTTGCAAATACTCCAAATCACTCTGAGAGTTGGAGGGGGAAATTCTTTCACTGGCTGTAATGGTGGATGAAAAATATATGTGCTTCAGGGAAAAGGAAATAGTTCTATTATGAACTAAGGCATCTGAGGACAAGGGCAGGGGAGAGCAGAGGGCTGTTTGTTGTTGCACATTTCCTAGAAGACAGCATCTATAAACAAGCTACGTCTACTAATAACTAAAAACACAGAAATTGCAAAGTTGGAAAGAGTAGGAAAAAAGTCTTCGGTATTCAGATACAGAGTTCATCTGATATTTGGCAAATACAATCAACTGTGAATTTTGTGCCAGTGACATATTTTCTAAAACATAGCACATGGCATCGCTTGCAGTGAATCCAGGCTCCTCAAAACCTATCAAAGGGCATTCTTCCAGAACACAAATAAGGTATTTCAAAGACATATGAGACTGCCCAGAAGAAAATACATTGTTTAAAGCAACAGTGGTTCATATAGAAGCGAAGTCCCTCTGGCCAGAACAGATACAGAAATGCCACTGTTAGAGAATCATTGCATAATTTCAGTTGGAAAAAAGCTCTGGATGTCTTTGGTCCAACCCCCCCACTCAAAGCAGGACCAGCCTTAACGTTAGATCTGGCTTCAAAGTCAGAACACATTTCTCAGGGCCATGCTTGTTTCAAGTGTGAACGTCACTGAGGATGGAGAGTCTCCTTCCTCTCTGGGCAAACAGTTCCAATTCAAATGTCAATTATGTGGAGTTCTATGTATGTGCACACCTCAGTAAGAGAAAATACAATGCTTCTGGAAGAGCAGAGCAGTACCGTAGTTACAACTATAAACAGGAAGAAGCTCAGGTGCTGGGATGTCTTGGCAGGCCTCTGTAGGAAGATGAATAGCCAGCTGTGCCTTACCTTGATGATGAAAGGCTCTAGCTTTATTCAGTCTTTTGCCTTTCCCAAGAGCACTGCATGTTCCAGATACATGTGTATTAGGAGACCTGGAAAAAATAGACATTTATCAGATGAGCAAACTTAGCATTTAATGAGGGGTTTTGGTGGGCAGCAACCTTCTTTTAATTAATGTAATATTAATATGCAAATTAGCAAACTGCTTAACAAAAGAAAATCCAAATAAAGCTTCATCAGCTTGTACATATAAATCATTCCATATTATACGGTCTACTCAGTCCGCGAAGGCTAATGTTACGCAACGGGAAAGCTCTCTGCAGTATCTCTGAAATGACAGGTTCTTCCAGTTCCAGGTACAACAGACTAGTTATTTTATGCTCCCCTTATGCTGAAAACCAGCAAGGTTAAACCAAAGAGCAAATGGGAAGATTTATGAAGCCAAGCTGAATAAAAAAATTCTGTAAGAAGAACAGGTAAAGAAATAGTTACAATAACTGGCAACATCATTTCAACTCAAGTTATATTTTTTACTTCATTAGACAATAGGAAAGTGGAGTAAATGGTGTGTAAATTAAGAACACTTATTTTAGAAAATTAATTACAAAAATCACTTTCAAATGGAGCTGTAGGTATGTGAAGGCTTATCTGATTGAGATAGTGGAGACAAAAGCACTGGGATCATTCATGAATCCCATTAGATTTAATTAAATTAAGGCTGTGAACAAATATGCCAGGAATAATGTAGAGATTTTGGTTTCTGTCCCAGTTATTTCCTTGGGGGCTTTCCTCTAAGGCAATATTTGTGTATCTCTTCTGATGACTGAACTATTTCAAAGTCAAGTTTTCTGGTGACCTTATGCCCTAGTATTTACTATAAAAGAAAGAATAAGCTCATGTGTAACTGATAAAAATTATGAAGCTGTGGCACTTATTTTTATTCTTGACTTGATCATAGAATCATAGACTTTAGAGGTTAACAGAAAATGGTTAACCTTGATACAGATGGCGAGAGGATGAAGAAGGATGAGATTTTTTTCTGCTTTAGAGTGAAACACAATTTATGGTGACTCCTTCCAGCGTCAATTACCTTTTATTCTGCCCTTGGAGGGTTACCTCTCACTGGCTGTGAAACACCTGCAGTGGTCATTTTGTTAATATGTAAACCTTCTTTGGGTACATATTGTCTCAGAAATTTTAAAAATAGAAAATACTATTCAGATCATACACTAATACTCCAGCTCAGTCAACTTCACTGTACTTTATCCAGTAATTCCTATACAAAGCTCAACAGACTGCAGGTGAATTTAAGACTATAGACAGACATCAATTTATAATTAATAGCCTTTTAACCAGATTTCTCAGAAGTTGTTTCAGGGTCTCATTACTCTCGCTGATAACATTATTTGCATTTCTTCACTTGTTGATCCTTTATTTATTACACAATTGAGGAGGGGAAAAATGACATTTGATTTGAGCCAAAGGTTACACAAGTCATGCTGGGATCACTGGCAAAGTTTTATCTCAACTTTCTGTCACACTTGTAGAGAGTGAATCATGGACTGTAAGACTTCAGTTACCTTCTACTTTCAAGACAATACTTACTACCTGACAGAGCATTCCAAGAAGTGGTGAGGAAGAATACATAGTTCTAAAAATATGTTTTCAATAATATGTGAGCTGATAAAACTCTCATGTTACTACAGAGAAAGGTGCAAGAAGTCTTAAAATGGCCAAGTACCTTCTTCCCAAAACATAGTTTATACCATGAAGCATGAGGATTAACTGCTTTTTGAAACTCGTATTAATTTGTTTTAGTATAATGATATCATTATTCATATCAAATACAGTAATAAGTCAAAGCTTTGGATGTTGTATCTAATAGTGTTAAAATTCTGAGACAGCTGTATGGGCTGTGGGGAATAAAACAACCCATCAACTCAAAACCTTTTCCATTAGATAACCAGAATAATATGTGCACAATATGTTTCCTTTGTCAAAAACGATGATATGATGATCTTGTTTTTAATTCTGCGCTGACCCAGATGTGAGCACACAATAAAGGATGATATGGAAAACCCTTTATGTTCCCTTTTATGAGTTCAACTTTGTATCTAATTTAGTGATGCCATCCCAGGGGTAATGAAGACATAAACATCATCAGACATCCTGAAATTCCCAAAATGTAATTGTTTACTGGATAGTAGCTTATTTTGGTTTTACTAGCTTGTAAAAAATAGCAGTACCCCCCAACAGGCTGTCCTAATTAAGATTCATTGAGTTTCAGTTTAAATTAAGAAGAGGACAGCATTCCCTGTTGTTTGGGTTTATCCTGAAAACAACTTTTGACTGAGCAACCTATGCAGCTATGTATGTGAGGTATGTAAGAAATCTGTACCCTTCAGCAATGAGATTTCTCTTAACCTGTGCCTGGCGTGTTTTCTGTGTGACACTCAAGAAAAGCAATGCAGCACAGCGACCCAAAAAGAGCTCCTCAGTCCTGAGGGAGTGGGGGAATTAGAAGAGGTGCAGCCTGCCTTTGAAATATTTTTTATTAGAAATGGCCATGATGATATGATAGAGGTTTCCATGACACCTGCTGTTACCACTTAGTATCTTTAAAAATTTATAAGAACCACAATAAATATTTCATAATGCTTAATTTACAACGGCATTTTCATGGAAAGTGGTCATATTTGAGTATCCTCCTCTGCAACTTTGTAAACAGTTCAAGGTACAACCAGATTAACTTGATGGACACGTGTAATGCAGTTTGTGCTCACACAGCAACTGTTTTGCCTTCAAAACGTGTGTTCTTTTTCTCTCATTGACTGTTTTAGGGCAGCAATCTGGAATATTCTCAGTCTTTCTTTGCCAGGAAACACAAGTCTCTACTAAAAGTTGATTTATTCTTCCACCTTTGATCTACTTCTGTAGATCATTTTTCTGTGTTTGTTCTGTGCTCCTGATAGGAAAATTACTTGTTGTATCTAACGCACAGTGGAACAGTGAAGTTAGGCCAGTGCAGACCCTGGACACTAGCAATCATGTTGAGCAAAGCAGCATATTCAAAGGGTGTTTTGGTCAATGTTGTCTTATACGGGTGGTTGGGAAATAAAAGAAGAGAAAATGGGAAGAATTAGACTAGGATTTAATTAGTGCCAGCATCCAATATTTAAATACAGAAGATTTCTGGTAGAAAAAACACCTGAGCTCAGATGAGGCTGGTATTTCACAAGACAAACTTACTCTTGTCCAGTGTCTGCGTGGGGCCTAACAGGAACAGGTTTGTGACTGCAGGCAGGATGGAGTGAGACAGCTTTGAAAACAGAGGGTGCAGGAATCCACCCTGCTGCCCCTTCACGCTGGCAATGAGCAGAAGGTGTAGCTCAGCGCATCACGTGCCATGCAAGGTCATGGGATCTTCTATGCTACAGCTGGCATTAGGAAACTGTGCTCTGAAATGGCTTAGAAATGTGGTAAATATGTGCTGGAGGTCACCACTTTCATTATGTGGGAAAGTTCACTGGGGTGCTTTGAGCATAGAATTGGGAAAACTATATTTACCAGCACCATTTGTAAATAGCCAGTAAATAATAGGGTTCTTGCCTGCACACAGAGGCATGTTTAGCACAAGCAGCTCCTAACTATGAGATTATGGACCATATTTCTGACTCTCTGTAATGTTTAGCTGCACAGTAAAATCTGATGCATGGATACAGTCAGAGTCTTCACAATACTTGTTTTCTCTTGTTGCTTTTTAATTTGAAGTCCACATATACAGTGTTTAGCTTGCCATAAATGCCACAAAAATTGGTACTTTTCCTTAGAAAACATACTGTAGACTGCAATTTGCAAGTTTTATGTATTTCTGTGACTACAGCAGAAGACGCATTCAACAAAGCAGTGTTAGGGCTTCATAAAGATCAAATTGATTTTAATGGCAGAAAATCGCTTTGCTGTCACCAGCAGAGGACTGAACTCCAAATACTCAAAAACTTCATCATAGGAAAGAAAAACGCCTGATGCTTTCTCAAGAGCAGCACTCGAGTATTTGCTGTT
Source organism: Burhinus bistriatus (assembly GCA_013397275.1). Classification (NCBI taxonomy): domain Eukaryota; kingdom Metazoa; phylum Chordata; class Aves; order Charadriiformes; family Burhinidae; genus Burhinus; species Burhinus bistriatus. The sequence continues at coordinate 229,787 of VYXH01002815.1, read as the reverse complement.
CATGACACTAAATATTTATGATTTTTGAAAGATTTGGTGGAAAATAATAGTTGTTGGCCTGAGCAAGTTTCCATGTCAACTGCTTGCATCACTGAGATGCTTCCTGTTTTATATTTTGGTCACTCACTCGACTTTAAATAAAGGATTGTTTCATAAATCACTGAACTATGCTTGAGGCAAGTTGGTAAAGCATTGACCAACATGATTTGCCAGGCAGTCTATGTTCTTTAGAGATACAAGACTGACTGAAGAGATGTTGAAAGAAACCGATAAAGAAGCAAAAGTAGTGTTTGGTACTGCGTGTTCACGAGTTGTCAATGAGCTGCTATATCAGCACAAGAAGGGCTTACCCAAGACGGAGTGCAGCATATGGTCCCAGCTGCTCTGCAGTACGCAGTTTCTCAAGTTCCTGGTCCTACTACTTCAGCACAGATTTGTCCGAAAACATCAGTGAGAAAAAAAACATGATCCAGAAATATTTAACTCTTTTGCCTTAGCATTTAATTGCAAATGACCGTGTTTTAAAAGCAAAGAACTCACTCATCAGTAAGTATTTTAGCACTAAACAATGTGCTGGGACTGGGCCATGGCAGGATGAAATTAAAGCAAAGGAATAACCGTTTAAAAAATACATTATTAACACTATAAATTTAAATACCCAGTACACTGGGATCAGAGTGGAAAAAGCACTCATTAACATAAAAAAATTGGGAATTAGAAGAGCTATTAATTTGCCATGAAATCAAGAAATCTAATGTTATCAGTGGTCTTATTTCATTTTTATAGTTTATCTTTTGCATCTTTTAAAATATAGTTCATTTGTATTAGTGTAGTCAGTTTTGAGGCTGTAAACATTTTTCAGCTAAACTTTATTAATAATTTATTATTAGAGAAAGCCATCTAAAATTTCCAAAGCTGCCTCAATAGCCAAGATGCCTAGTGACACTAATTTTAATGGAAAAAAAATTTCCAGACTTACAAAATACAGCTTTAGTTTGCAAAATTAGATTGTGAATTTGGACATGTTGTTAAATGAAGCTGTAGCTTTATGGAAATGTTACTAAGTTGCAGCAGTATTTTTATCCTCAATAATTTTTATTAACAGTACCAGTGCATAGCTGTAGCTAAGGCTCAATTGGTACTAGCATATGAAATCCTCAGGGTATTTAACTTTATGAAGCCATTACATTTGGATTGATTTTTTTCCTGCAAATTTCCCACCAAAATTGATTTTTTTTAATCATTTTGAGGACTCTGCATTTTAACAGACTTGCATTTTCTGACAGACTCTGTCACTTTTGCCAGTTATTTCTCAACCTGAAAAATAAAATAGGAACGATTGCCCTGAACTGGGGCAGCTTTACACTGAAGGTTTGGTGAATGTATGTATTGAAGAATCAAGTGTAAAGATTTGTGTGCAGAAACTCAAAACCCCTCCCTTGGCTGGGATTTTGTTACGGACTAAATATTCTTTAGCAATCCCCCCTTGCCCCTTTGGCAAGACAGCTGCTGCTGCTGCAAGTAATGCATCTTCTTCTGTAGAAAGAACATTTACACAGAGTAGGAGCCCTCAGCCTGGAAAAGGTCAAGGAATGTGCTACAAAGAGCTGGTCACCATGAGTGGCATGAAGGGAGTAAAGCAGGAATGATTACATACTGGATCTTCCAAAACAGGAATGAGGGAGCATCTAGCAAAACTAGCAGATAGCAGATTCAAAATAACTATACTTCTGCATATCATGAGCCTGAATTCCTTGCCATGGGATGCTGCAGATGCCAGAAGTTTGCATAGGTTGAAACATAATTGAAAAACTCCTGGGAGAAGATCTATCAAAGACTCACCTCAGCTACGAATGCAGTCTGTTACTTTTCTCATTTATTTTCCCCACCAATGATCCCTAAGCAAAATTAGATATAAACTTCATGCCTTCATTCCTTTACCTCAGTTGTGCATATGCAGCTTCTACGTCATTTCACAGGAGAGCACTTTACGTGCCTTTCCAGTGAAAGGGCCTGAAGCTAAACCCAGTGCAAGGGCCAAGACAGGCTGCTGCAGAACTGCACAGGGAATTGGATCCACCCTTATTCTTTAGAAAATTTAGGACTAAGGAAATCAAGTTTCCTCCAAGAATCCAAACTAACCCTCCTTTGGACAAAATCCTACCCCATATTTGCTCAGACAGAAGAGAAATGACTGCCACCAGAATCAAAACCCAACAAGCAGGAAATCGGAGTTCATACGTTATCAGGAAATTGTATTTCACTTGCATTACAGGAACCACATGTAGTGAATAACAGCTATGGATTTACTTGACAACCTTTGTCAACCTAAGAAAATGCGATTCATTATCAAACATCTTTAGAAGATGCACCTCAATTTCATTTCTTTCTGATCTCTTTCAGTCTTCAGTCCTTGATTTCATTTTTTTCTAATAGCTGCTGACCTCAATAACCTAACTGATGCCCTTCTGAGGCAAGAAAGTTCTTTTTCACACCTGAATTTGTAGCTTCCATAGTACCATCAGGTCCAGAATGAAGGTTCAAGGCACTTGCCAATATTTGCAGTTGTAAAAGGAAACACTGCCAAGGTTTAAAAATTGTCCTCATCACCCTCATCAGGGAGATTTTCTGAAGGACTGTGAAATGTAGATTGAACAAAATCTGTGGTGGGCAGGCAGTAAGGAAAGCTTGCTGGTAAATGTCCTCACTTAAAAATTCACAAGCATAGCTGACTACTGCCTGATTGGGGTGTGACCCAGAAACGTCCATGTGTAATTTAAGTTCTATGTCATGCCCTGTGCTATACCTCTGCAGCAATGGTCCTTCATTTAATATTAATGATAGCAGTACAAGATAAACACAGTAGCAAGTGAGGAAGCTTCTCTGTATTTGAAATAACATCTGGGGCACTTATGAAGGTCACATTTCCTTTCTGAGTCACTGGACTGAAGTTGAGGCCAGTTTGTGCTCTGCAGTGCAGCCAGCCCAGCAAACGTTTCTCTGAGCAGGCAGTGCCAGGAGCAGGCTGAGACACGAGGGATCCAGCAGGACACAATCGCTGTGTAATTCCTAGTAAAGCATTTTAAGAACCTTTATTTCGCCTGTGACCATAAGGTACTACTTCCAGCCAGTTTCTTGCTGCTCACTAAGCAGTAAAAATTGGGAACAGCAGAAGCAGGTTTCCTGACATTATTTCTTTGTGTTGACTGTTACCACGGGTCATGAGCGATCTGCCCTTCAACGCTGCAAGCTTTTTCCTTTCATCAGATGAGAAGCCGTACTGTTTTCCAAAACACTGCCTAACCAAGGAGTTCCTGGAAAAAAACTTGTAGCCCATATGGCTGCAAAGGGATGTCGTACCACCTGAACTGAAAAAAACCCAAACGAAAATCAAGCTACTGTCCATACTATCCTGTTGTACATTACTAGTAACTCAGTTTACACAGTTCTGTGGCTTGATATATAAACTAATCAACTTGAAAGAAGAAGTTGTGCTACTGGGATTTTTTTTAGCCAGCAGCCACAAAAGGGGAAATGAGCAGACACCGTTTTTTTTTAAGATGTTCAGTGACTAAGCAGCATTCCTGTTTGCTTGCACTGGCTATTTAAAAGGTAACAGATTCAATAATTAGAGTACAGTAAAAGCCACTTCAGGAAACGTGCATCATGCTATCTCATATTGAAGAGCCACCTTTAAATATCACTCAGGAGAGTGTCAGTGCATTCAGCTGACGAGTTCACCTTTCCAAACTCCCTTAACTTAGGGAAAGCTGCCACAGAAACAGAGTGGGTTTAGCTTGGCCTTGACTTAACTAGTTCATTGTAAAAAACACACAACAGAAGCCTGATCTTGCTATTGCTTCAGCAGGAACAAGTTTCAGTCTGCCAGCGTCACACATCAAAGTACTTCTGCAATAATAGAAATTTTCCAGGTGTTAGGCAGATTTACTATAAAACAGGAAAGAAATTACAATATCTAAGAGTATTCAAGCCACCACATTTCCAGTGCATAGCTTCCACTTCACAAGTCATAGAAGTCAATTTGTTCAGGATTTCTAAAACTGACACAGATTCCTAGGTGGTACCATACAATAAATGTAACAATTATTATCCATTATGGTGCTGTCTTGAAAGAAATTTGCATGACAAGGTTAGGTTATACTGCTTTTTGTTGTGGTTGTTGCATCACTTATATACACCATTTTCTTTTAAATGGAGACCAAATTTGCCATTATGAGCACTTTGCATATCTGACCTAAAAATATTCTACCTTGATGTGCAAACACATGTATTTAATACTGACGATAGAACTGCATTTTCTGGATTTCCTGCAAATGTTTGATAGTTTATGTGCTTGAAATAAGCTGCTAAACTGTAGTGACCAGAAGTCACTAATTCTTTGGAAAAGGCTAATGTACTTAAAATTCTGCTCTTGAAAAACACCTGGTGCTCATGGACAACTCTCCCAACCACGTGCCAAAAACACATAATGTCAAATTTCCTAGCAAAGTCCTGTGTGGTATGTAAGTTGAGTAGAACCCGAGTATGCAATAGATGCAATTAAAGTAGGATTTTTCTATTCTAGTTAGGCCATCAAATTATTTTCATTATTAAATATAATTTAGTTATTTCCCTACCCTTATGCTTGCAGGTTTTCAAAATTCCAGTTTGTAAAATTTCACTTTCTGGAGGGAGTTAATTTGATCAGTGTCCCCATTCTGTACATCCTGCTGTGGATGTGCACAAACCTCTTTGTGTAACTTTAATTTTTAAATAAAGTAGATTGAATATATCTGATTTACCCTTTCAAAATGCATCTTATGTGTGTCATAGCTGAGAGAAACTCACTTAGTGAAAGGAACATTTTCCAAAGTAACGTTTAAGCAAACTGCAGAAGTGCTACTGAAAGTTCATTTTGGGTACGCAGTTCTGTGCATTGACACTGATTCCAGAAGTCCTATCAGCCTTGCAAGGGGATGGCCCCTTGCTCCTGAGCTGGGCATATCAGGCCTGAGGACGTGCAAGTCAGTAACAAACTACCAGCACACTTCTCAAAACATATTCAAAGGACAGGAAAGAAAAAAAGAAACCAGCATAACCCCTAATTGTGATAAACTTCTAAGGCAACTGCCTCAGAATGGTCAGCAAGAAAAGCAACTGTGAACAGAAACCAACTGTTTCCATTTGGGGATTTTTTTTAGTTTTTACCTCTAAAGTAATGAGACTATTTAATAAAATACTTTAATGAAAGAATGCTGCTTTTTGACAAAATGTGCTGGTGGTTGAGAAGTGATTACTAATTACATTTTACTGACTGTACAATTTATGCTTAAAGGTGTTTTCTTTTTAGTTGTATTAAAAATTTGTGCACTTGTACACAGTACAAAAGAAAATATTACAGACAGTATTAAATTAATTGTTTATCCATGACCCAATACTAGCAAAGATAATTGGATAATTATACAAGCACGGAAATTTTAATAGTTCTATTTCCTGATAAACTTTTGCTATCTTGGATGACTTTATACGCCCTGTATCTAACACTTGCTCAATATGAAATTTTAATGACATGTCTGTTTACACAATATAATCTGCTGGGAAATGTGCATTTTCTCTTAGGTTTTGGAAGTATTTGTTTTCTCCTGAAAGAATGTAAAAGAAAAGACAGAAAGTCTTCTACCATTTTTGTATCTGTGTTCAGCCTCAAATTCATGTATTATTAAACTTCATATTTGCCAGGTGTTTCCCAAGTGCCTTGTAGTTCAGGTGTCTCTTTGCTCTCCTGGTCCTTGAATCTGCAGTCATAATGTTTTGGTAGGTTTCTGTTCCTGCTTCCAGACAGGCTCACAGTACAACAAGAATTTTTTTTCCCTGTAATTTATTTTCTGTCCTGAGAAAACCCAGTACCTTAGAAGCACAAACAGGAAAACACAGTAAGGGAAGGGAGAAATTAATCCACGTTTTCAAAAGATAAACTTATTTATCAATATTTATTGTATCTATACTATCACTAACACAAACCTGGCCATGAGTTTGAGGAATGAAAATGAAATTCTGGGGTGGCTGTCAGACAAGACTGCTTTGCCTGGACGGGAATGCTTTACTGTTTGATCGGAAGGGTGTGTCGACTGATGGCACATACAACTATTCTTCACAACATCTCTAGGCCAACCTGACATTCAAAGCACCTGTCCAAGTACTTCATGGGTTATTTTTCACCATCCTTACGCCCCTGTCTGCCCTCCCTCCAGCCTCCCCCTCTGCCATGCCCTGGCACCCTGCACTCAGACCCTCTCTACGCCCGGTTAGAAACGCTGTGGCCTGGGCTGTCTCCCAGCTCGGCAGCAGGCTATCACTTAGAAAGCTCATTTTGCAGCTGTCTTGTCTCCTTATCCCACCTCCTTTCTGCTCTGGCCCCATGATGTTTAACAGGCAACTAAAAATAATATAGTTGGGCTCTGGATGTTACTGACACAACCGGTTCTCAGCTTCCTTGGATTAATGATGTATGTGTCTGCCTTCACTGTGGTGCCAAATCTAGTTATTTTCTTGCAAGTTGCATAGTACCTCCTTAAGGCCCCAGTTGTGTAATTATGCGAGAAAGCCAGCAGCAGTTGAAAAGAAAGTTTCTAGGCTAAATGTTTGTGGCAAAAGGTTTGAAAAAACAAAGAGCCTTATACCCTAAGGCTCCAAAAAAGGCAAAGCAAAAAAGATCCTACGTTGTTTTCTTTTTTCTTCATGACTTAGAAGTTCATTTTGTGAATTTTCTGGGCTCTGAACTCACTTTTCAGCGCATGGGTTTGGCATTGCTAATGTAAATACTCAGTAATTAGCACAAAGTGTCCCTTTATTTTGGGATCCAGTAAGTCACTTAGTTATGAGAAGTATTTCCCAATGTGAAAGAGTCTTCGTGTATTATAGCACTAGATGCTATATCAGTATTACAGGCTCTCAAATCACAAGATCAATCTTACAAATTTTCAGCTCAAGTCACTATACTATAATAATGAAGTCAAGCCAGATAATGCTTAAAGATCCATTGTGGCTAAATTTTTTTTTTAATTCCTAGAAACTAGTCTCAAACACTGATGCAGTGTTGGTTTTCATATTTTGTTTGTTATATCGCATTAATAAGGAGAGAAACTGCAATTCACATTACCATGTAATTGTAATTCTAAGATATGAACTGCTTTTTATTGTAGACTGAGCCGAAATAATTGAACCGATTCCACTTAGGCTGGTCTTTTTCAAGCTTAAAAGGTGTTTTTCTACTTTATCTCCTCTGTGTGGTAGGACAAATACTTCTGCAGTTGTCTAGCAAAACACAGCTTTTTAATCATTCTCTCCTGCCTACTAGCTGATATCATACAAGTGAAGCCTCAGAGAGAAATCTCTCCTCTCAATTTATACTCCACATGATCTTACATCTACCAACATTATCCTTTCTGGAATTATTCTGAAAAATGCATAATAATTCACATCAGAATTTCAAGGCTGGCTTTTGGTGCTGGGTACATAATTTTGTGTATGTATTTGAGCAAAAAAGTTCAACCCTACATGCGTATTGTGTCTAGAAGTTTCCCTCCAGTTGGTGGATGCTGCACTGACTGGGAATCCAGCAGTTTCCAAAACTGAATCTGTTTTGTTGCATTTGATCATATCAGTTCCTTTGTACATAGACACCATTCCTGTACCACTGAACTCTCTGCTTCAGCATAGCTAGAGATGGAAGCACATTGAGCACTGTCGGTACACGGAGCCTTTCTAAACAGGGACTCTGAATTGTAAACCATAACAGCAAGTGAGATCCCACTAACACACATCTGAACACATGAAAAATTAATGCTTTGGCCTGCTTGAATGTTAATTACACATTTCTGAAATCATAGAAGACCAAGGACATTAAACACAGCTTGCAAGTCATCACATCAACCTGATGTGACACATAGGAGCCCACTGAAAACACTCGCTACATTAATTTGTTTTTAGGAATTTCCACATAGCACCCAAGACATACATCACCTTGCTACACACAGCATATCCTGGTCATGCCCAGGAGATGTTCATCAAGTTGCACATAACAATAACAGATTTTAGCAACTACCACCTTAATTAGACTGCCTTAAGAAATTATTGATTTGTTTACTATTTCTCCCCTAAGATACAGCTAATTATGGCTGTAATACAGGCTTTCCTATAAAATCCATTGTTATGTTGAAATTTAAGGGTGGCTCCTGCAACACGGCTGACCAACACCAGAAAACAGGCCTGGTTAAAAGTGAGTCTACAGCTTTATACTTTGTAAGTCAGATTTATCCATTTAGCGTTGGTTATCTCAAGTTACACAATGAGTTCATTGTCTGGGAACTTTCTACAAGCAATCAGGAGTCACACTATAAAGGACACCTCTACTCCTGTAGGTCCGGATGGGGTGACTCACACCCCAGCGCCTGGTCTCTGAATACTGCTCTTTGGTGGGACTGCTCCCAAGGCAAATGGTATGGATTGCATGTGGCTGACTTCAGTTTAACTCTGTTCACTTAAAAAAAAATAAAACCAGAAATATTAATTTGTGGTAATGTCAATTTCTTGCACACAAAAAACTGAAAAGGGATTTTAAATGAGAAGTATACATCCCATCCATTTCAGCCAAGACAGTAATTTGGGTTCAGTATAGCACTTCATACTGAAATTGAAGCCACTGTGCTTCCACAGATATCAAGTCGAATTACGAGCTGCAACTGAAAGTTGATAAAAAGATTCCTTTCATTCACAGGAGTGATTACATTTAATCCACTTACATCCTATTACATGTTCACCAGCTATTCCCCTCCTTCAGATGTCTTTCACTAAGGCACGCCAGCCAGCACTGTCCAGATGGAGGCCTGGGCAGGATGATGAAAAGGCAGCACAAACCGTCTCAGATGAGGGCACTAGAATCTCTTCTGGGACATTTCAACGTGCTAGTACAGATCCAGCCGTAGCAATAGAGTTAAGAGTTATGTTCATTGCAGAATGCAGGAATACGCAGAGAATTAAGTTTACCTAGGCGTACTGAACTCAGATACGGGTAGTCAGTGTGTCAAGAGGAATATCTTTTATTGTCTCATTACAAGGCACTTATGGAAGCTACTATGATTAATATAGGAACTTATGGAAGAAATCTATTATTATTTCTGGTATGTATGTATGAACACTAGGGCTTCAGTTCTTGAGCTTTATCGCAGGCAGTTCCTCGCCTGGCTCCCTAGAATTTATAGAAAGGAGAACGTGCACCCATCTAATTGTACAAAAGCACACTACTTGCTATCCTCTGCTTCTTAATGAAATTGTGACTCTGACAGCCATCCAAAAGCAAAAAGTGACCCTCTGTATACTAACAGTATTTACAAGGAACTAGGTAATTCCAAGACAAGATATGTTTGCTGAAATGTAAAACGATAAGCTGCCAGGAAGGTTTGGTGAAGGTGTTCTGCACAGTGTGGCATACCAGCACTCAGCAGTTTCAAAGTAATTTGCAACACTTAAAGAAGCCAGTTTATGTTGTTGTGAACAGAGCTTTTTCCTGTGTTGCAGGAGGTGGGACATACAAGCAGACCGGCTCAAGACAGCTTCTCTGAAGTTTTTTCATTTGCAGAAGTATACAATCTCTCTGCTGTATGCCAATGACAGTAAAATATTCCACTCATTTCTTAGAGTCCTCCACTTGAACGCACCCTCCCTTCTTCCCTATGTCCAGCTGTCACTCAGTTCAAATGACATTGTTGTTATTTTAGTTGTCAAGGTTTTAGAAGGGCAATACCAAAAAAGGTATTCAGTTTAGAAAATATGTTATGTGTTCTTGGAACTGCATATAATTGGTGACCTCATGACTTTAAATATAAACTCTGAAACCTAAGAATTTAGCTGAAGAAATAGTACGATTTCATGCACATTTTGTTAATCATGCTCATTTAGAGTAACTTGAGGAGGATTCTTATTTTATTCCTTTTTTCCTACAATTTGCTTCTCAGTAGGTGACAGCACTGGTCAGTGTTGAAGGTAGTGGACAAGCGCCCACATACCTCTCTGCTGAGGCTCTGACCCAGACCCCTGTGCTATCCAGCCCTGCCTCAGAGCAGGTCTGTCAATATGCTTCAGTCTCCACCTGCAGCTCCTGCCTCCATCCCGCTCCTCATCCACCTGTCCTTTTTAGGTCTTGTTCACTCTACTATTGGGATGCTGTTCAGGACCACAAACTAGATCTGTAACAGGGACACAGGTGATGTGTCCAGAAGGACTGCCATAATAAGCGAGACCAAAGGTGCACTGCATTCAACATCTCCCAACAACAGCCCATAGCAGATGCTTAGGAAAGGAATATTAATAGCAGGACAGGCAGAGGAAGATTATTCCCAGTCCCAGGAGCACTATCAACACATCTTTAGCTCATGTGCAGCTACACATCTCCTTATTTCCATATATTCTTAATACAACTTCGATCAGAAACAAATTGTGACAGGGTGGCTTCCTACTACATCATGAACATTGTGGTCTAGTAAAAATTGCCTCAAAAATACAGATACCATTCTCAAAGCCCCATTTACTTATAGGTTGCACAGACCAAATCTCAGGATATTTACTGAGACACAAACAAGAGACAGGTTCCAATGACTGAAGCCATTATGTGTGTTTTGGAAGAATATGAGACAGGACAGGACAAGCCTGTCTCCCCTCTTCTGCTTGAGCCCTTTGGAAGAGGAGCCGCTGTCGCTGTTCCTGTGGGGAACCCACACAGCAGAGGGGCTGTGTGCACACACTCACTGAAGGAAAAGAAGCAAGAGAGTGGGCGCTGAACAAGGCCTCCTCTTGCAGAGACTTCCCCGGCAGCCTGCAGACAGGCCAAGCGATAGGCAGCATCACCTTCGTTACAGACCGTTGCACGGACAGCACTGCATGCAAAGGAAATGGCAGAGTTTAGTGTAAAGGCTCCATCTGCTCCCAGTTTGACGGCATCTCGTGCCTGACTGTAGCCCCAAGGATGACTGTTACTACTTGCATCAGCATAGACGGACAGGAGGAGGAACAGGTTTCACTTTACCCTTTACTTGAATTGAGCTGGGGAGGTTTTCTTGTCTCATCAGCACCGGACACAATAAATACCTCTGGTCACTGTGCCCACACGTACCACACCGTACACATCACGCATCAGGATAAAGGTTTTCCTGCTCCTTCTAGTAACCACTGTGTGGTTTTAGGTTTAAATAGTTAATAGCTTCTTGTGTTTCCTAACTGGACTACTCTCTCTTTTCACTCTGCAAGACTGCAGTTGTTCAATAAGTGTAACATGCTCCCTTAAAAAAACTGGCTAATTATAGATAATGTGTACATAGGCACACTTTTTTTTTTAAATTGCTTTGTCTCTTTGGTTCCCAGATTGTGGTATTATATTTTTGAACTTGTAATTTCATTTCCTGTTTCTTATTTATGTTGTTTAGTACATGGTCCCTGAACTATCCTTTGACTTTTGATGAACATTCCCTCTGGTAAAAACAGCAGTACAACAGGCCAAACAGCCACTGTCAGCTGAACCGATTCCTGCAGTTGGAAGCAGAGCCAGTCTTATTAGTGTAATTAACTTTTGTAGCTTAAAAGAACATGCACTCTCACTGATCTACAGTATGCAGCTGGTGATTAAATTCCAAAAAATTCATTTCACTAAGACATTTTGTTCTATTTCAGTTCTCCTGGGATGATCACATGGTCATTCAAAAATTGTTGATACACACTATTCTGTCATTAAAAGGCGCTGAGAAAGCTCCTAATACAGAGACATGGATTATTTCTTTTGAATCAGACTACAACAGATGTTCTAAAAATAGCCGAGGAGAAAATAACAGTATCTTAAAAGCCAAAAAAGTAAACTAAACAATAGATAAACCTAGCCGAGAAGCAAGAACAACACACGCCAAAAAAAATTCAAATAACCCTCCTCTAACAATCAAAAAACCCAAGCAAAGACTTGAAAAAAAGAGTTGTAAAGCATCACTGGAGACAGTCACAAGGGATGGTGAAGTCAGAAGTGCAGAACAACATGAACAGAATAATATCTTCAGCCGTCTGCAGAGTAGCTGCGGGGAAAGGGAAATCTGGCTGGGGAGACCGTATATCTATGTGTACCCATTGTGGGTACAGAGGTACCATTTAAAGCCAACCCCCTCCCTGTAATTTCTGTACCTTGTGGGCATCGGATCTGCAAGGGATGTTCAGATAGTTCTTTTTAAACTACCAAATAGGTGGGATTTTCCCTAGCATTGCTGGATATATCACTACTGCTTCACTGAACTGGATTCACTATACATTTCTTCAATGAAAGAAACAGTCACTGGCCTGAAGAAAAAGACAGAGATCATTGACAGGCACTTGTGTGTAATAACTGATGATCAGAAGGGGCTTGAAGTCTCATTTGATTGTTAAATAAAAAATGGAGAAAGGTAAGCCTTTGAAAGTCTGTTGAAGCTTTAGCAGAGACAATTTAAAAATTGGTTCTTGAGGGAAATTATATTCTTGGATATCCATAAACCAAAGAATTCTTCTCCAAAAGCATCTACTTTATATGAAAAAAATATGGCTTCTATTGCTATTGAAAAACTGCCTGAAAAGCAAGTAATTTTCCCCTGAAAGCTTATTTTGTCAAACAAAAGTCAGTAATTTTCACTCAGGTTCATCACCAACAACACACTGAAGCTTAAGTTGCATTGTATTCACCCCTCCTTCTCGTGGATGCAGACTTTCCTCCTGGACATCTTGGAGCAGTAAGTCCCACCACGCACTGCCTCTTCCCACCCAGGGACCCAGCTTGAGCAGCATGCTCCCACGGGGAGATACTCAGACTGCATCTCTCCAAGACAATTTGGATAGCTTCTGCCCTGCCTTGCTGCCTGCAGGTCTGATAAGCGTCCATATGTAAATCGTTTTGTAATGCCAAGGGCTCACCAAAGACTAGTATCTTCCTTTTGCACCATATGTGTGTGTATTGTGCAAATTCCTTGCCACTTTGACATCCTATCCTTTCAGCTCTTTCCTCTTGTCTATTTTTTTAAAAAATAAAGCCCTTGGAATAACCTTCAGTTTCTTGTCTGACTGAGGATGCTGCTTCAGTCCCATATACCTTGTTTTATTAGTCTTTTGCTACAGGCATTTTCTTGACTGTTCATTCCAGGTCTTCTACTACAAATACTTGTTTTGTCTCCATGCCTCTTAGATCTTAAGTTTGTTAGCACAGGGACTGACTCATTTTTTTCTGTTACAAAACAATCTTACTCTCTGTCCATTGTACATTTCTATGCGTATATGGTATATATAAATTTACCGCACAAAGCTACTGAACAACTGTAAATCTTAATTACAACTCATTGTGTATTTCCTGTTTCATAATCACATTACATTATCAATACAATAATATCTGTCTTACTGAAATTAAATAAATACATGTTTTTGGAAACTCTTACCTATAGCCAAATGTCAGTAATTATGGAATGCTTGCTTGGAAGGGGGAAAGACCAGAGAAGCCAACAGAAATATTCAACCCATTGGTGGAAGTCAAAATAAAAGACCCGATTGCCTTAAAACTGAAACAAGCAAATAAATTCTTGCTGCCCCAAACCCTGCCTAAACTTCAAAAAATGTTAACATCTTAACATGTATCAAGAGGATTATTTATGAAACTATTTGCTTGTCAGCCACTGCAGTACATTCCGTCCCTTTGCTAAGATACTGTAAATTCATGAATGATGAGTAAAAGTCTTACTTTGGCAGAAATATTTATATTTATCTGAAAAAGAAAATTATCAGCTTGCTTCAATGCTGAGACAGTCTTTCAGTGACTAGTGGTATGCGATCATACCACGCGCTCTCCCTGCGTTAGGGCTGTAATTTGTAGCAGTGTTTGTTAGCTCAATAAAGGATTTCATTTTGGCTGAAGCAGATTTTCTTCCTTAACAGCTTCAAATTTTTCTTCTAGTGTTAAATTTCCAGGCTTTGTGCACATGCTTTCTGTTGTTTCAACTTGTGAACAACTGTTAATATCCTCCTGCAGCGAGAGCTGGGTGCTAAAAGCACCACGATTGCCAGCCTGCCCCACAGCTTCCGCGCATCGGTGCCCGAGCCGGCTCGGGGAAAGCCGTGCTCTCTGCTCGTAGTTCACTAGCTGCACCCCCAGCTGAGGCACTCAAAGATGACACTTCTTACTCATAGGTTTTCATGTAACAGCCAAACACACTCTCACCAGCTGAGATAAAAGAAAGCTTCCTGCCCAAAGAGGTGGTTTTTCAGTGGACCAAGACAATTTACGCCAAATTTATGCCTCTTCATAGCATCACAAGCTAGAAGGCGGCTGGTGTGTGGGAGACGACGGTAAGTGTGAACAGGCTCCGTAAAACAGTCTCACAAATAAACCAGTCACACAGACACTTTCACTAAAGCAAAGTATGTTTTGTTTCCTTCTCCAAGTTGTAAAACAAGCATTTTATTGTTTACGGGACTGATGATCTGAAACCGGATGAGTTTCTACGGTCAGTGTTAGGCTGGAGGTTGAACTCAATGATCTAATTGTCCATCTGCCCATTAGAACTATGATTCTATGAAACACAAGATGTTTTTCAAATAAACAGAGCTAAACAACCGCTGTTTGAGAACGGCTGTAAAGGGCTCTCCTCCTATCACTCTGAAGAGATCAAATAAACAAAAGGGACAACAGACCACCTTTTATGCTGCATCCCAAACATCTCCCTAGGGGAAGAAGAGTCTAGAGCTGACCACTCTGAAGTAAATCTCCACATTTCAGAGATACCAGAACTGGACCCTAATTTGCTCTGGTTTTGTTTTAAACTGAAGCGTAAGTATAGTGTTTGCTGTTAAGAAAAACCAAATTGCAACAAGGTTCAGCAGTTCATTGCAATAATTCATCCTGGATGGTGGATGCTCCTAGGTTAGCATGGACCCAGAAGCATTACAAAATGAGCTGTCCTCATGAAAGTCCAATACTCCTGTCCCAGAAAACAGGGTTCAACCAGGAACGGTGGTCTCCTCCCTGAAAACTCGTGTGAGCAAACTGGTATACACTTGAGAATGGAATGGGAAAAGTTGATATAATTGAGTTTCCATTAATGGAATGTTAACCTCCTTGCTCATCAGAAAGAATGTGGATCATGACTTTATAAATACATGCCTGTAATTATAATCATAATGCTCTACAAAAAAGAACCATTCTGGCTGGAAATTAGCTGTAAATTTCCACACAAACCTGAAATCTATTTTAAGCAAAGTTCAGTATGTGATCTAACAAATGTCAATTTGGTACATGCTTGCAAGAAGTCAGATATAAATTTGGGTAACGCTTCTAAGTAGTCATTTACTAGCAATGAACAGAATATAAAAAACTGGGGGTTGGGGGAAAGCTTTCCCTGGGACTGATCACAATTCTAGCTCATTAAATCCTCTTCTCTTTTTTTTTAATGCAATGTTTGTTCTCATTATTTATCTTCATTTCATAACAGAACACTTGTTCTCATGAAAATATAACTTTGTTCTCACACCCTTTCACAGTACATGCCAAACTTTGTTTCTGACATACTTAGTTTTGTTGGTCTTCTGCTACAACTTGGAAAAAGCAGTTACTGCATTACATGAGGGAGCCATAAACTTTAGTACAAGATGATCACAACGCCAACAAGTTATCCGTAGGATCTGAGTCAGTTAGCCGAGCTTCTGACAGTGTGAAAAACAACCACTGGTGAAACTCTAACACACACACAGAGAGCATAAATTTACTGTTATCAGAAAATCTTCAATATTTAGACAGGGAAACAACCTCAGATTTATAAGCATTTTCTCACAGTGCAGACCTTCCATTTTTACAAAATGCAATAACCATGTAAACTCATGTTTGTAACTTAGAACAGATATATTTGTATTCACAATTTATACCAGTTAGAACAGTTACTCTTTCATGAGCCACCACTAAAAAGAAGATGGGCTTTGGGAAAGAAGGGGTTGAAACCTAGCTGATGATTTCCAAAAAGAAAACTTCAGCTCTGCTTAGCAAACCCCGAGTTCTGTAAGTTGGTATGAAGAGCACCATTTTCAACACTCCCAAGGTCAAACACTAAGAAGGAATCTCCGAGAACCTCAGTTTTCACTGCTCTTCCCAGTGTTGTTGATTCTTCTCTTTCCAGTTTGACGAATTTGGACTCTTTTTACTTCACCCACGCAATATGCAATACCCATGAGATATAATTGAGGCTAGTGATTAAGATAAGTAAATCTAACCAATATATCATTCCTGACCTCCCACACATTAAAAAAAAACAAAAACAAAATCCAACAAAAACAACAAAAAAAAAAAAAAAAAAACACCACAAAAAACCAAACCAAACCAAAGCCCAGCACCTTCCAGAGGCTTACTTTGCCATTTCAGAGTTCTTTCTAAATATAGTTTTAGGTCACTTCATAGCACCAAAAGGAAAAGTAGCAATGAAGCTACCTCAAGAATTATCTTAAGTGTACTTAGGTACTTAAGTGTACATATGTATGTACACATGTACACAGCTACCCATGTAGCTGTGTTATGCTACCCTGATTTGCATAGCATAGTGATACAGAACAGGTATGCAACTGGAGAAACATCAATTATTGTTTGTATTCAGAAATAAACACAGGGGATCAGTACTGCTGATCCATACTCAGACTTGATTTCCTCACTCTCCTTCTTCCTCCCCCCTCTTTATCTGAATCCAGAAGACGAATAAAAACTATTCATTTCCCTAAAATTTGGTATGTTTAAAATTCAAGTCTCATTCTTGTGTCTCAGCCCATTTCTAATTAATATCTGGTTTACTGTTTTCATGTTTTCCATTTCACTGAGCAAAACAGACCACTGATCTGTCCATCTTCTTCCCGAAACAGATATGAAGCTGAAAAACAATATGATCTTCTCATTTATTCAATCACGCAAAAAATGATGGCCCTGTACTCTGTTTTTAAGCTACCAGTGAATTTTATTCTGGTTGGAACATTTTAATAACAGAAGATATTAAGATTCCTATAATCAGTGAATATTCATTAATGTAAAATCACATAGCAATTCCTTATAATTATATAAAGTGTCCAAAGCATTGACCATTGAAGGAAATTATAATTAAAGTTATTAAAATGAACCAGAAGAGGAGATAGTAATTAAATCCCGGTTGCTGGAATGTAAAACTACTCTGAAATTAAATAATACGGATGGCTCCTCCAAAAAGGTTGGTGACGCTTCTTTCCTTACAGTTATTCAAAATTTAAGATAATTTTTATGGTAAGTTGTTTTTTTTCCTTTAATAAAAATACTCGAATAAAATTCTTTACCCAACAACGTTTTTGCAAGATGATTATCCTGCTCTTTTTTCTGTGAAATGCATCTCATTCAAGTCTTTCCTTTACAAGAGAGATCACTGCATTAACAGGCCTGGTAAAACTTCACGGTCTTACCATTGACTGCAAAAATAACAACACAGTGGTAGAGTTAATGCCAAAAGCAAATTTCTCAGTGAACTACTCCTTTTTTCAAATGTAAGTAGTAAGGATCTCATCAGATTTACTGCAGCAAAGATCTGTGTTAATTCTCCCAGTAAATGCTCACAGCAATTGGCTATGTTTGCCAGTCTCCCTCTGGCTCAGTAAATAAATTTCCTTGTAGCACACAAGAGCTCAGGCTGCAGCAGTGGACTGAGAGCCTTTCCACGCTAAAGGAAGAGAAGGGAAGGGCAGGCAATTCTGATGGGAGGGAATCCAAGGGCAGGTCCCAGGCACAAGAGCAACCACAGCCAGAATTCTCTACTTCGATGAGAAAGCAAGCTAAAATTTACTGGCTCTTAGTGAATATTCTCAGTCCACTGAAATAGATCTCATGTTCTCTTCTACATCAGGCACCATTTGCTCTCCTGAATGTTCTTCCAGGAAACAGCTGCATTTTTTAATTGAATCTGCTCAATGGAAGATTGAGTCTCGTATATATGAAAAGGAATTTTAGAACACTACTTTTATAAAACATGAATGCATCCTTGTTTGTGCTTCCAACTGACAAGTTAATCCTAGCTATCAGAAAACTCAGTGCTCCAGTCTGAACCTCTGAGAAGAAAGAGGTGCATATACAGAAATAAAACATTTTACTTGCCTGGTTATAACAAAGTCAGTCCGTCATTTTTCAAGAAAAGTCATCCCATAGTTGCATAGACTAAAAATGGTAAATGTCATATAAGAACAGGAATTAATTGTCTTTAAGCCTTCCCACATTGATGTTAACTACCTTTAATGTAAACACAAAAATGTGAAACTCATGCTGCAGGGCCATGAAAGACTAAAGTGTATCTTTATGAGTAGCAAAATCACTTTAATATTATTCTTGTGACTACTGATGGAAATATTGATTCACTGTCCATTGTTAAAATAATATTGGAAAAATGTTCATGTTCAGGGGAGAAAAAAGCTTCCCCTCCAATCTCTTTCTCAGCCATGAATAAAAGAAAACTACAATAAATAATACAACTCTCAATTAACCATGCTGCACAACAAAGCTTAGGATTTATGTTTAGCTCCTGTGTCAATACACTAGAAGATCTGGTCTGTGCTATGGACAATTCAGAAGCTAGCAAATGCACCAATCAAAGAGACAGGAAACAAATAGGCATTGATAGAGAAATTAGCACAGGTCTGTTTTGAAGATTTTTGTTGCACTTTCTTGAGGAATAAGACTCTTTTGAGTGATACAACTTTTGGAATGAACTGATGCAAATTTATCCGAAGCCCTCATTGAGTCAAGAAATGTTTTAAGGGGAACATTGCATGTCAGTACCTTTAGTTTCCTCACCAATGAGAACACAAAGAGTACTACATGGTCCAAAAGCCACTGGCAGGGGATGGAAAGTATTGCCCCACTTTGATATTGTGTGTGTCACTCTTTTACTGACCCAGAAGTGCACACAGCTAAGGCAGAACCTAAGCCATCAAAGAGCCAAAAATGTTCATGGTAGCCCTCCATGAGTTGCTGGCCTTCTGAATTAAGTAAGAGCTCAGCATCTTGGGTTTTGTGTCTCAGTCTGATTGGTAAATGCACAGGTAAAAGCAGTAAAATGGAGGCCTGGCAGATGAGGACCAACCAACACATTTGGACAACTATGGAGATGTTTGCAGAACAGCTTTATCTATTCTGTGCTCACATCTGTTCCTTATCTCCAACTTGTCCACTCGCTCGAGCTTTAGATTTTGTACTCAAATCTTCTCACTACTTCTTGTCTCCCAGGGCTTGCTCCTTCTTCATCCCTTGCTCCCCCAAAAAAGCAATGCTGTCCTTCTGTCCAGCATCCCCTCACTTGGAGCAAGGTGGAAGCAAAGCAGAGCTCTGCTGTCTTGGAGGAATCAGGCACAACCACCTGTGCATAGAGTGCTCCCAAGGAGAAGCCCAAGTCAAACTGCAACAGGATTATATAGCTGTCCTGGGAATAATTTTGTGACACACACAACCATTATTCCTGCTGCCACACTTACCAGCTGACCAATGGCTCCTGAAAGCCTGGAAAAAAAATGCGAAGGCTAACCCTGTTCAGAAGGAATTCATTTCAGTAGGGTTCATGTCCACAAAGGCCTCCAAAAGAGGTCCAGTGCTGACCAAATTATGCTTGTTTTATTGGAATTTCTTCAACAGGTCTAACTTCTTTTAAACTTTCTTACTTTAGCTAGATTTGAATATATTCCCAAGACTGACTCTCTCTTCTTAGCAATGCTATAATTTGAGAAAAAATATCATGAAGGAAAAGCAGCCCTTCTGTTTGATCAATTGTACATGAAATTTTCTATGGAAGGAGACAGAAATTGCTCCTTTTGAAATCAGAAATCCCTACCACTTTTCCAGGCAAGACTGCTATACTTATTGAGTTTACATGTCCATGTTCAGTTTTTCACCAGCAAATCAGCCTGACATAAGCCTGAAATTATACATGTGAACATATGTCCCCATCTTCACAGTAACCACTATCACGTTGCAGCCAATGAAAAGGCATACAAACACTATAGATAGTTGTTGGTTACCTTTCCCTGGGATATCAGCTCAAACAACAGAACATGGTGAGAAGTCTTCTTGGCTTCTGGATGCTAATCCGAGTCCTTTGGAAGCTCAGCTGTCATCTTATTGTTTTTTAAAAAAGATAGATTGCTCTCATACTCCCTTACTGAAACTGGATTCTGACCACTTTGTAGTGTACTCTCTGGTAAATGTTAGGCTGTGAAGAACATCTGATTTTTTTGACAGCTAAACACACACAGCAGACTTCAGAAAAGCTTTTACTGTGACTGGCACATGTTGCAGCTCAACTGTTTTTGCTTTAAAGTCTGCAAAACATGTTTAATGGTTTCAGTGGCAGATGACAGCGCCATCCTTAATACTAAACTATTAAGGAAAACTATTTCATCGCCATTCAAGATGGATTTCCTATAGTCCGATATTGAAAACAGCTTAGCTACAGGAACCAAATGATTTCTAGTGCTATTACAAACATTTCAGTAGGATCCTTTCTCTTCTGGGAGAAGAGAGATTCTATTAGCTATGTTGTTGATTACCTCATATTCTTCCCTTTCAAAAAATTACATGTAACTCAATTAGTTTATGGAAGAGATCTTCAGTGAAACTCCGTGGCTCCTATAGCTGTAGAAGCACCCTTGCTTGAAACAAGACACGTCCGAGTGATAATATATTCTTACCATTGACTAAGGACCCTAAAACTGATGTAACAACGGCGTAAAAAAGCAGTCTTGCTAGTAATATGTCATAATACACTCTCATGTTTTGAGCCTATTAACTTCCATTGTTCCTATTGGCTTAAACTGTTTCATTCTTTGGAGAAGATAAACTAGTGTCTATGAAGACAAAAGCAAGTGAATGTCAACGTGGTACTTTGCCAATAAATATTTTCTACTAGATTTTGTATTTCTGTAAGTAGCTTATTTAGAAAATCTAGCATAGTCACAATACATCTGACTCAGAATATTAAATAATATATCTTGATTAGTTTGAAAACCAAACTAATTCTGTGATGTTTTCCCCCATCCAGTCCCATGACCTCATCCTGATATTCAAAATAATGTTTTCCCACAGGTCAGGGGATACAAAAATAAATATATTTCCACAGACGCAAGTTGAAACCATTTCAATGCTTATACCTCACTTTAGAGACGTGCTCCAACAGAAGTTTGCACTGATCACTAAACAAAGCAAAGACAGTCTAGCTGTTTACAGCTGTTGGAAGAACAAATGCAAACTCATACCTTAGGTTAACTGTAGCAGCAGATATAGTAATAGGGAAACACCTAGTGAAATGATGATTTAAAAAAAGCTTTTGACTCTTCAGGTGACTTCCTTATGTTCCCAGAATTACTTCTGGCAGTTAACCCTCTGATATCTCATTCAAGTTTGCGTAAAGAAAAAGCTAAGATTACTCACTATTTCCTTGGAGTGACCAGAAGTGTTTCAAATACAGCTAAGTTTTAAAAGTAGGTATTTTACTCTTTTGCTTATGTTAGACACAACATACTTTGCATGTGGTAAAACTGCAAAGTTTCTCTCTTAGTGACATATGCATTGAATCTAGTTGTTTTACCAAACTAACAGATGATTTTCCTGTTCAGCTCTGTCAAGAGCACAATGATATGAAAAATAAAATTATGTTCCTTATCATAAGCAGTGAGCCCTCCCTCTGCCAATGGGTGAAGGTTTGGAAGCAGCAGTCCATAGAAACACATCATCAGCAAAGCTTCTGTAGGTCCCTTGATGCCACTGGGTCCAAGAAATAGCATTTAGGCAATGAACTTCCACAAAGGTCATGAGATATTTGTAGGTTTACAGGCCAAAGCCAGCTTCTCTTCCTATTCAACAAGGGTCAAGCAGATCCCAAAGGAAATGACTGACATGCGTTGCCTGGAGCTATTTACTTGTACTATTAATCCACCTCTGGTTGTATCCTTTCTCCCACATAACCTCCCAATTTTATACAGATTTTTTATAGTATTTTAATCTCTAAGGATTTCATTCATTCAAATAAAGCCAGCCTAAGGAGAGACAGTTCTGCTGGACAAGGAAGAAACATCCAGTAACTCTTAGTCACAAGCAGGAACAGAGTTAGGAGTTTTACTTTGTTCCACTTAGATTTCTTTTAAAAACCTAGGCACTGCTGGTTGCTGGGATTTTGTCATTTTAGGCATAGTTTCTGAGACTTACTGCAAACACACAGAGGAACGGCAGACGCTACATAAAAGACTCTAGCAGAGTAGCAACAAATTAGTCCAAAAAAAAACCAACCCCAAAACAAAAAAAAACAATAAACCCTGGCTGTATTCCCTGATAACTTTGAAAACACATCCCTTGATAGCTTTGAAAACTAGCAAGCTTCCTGCAGCAAACTTGTCCTATCCATGCAAGCTCAGGCCCACCAAAGCCAGCAAGCCCCTCTACTGCCTGCACTAAACATTACAGTAGCCCCTAACCATCATCTCCAACATCCATTATCCCAGGGAAGTATTTCTGAACACAACACCTACATTAAGTGAGATTAGCTTTGTAAAACCTACATCTGTAACACGTAAAATACTCTAAATACACACAGTGCTCTCAAATCAGACTATCAAAAGGAGACATGACTTACCCCACAAGAGAACACATCCATCCAGCCCCAAATTCAGCCTGACAACAGCTAACACCACTTCAGGTGCCAGACTGCTAATTGACTCCTCAGGTGGAGTGAATCTGAGGAAAATCTTTCCTAATCCCTGATTGTTGGGCTGCAGTGTGAGCCAGGAGAGTTTGTAGCCTTCCAAATCTCTGGTTTTTTCCTTTCAGTGTTTACTATCACTTTCTCATTTCCTATTTTCACTATACTCCATTTACAAACATCGGCTAAAGTCTCACCCAGGCTGCTCTTATGCATTTTGAAGATGTGAAAACTGCATGTGGGAACACCAGTGAGCGTCTGCTCTCAGACCTCTTCTCAGTTTCTTGTTACATGTAGAAGAGAATCCCATTTTTTGCTGTCATTCTCAGCCCCTTATTTTGGTTGCCAGCAGTGTCAGCACAAAACACAAGGATGTTCTCACACTCTGAGAGCTTCACTTCATATCCTCTGACACAGACACTCTTGTACCACTATGAAAAGCTTAATGTCTGCTAAAGTGAAGTACAGAAGAATGTGGTGACTTTCCTCACAGCTGCAAACAGCTTCATAGTTTAGGCTACAGGTTTGATCCCAGACCCAACTCCAAGTCCTTCATGATAATTAGGAGTCTACTTTTCCTCAGCTTATCATATATACACTGAAAAACAAATTTAAATTAAATTAATTTCAACTGCAAAGTCAAACTTCTAAAGGTTAGAAATGTCACATGTATGGAAGCTGGAGCTAATTTTTTCTTTTTTTGTTCATTCATTTTGAAAATTGAAGGAGACAACGGTATACGCTAAAAGTAAATGTAATTGCTGCCACACGATTATGATAGAGTGATAACTCCTACTATGACTGCTGGAACTGCATATGTGATACAGATACATTACAGGGAAAAATCATCCCATCTCACCCTCCTTAATTTGTTCTTCCCAGGAACCCCTGCTTCAGGTGTTGTGCCAAAGTGCAAAAGTGGGAGGCTGGGAATATAGTGGGTGTATACTGCTGGTAAGACTATCTAAATCAGGTCTGGGCTTTCTCTGTTCTGATACTACAATTTGTACTGCTGCTGACCTCGGGGGAAGGGGACCCAAGTCTGTGTCTAGTTTCAGTGTTTGTAGTTATCAACCTGCCAATACTGTCCTGGAAATCTTAAGTGACAGAAAGGAATTTGTGGGTGTTTTACTGTTAGTAACACAGCCAAACCAGAACGACCTAGAAGGTGGAAGGATGCAAGGGCTTTTCACCCTGCTGAATGTCAAGCCTCATCTGGAAACAATGGAGATGTTAGAAAACCTTTTAAAAATAAATCAGTTCACAAGATTACTTCTATAATCAAGGCTGTCAGAAACTGAGATGCTGAGAGCATGCTGCAGCACTGCCTCAGGAAGATGGCTGGAGAGCACTGGTGAAAAACTGTACAGCAAGGATCGGTCACCCAGCCTATCCTGAAGGTACCTGGGGATGCCTATGAACACATGCAACACTCCACTGGTGGATACAGATCTAGTTACGTGCTAGAGGCAGCGCCCTGAGCCCTCAGCAAAGAAACCAGCACTGAAAAACTTGTAGGATACTAAAGGAGTTTCCATGGGTTACTCTTTCCCATGCCCCCATCGCAGGCCTGCTCTGCAGAGTCCTCAGGATGAAGGGCAGCCAGCAGCATAGCTGTCACTTGGCTCAGTTGCTTTGGGAGATCCAGTCCAGCTCAGACACCGGACAGAGTCTGAGTTTAAGCCAGGCACCTCTGCTTAGAGAAAAATATACCCTCTCTCCCAAACTGTCGTCCTGCATCACCAATATACTGTCTGCCTGTAACACTGACTCTTACTTGTGTCATTTTCTGAAAGCCCCAAAACCTTGAAATCGTTTTCACTTTTCCCAGTCTTGGCATCAGCACAAGATTTCAGTGTGCTGGAATTTCATTTACCATTCTTAATGGATCAACAGTAGATACCAAATGTTATTCTTCAAAATTGGCTAAAATTCTGCACTATATTGTCACTGGTAAGACAAGCATTTAACTGCATTTGAATCCGTCTGGCCCTATGTCATGGTGCTCAGAAAGAAGGTCCTATTCTAGGAAGAGGAAATTGGCAATGAACTCTAAGCTAGCCTGACCCCAGATTTGTAGACAGTTACTGCTCCATGCAACCACAAAACATTAACTAAGTTTATTTTAATAAAATGTTCATTAAATTGCTATTAGATATAACCCAGAACATCCATACCTCTGTCAAAATATCTGCCATAAGTCTGCTGAAAACTCATCAGAGTAAAAACCCATCATACTTATTATTCAATCCATAAATGTCTGAATAAAAAGTGGAGAATGATGAATCAGAAACAGAAGTCTGTAGAAACAGCTCTGCTCAAGCTGTGAGTTGCACCAGCAGTCTCCTCATCAAATGTAAATCACTGCTGTGTTAAACCAGCTTGACGTAGCCACAACTTAACTGAAGTAATGGGAAAGAAAACAGTAGTCATTACAGCACAGAACGGGTAAAACACACAAATGAAACAATGTCTGGAGACATTCAATCTCAAGGGGATAATAAACTTGAACTAATTTCATTAAACAGTGTTTGAAGCTTTAGGAAAGGAAGCAAGAGGCAGTTTATAAGTTACAAGAACAGGGGGTTGAAATGACACTGTCGGGTTTTTTTCTGGCACCAGTTCTTAAATAACCTCAGTTTCTGCCAGCCTTCCACATGACTTCAGAAAGCTGTCATGGCCTGATGACTCCATACTCTAACACCAGTACTTCTGGCTCTCTTAGTTCTAGGGTATGTTGAGTCTCTGATGATTTCATTCAAAGTGCATCTGATTTTGTTGGCTGCCACGACATCAGTGTGCTTACAGGCTCGGACTGAGAGGCCCAAGACTCATATTTTTTCCCCAGTACCTGTGGAGTTTGGCACACCCTGATCTGGCCTAGACATACAGGCAGGTTATAGCAATGGGTACTGCTTAGGATGAGACATAGGTGACATTTTCAGAGGATCATGTCCTTTAGGGCACTGACCTATGCAGATGCCAAGCTCTTCTCCATCCAGATGTTTTGTATCAGAAGTGCTACATTTATATCTTACAAGCCTGTGAATCAGAAACACGAATGCCTTTGCAGGCACCCCTCCTAGCAGCATTGGCAAAGCTCTTGAAAATGCTTCTCATTTTTGGATGGCCTTTCTCAGCAGCTTTACGGGTCAATCTGCTGAAATCCCCAGCTAGATTCAAGTAGCATGCCTAACAAAACCCTCTGAAATGTGGGACGGCTCATAAACAAAACAAACAAAAAGTAGTCTGCATCATATCCTTTGGGTGAACACAAATGAAGCAGACCATTTTGGAGATATCCAGTCTAGTATAATTTCCATTTCTGTCAAACCAATTAGGTCAACAGCATGTCTATAGATGACACAGCATGTCTACAGATGACACAGCATGTTATCATTACTTAAACCTCCATAAAACATGGGACAGCTGGCATAATGCTAACAAAAATAAATATTATGACATGAAATGTTAACGTTGTTTCCTATCTAAGAACATTAATAATGCTTTTCACATATTCATCCAAGTCTAGGAGGCAGGAAATATATATATATATCTGTTAGAGGATGAAAGGATAAACTCAGTAACAAAAAATTAGCAGGGATGATGGAACAGAGGGACAGCATAGGGAATAGACTTTCAGTGTTCATTAAATACTGCACTGCAAAATTAAACTGAAAGCATTTTGATATACAGAAAAGAAGCTACCATATATATGGTGTAGTCTAATTTACACCTGAATGTTGCTTGCAATTCTTTATACTTACTATCATATCTTTTTTCACATAGAGTAACCCCATTTCCTTGACATCTATAAGAACAGGAACAGTGAGGAGCACTGGTGTTTTATCCATACAGACTTTTTTTCACTTGTACCCCATCTATGCAGTATTTAGAAGCAATATTTAAATCATCTTACACAAATAAAACATTGCGTCTGCTTATTGATGGGCACAGAGATGACCAACCCAGGTTCCAAAACCATTCTCTGATTAAGGATGCTTCCTATTTAGGAAGCTGTAGAGAAGGAGACTCTAGTCAGAATGTGAGGTTTGCATATAATAAAAATTATACCATCATGTTCTTTGATTTGCCTAATACAGTTTTTTAAAAAATGTTATTGCTAGGACCTGTACCTGCTATATTTAATAAACACTATTCCAGCTAGCCAGTTGCACTCACACAGGTGGCAATAAAGAATAAAGAAATAAAGCAGACTTCAGTATGACATGAATGACAGTCATAAGAAAATAGATTTATTATTTACTACCAGTAAGACTGTCATTTATGATTATTAATTATGTGGGGTTTACCCTCATTCTACTAACTAATAAGATCCATTTTTCCTACAAAAGTGTTTTCAGCTAACATACAAAAGATCAAAGATGCATAAGCAAGCTTTGTCTCTTCTGAAATGAAGGCTGGCTGATTTATGGAAAGTGTGGCTGTGTATAAAATGAAAAAAACCACTGAAATGAGTGCAATGACAGCATCACAGCAAAAATGAAATAGCTGATGAAAAAAAGTTCTGCAGTGAAACATTTTATTTCTGACCCCTTTAGTTCTTTTTGTTCAGTAAATTAAAACATTAATTCCATTAAATTTCCATTTACTTACAGGACTGACATTTTACCTGGAATACTGGAGTTAGATTCTGCAGTTAGGAAAGTTATAAAAGACAAAGAATATATTTTACGATCAGTGTCCATAACCCCAAGATTAAGGAATATGCAGGCTCTGGCACACAAATTGTCTAAATGCAACTCTACATCTCAAAGCAAAATTAACACTATGGAATTGTACTGCTATTTGTGAGAATGCCAGGAACTGAAGCCACATCGTGTCATTTTCAGAAGATCATTTTGGGTCAGACTGCTCTAAATCATCACTGCCACAGCTCTGGATCTCCATATCCACGTAGACAGCAGCTAAGCAAACAGCTGCAGCCTTTCAGCTAAACTTTACTCACCGAACAGGGAAGAGCAGTAAATTGTAACTAGACTGAGAACTCCAACACTCATCTTAGCAGTTTAATAAGTCCAATTCCAAATAAATGCCAACAAGGAGAATTTTACCAAAGTATTGTTACTTTTAATTTCACCTGAACAGAATAAATAACAAGCCAATCAAAATAAGTCCATAATGCTATCCTATAAGCCTCTGTTCCTGTCTGTGTCCCTGTACATTACTTGCTTTCTAAACCTGTAATATCTTTAGGCTAATGCAGTCCTATGTATTCAGAATATGATTAATTTGGCTTTTTTCACTTGCCTGAATAGAAAACCCCACTCCCAAAGATATTGATTAAAGATGTATGTTTTCTGAATATATCCTTGTTAATGTTTGCAAAATACTTTCAGACTCTTGACTAATAATGGTGAATAAGAACTTGGGAGATGCAAAGCTTCATAAAATTGGAATATGCCTTAAGTCATGAAAATTTAATGAGGTTCCTTATTATCACTTACCAAAAATCTCAAAATCAATATCAGATTCATTGTACAATATTTAATGATCTTTTATGTTACTGGTTTTTAATGTAAGTCCAGACGTGCATCTGCAAATTATACAGGGTTTCTGCTTTTTACTTCCCCATTTATAATAAGGAACTTTTTAGACAAATACCCCACTGCTCTTAATTTGCTGAACACATGATCACAGTTGCTTCCTCTGGGGCTTCCCTTGCTACTGCAGGAATGGTGTCTGGGCTATCATTTAATATATGATGGAAGACCACACTGGAGATATTAGAAGCATTGTTGTTATACCTTCAGCAACAGCAAAACACATTAACTGTCCATCTGAATTTTCCCAGTAAGGATTACTGTCAAAGACCACCTTGCAGTGGGAGTTTCTAAGCCTCCCTCCCAGTAGGCTTTGCCCACTACAGTCCTCTACACCCCAATACTTCCCCTCAATGCCTTCCACAGCCCATGGTTTAGCCTCACTTGTAGGCGGCAGCTTCTTCTCGAACTACAGCAGACACATCAGGACAACCCTGGCAACCTTATGGAAAACCTATCTGTGTGCTAGCAGTGATCCCCACTCCAACCCTTGCCATGATCACCGGCCAGCAGCCTCCACTATCTCTGGAAGCCCTCAACAGCTCCCTTCCAGTACACATGGCCCCATACTCCTGGGGACTTCTAGCTATTAACCAAGCTCTGTGATTTCTTTGGTCTAAAAGGAAAAAAAAGTCCTAGTTTTCACTCTGCTCCAGGTACAGCTAAATGGTGAGCTACCCCTTATCTACTTGCCACTCCAACATTTATCCAATCCTTCTGCAAGTATGCTGGAGAATGCGTCTACTAGCCAGGTACCAACTGAAAGCATTCAAAGAACGGTGCCAGCCAGGAACAGGCAGGCAAAAAGGATAAAACTGATGGAAGAAAAATCTCTTGACAACCATGGGAAAGAAGTTAAATATGAGAGCAACATGGGTGAGCAGTTGGATGTCCCACTTTGAGACAGGTAGAAGAGGAATTTGAATGCTGGCTTACCCATAATTCAGATTAATAACTTTGTCACAGAGCTATCTCATGATGGGCCTTTATTTCTCTGATACTGATCAGAACTTCCACCCTGCCATATAACAGTAAGTGAAAGTTTAGCAAAATGTCCATGTTCCTATGGAAAGTTTGGATTACAAAGAATTTAAAACAATTTGTAAAGATTTCACAGAATTTGTGATGAAAATCTGTTTCACTGGAAAATTCTGATCAGCATCTCTAAAATGTCTGATTACCACAGACACAGATTAAGTTTCAGACATATGGAAACCTCTTATGGTACAATCCAGCAATAAACAGTGAAAAAAATAGCTATTATCCCCTACTTGGGAGTTACCTTCATTTCTTCTAGTAGCAGTTTACATTCATCATGCAGCTGCTGCAAGCGAGACTTGCAGTTTGAGACGCATCATATATTCGGCAGCACTGAGATCACAGTGACGTGCAAAGCAAGGCAAGAGAATCACCCCTTCATCCATTCCAAAAATACTCCTGTTACAGCCAGCAAGAGCACGCGCTGCAGCCGATCCGTCCACCACCAAAAAGATCCAAGTTGTATTTCCAACCGCTCCATTTTCCCAAGACTGAAGGACATCACACAGACAGGTACATCACTAAAGTTCTCAGTTGCTCATTTGTTTTTAAACATTGATGTTATTTCTCTCTGTAATAGCTTCAGAGTCACACAACAGGCGAACAGGCATTCACCCTGTTAGTATGCGTAAAAGGCTACAGAGGCTCTGTGAAAAATTCACTCTAGCAGAAGCAGAGACACAGGAATCATGATTGTAAGTATAAACAGAAGAAAATCACAGTTATACTAAAGTGGGCCTGAATATATATATACATATGCATGTGGGAAGGGGGAAAGCTTGGGTGTTCACAGAATTATATTTTCCTCCCAGCTAGGAACAGTATCTTTCTGATATATTGCTTTTCAGCTAAATGTCTGAAGGTATTTTACGTAAAAGACAGGCATCATCATTTCCTTGTGAAAGGTAGAGAAACTGAGGCACTGGGAGAGTGCATGACTTGTCTAAATTCACTCAGCAACCCATTAGAAGAGCTCAGACTACAATTACCATCTCCTCATGCTCAGGCCAGTGCCCTACCTAGTAGCAACACTGCTTCTCCACACCAGACCCCAGAGAATTAGTCTGATCAGAAGAGATCACAGCCCACAGGCTGAGGAATGGTGGTGTGACTTTTGTGATATTATTAACGTACATTGTACTGCCATTAACTTCATAGTGCCTTTCTGTTACATATATACACAGGCAAATCATTCACGTAAAATCATGTGAGTCTTTGTTTTCATTAAATAACACGCATGACAGGAACTTTTCTCTCCTCCATCAGCTCTGGAGAAGTCCAGGATCTATTTTCTGGCTGCAGTTACTTTATGATCACAGTCAAGATGAGAGTGACAGATATATTACATTGAGGCAGTCTGATTTTATCCTTGCAATTGTAAATACTTTTTGTCCCTGAATATATTTCAATACATTTATGGTAGTATCACACTCTGGTGATAGGACTGAAGACAGACAGACATAAAGATGAGACGCAGACCATAGCATTACCCTGAATATTCTCCACATTTGTAGCTGTTTCTTTTCTAGACATCTACTGCACTGCTTAGATGGATATAAAGGCAACAGGTGAAATGCAACCTTTTCTCCAATGTATATTCCAAAAAGTCTTGCAGGGCTCCACAGAATTAAAACTGTCTTAGCTCTTTTGCAGTTTTACTACCATAATGTTCTCATTTCATTTGTGATGGAAATAGCATGTTTGAGTTACCATTATTCATTACTTCAGCTTCTTTACAGTTTCATTTGTCCTCCTGAAACTCTCCATTGAGTTTTCTTAGGCTATAAATAAAGATCTCTTGGGATCCTGGATCTTGCCTTCTGAACACAAATTTCAGTGACTCATTCTCATGCATATTTTCTTCCATTATCTTCATTACGGGCAAATGTTCATGCACATTCCAAAAGGTCAGAAGAAAAGAAGCTGTGACTAGCTTCCTGTCAGAAGTAGGTCATAATGCTCTTTCCTTAGATGTCCTTAAACAAAGGTGAGTAATTTTTTAACCAGAGACTGTTGGAGTAGTTTCTGGTTACAACTAAATCTCCTTAAGCCACAGAGATGTTGGGTGATTCCTACCCAAAAAAGGAAAGTTGCTAATCAGAAGAGTGGTGCCAGACTGACTGACAAGTCTAATGACTTCATTTGGCATCACTAACTTGTAAGCTAGTCGACGCCTTCTTGAATTGTTTTTTCTAACGGATATGTATGGTGCTGGAGTCAAGAATGTCATTCTTAATTACAACAAATATTAACTTGAGTAACAGACTTGGAATGGACAAAGTCTGCAGAAGCACTGCCTGGCAGGAACACAAATTATCCAAATGACACCCCATATATCAGCTCATCAAGAGATTATTTCTAAAGGATAATTTCCTATCTGTTTGAAGCATGTATTTTATATAATTAAATAACTCAGGGACCAGAAATAATTGGCAATATCTCAAAACACAAATTTCTGAGGATGCTATCAAGTGCCGAGTCCTTTTTCATACATTGCAATGTACCATACCCATTGGTGCATTCAGTTTTTCCAGAAGACTCCTATTGTATGTCCCTCCACACACTTCTGACAGGTTTATGCAGACAGTTTCACTCACAGAGCTCTCAGGTATTTCTCTGACCTTTCCCTGAACACAGTTACTCATAGTTCTCCTTCATCATTTAGTTCTTTACACCAAACACTAACAAGATAATGAGATGTTCTCCAGGACAGGTGGTTATGACCAGCTGTGGGTCATGCATTGCCTGATGCCAGTGGGGGACAGCTTGTAGAATGATCTTGCGAAAACTCTCAAAAACTATGCTTGATGGGTCAAAACTGCTGCCTTTTACTCCTGACTCACAGTGCCTTCTGGCACTTTCAAGAATATCTCTTGCAATGAGTGTAAAAAACGTGAATTCCATCAAAATCCTACTTATTACCTCAGTTAAGAAATAGCTTGGAGCAGCTGCACTCTGCAGCACCACACTGCTTTGCTTTTGGTAAATGAATCCAAGAGTAGATATTCATGCGGTTATAGGCCTTTTTAGGAAAAGGCCCTTATCTTGTATGCCTGGTGCTACAGCTACATTGTTTATGTAAGAAAATGACAAATCAATAACTGTGTTTACCTTTAATAAATTATTGATAGCTCTGTGAGGAATCTAAAGTAGAGTGCTACTGAACTACGCAATCTCTGCTCTACACTAAGCTCTACACTGCTGCCAGTAGAGCTCCAGGTTATAGTCAAGGTGCTGGTTACAGACTATAAAGTTCTTAATAGCTTGAATTCCATCAGCTTGCCTCTCCTGTCTTGCTGTACAGTGTGCATTTAGCACTAGAATGCTTCAGGCAACTGACCCAGTGATGACACTTCAGAGGGTCTGGGACATAGGGTCAGGCTGCTCACAGGAGCCAGCCCTCCTACCTGGTGGCATTAGGCAGAATTGGCAATTGGAGCGTTGTTCGTGCTTCTTGAAAATGACCAGATCATTTTTCTCCTATTGGACAGTTTTTTCTTGTTGCTGCCTGGTTTTAGTTGCTGACGCTAAAAAGGATTATAGAGCATAAACTCTGGGCAACGGTGAATGCTTCTGACTTCAATTTATGTATAATATGTAGGCACTGCACTGGTAGGCACAACATACCTATGCAATCCATAATGAACATTTAGACTACTTAGGTACCTGTCAAAGTAGTTAAATAATCAAAGTGAGACCTGCAAAGGTGCTTTGTGGGTTTTCTTCTTTATCTCCCTTGCAATATGGAGGGATCAGGTGATTTCCCTGGCTTGAACACATTTATGCAATGATTCTTAAACCATCTGCACTCTCCTGATTTGCACTGCCACAGGACATGTGTGGATAAGCAGCAGCCAGATCTTGCATGTCCCTCTGTTAAACGATAGGAATATGAAAGCAGCAGAGATTATTTCAGTTCTACAAAATAAAGCTGTTCTCGTTGTTCTCTTACACTACCATCAACTATCAGACAATACACAATGCAGTTCACTTTTATATCTAATGCACACTTAATTAGAATTAAATAGGATTAGGTGTTTCCCAGTTGCTTTAATAGCAGATATAATTATTCCAAATCTTGACAGGAAAAAGACAAGAAATGGATGTTTCCTTTTATCTAATTTTTCTCTGGAGAAATAAGGAGTGGTTATAGATTTTTACGGCTTCTCCAAAGAACAAAATATGGAAAAAGTAGCAGATTCAGGAATATTTAACATTAATTCAAAGAAGAGTTCAGTATTCATTTTAACAGAAAATACAAGCCAAACTCTAAGTCTTTTCTTTGAAGTTCTCACAATCCCATGTGTAAGTATGTGTTCTAGCTACTGAGTGCATGACTGTCACTGATGCACTGGGTAATATTGAAAAATTCACTTATTTCTCCTCTTACACTGATCTCTAAAAGATGGACTAGCATGCACTTCTTTTATTTACCCTGAGTGGTGTGAAAATGCTAGGGCATATTTTAAAGTATTATGAGATATTTATATGCATTCAAAATACTATCGTGAAGGAGGAGAATCTGCAACACCTGGCTCACAAGCTGGGTCTTAATAAAGTACTATGGAAGAGGGAATACCTAGATTCACTACTTACACAGGAGTCTCTAATTGTCCTTGTAAGAAAAGACACAAAAGAGACAGTTTGTCTCAGCAAGTTGCAGACTACAGAATGGTGCAAAGTTTTCTTACTCATGCTTAGATTAGCAGACTATTAGGAGTGACACATTTGAAGATATGAAAGAAGTCACTGGTCCAGTTCTTTCTCTTATGTTTGCTAAAAAGTTCTTTATATTTCATTCCCTCCTTGTACAGTAAAGAGGTCCTCTTTGTCCTTCTTTATCATCTTAATGTTTTCAACACTGGACCAAAGAAGTTTTCTATCCATCTGCAATCATTCTTCAAGCAATAATGCCATTTAACATTACCATTTTTAATGCAATGAGTTCTGCAAAGGAAAGACTGAAAAATTACTGAGATATGGAGGAAAAATACAAGTTTCCAGCTTCTCTAGGATTTTTAGCTGGAGCAGGAAACCAATAAGACAGGAACCCTAGACCTGCTTCCTTTTCTCAGAGATATCCATATTTTAACAAAACTAGAATTCAAAAATACTTCAAGAACAAAAAAATGGCTTGATTCCAATAAAGATATCCTTGAATATATCTAAATACCGATTTATGAAAAGGAACAGATCAAATTAGATGATAAATGGACATTGATTTCTTTGAATGAAGATTTAGAGTCCATATTTTAAGGCCTGTATTATTGCACACATAAAACTCAGTCACTGATTCTCCCAGGCATTTTCATCAAGGCAAAACATCAGAATAGGTTGCTGTATCACCACAGCAAGATGAATTTCAGTGTTTATCAGCAGTAAGTCCCCATCCACTTACTGGCAATAAGATATTTATGCTGCAATTGCAAATTCTGAATGTCATAAAGATCTAATGAAGTACTGTGCACACCATGATCAGAACTTAATGAAATGGAGAGAGATGAAAAATAAGTTTATGCTGTTTTTTTAAAAAGGGAAATATTGGTCTTTCACTAAAATGTCCTAACCTGTAAAATTCAAGTTTAGATTTCAAATGCCCCAGTACTTTGGGACCCAAATTGCTATGACCTGCCAGAGGCAGAATAAACCATCTGGATATTTAAAAACAAAGGGAGGGCTATCATCCAGCTCAGAAGTAACCCTTGCCGTCATGCACAGATCAGGGGGGAAGTTTTCAGAAGTTTCTAAGGGCCAATAAGGTATTATGGTGCTTAAAGATGAAGGTCAAAAATATCAAGACAGTTCAATTCCCACTCAGTGCAACTACAGCATTCAGCCAGCCTAGATACCTTTTAAAAATTTCTTTCCCAGCCACACTTCTGTTCTGTTGAAAATACTACTCTAGGCTCAGCACCTAATTATTAGAATGAAGAAATGGGTCAGAAGGCGGCACAGAAATGGGACTAATTACTTATGACATAATCTGCCAGTATAAGAAGCTTCTATCCAGCCTGAATTTACCTTCACTTTTATTTCTTGAGGCATGGAGATTTATAACACTGCGGTCCTCTTAGCTAGCTTATGAGTGATTGTTTCATTAGCCACCCAAATGTCTAATCTACTTCTAATCTTGCACAGCTCTTGGCACAATGTTATTTTAAGACAGCGAGTAACGTGAGTTATGTGTTGTGTTTAAAATGTTTTTCTTTTTTCAACATCTAATTACTGTCCTTTTAATGTCACGTTAAATATTTTAAATGAAGACTGGTTTATTTAATGCAAATAAATATATCCACACATGTGCCTTTTTAAAAAAAGACTGTGCAATCTGTATTAATTTTAATGTTTATGATCTAGGACAGACTATAATATGGAGATTAAAACCTCAAGTTCATTCCATGTAATTCTATTCTAAAAGAGTCAAGTTATGAGATAGCTTAAATGCATAGGAAAGGATTCTTTCAGGAGAGCCTGGAATCCCCCTCCTGCCTCACCATCACAATTCAACTGCTTTACCTTAGGAAGCCCAGGCCAGCATCCAACAAGCCTTCATGTTTACCAGTAGGACTTCATGAGAGATGAAGGTCCTCAGAGCCTTGCAGAACAGTTCAAATAAAGTATGATGACTTTCTAAATAAATTGTTATGGCATTTAACATGGTGACTTCTACACAGGCATGGACAGACCTGTCTCACTCCACTCATATTTCACCTTGGCCAGGTTTTAGCCACCTCCAGCCAAGAAGCCACGTAGTCTTCTTCCAGAGGTCAGTGTTCAGGCTAAAAAGCCTTTCTGGCTGAAGCAGTGGCTGAGTTCAGCTATCCCAGCTGTTCCACTGCTGGGCTGAGCAGGCTAACAGTCAGCCCATGCAAAACACAAGCACTGAAACTCATCTGGTTCCCAGAAATATCCTCTTATTGGATTAAAATTCTGAAAGACTGCACGTGTCAAAATTTTCACCAAGATTTAGAACTTATCTCCAGCTGGGATCAGGAAGAAATCCTCTTTCCTCAGTGCTGTTTAGCACAGCATTGTAAGGGATTTACACTTTCCTTTGGACAGCTTCTGTCCAGGTTATCATTGCAGATGGGATACAGGCCAGCCATGACCAACCAGCACGCTTTTGCTACAGGTCTATCTTATTACACTCACCAAAGACAAAAACATTCTTTTTGTAATAACTTTCTCATAGAATACTTATTCTGTGTTCTGCTGTGTTTTATTTAAAGTGTGAGTCCTTCAAATGGCCCGAGCATTTCAGTCACTTGCATGTCAAGTGATGTCTGTCACGAGCTAGCAACTGACTTACAGCCAGCGTTTCTTTCAGGCACCTGAGCCATGCCAAATTTTGTAGTATATAATGTTTAGACTGCTGGAGCTTAAATTCATTCTTAGCTTACAAATCAATTGTTCTATGAAAGAATGTAAACATACTTTAAAAGGTCACAGCTAGTATTGGGGGGAAATCTGACTATTAAGGAAGGATGAAAGGTGAGAAGAGAAGGAAACAAAATAGGACTTCTGATCAGCCAAAGCATCAACCATTATTGGAAAATCATTACAGGGAGCACTGTGTACGCTGCACTGCCTGTTAGCCAGTATTCACCACGGCAAGTCCATGGCCTTAAATAAAGCTATCTAGTTTATGTACCTAAAGTTTGATCCCTGTGAAAATGGCTCCTGAAGACTAAGCTAACTCACTTTCACCTCCCACTGCCCAGTTGAGAATTGTTAGATTATCTCAGTGGTTTAAGAAGGCAAATAAGGTCCTAACTAACTAACAGAGTCTCATGGAATTAGACAGATTCCTGAATCTAACACACATTTTCCTTTCATCCCTTTTAATTTCAAGGCATGGTTAATAAGGACTATGGTCTCTGTTTCGGGGTAGAGACAGGTTTTTCTACAAGGCATGCACATTTCAAGCAATAATTGAGTGGGCACAAAAAAAAACCTTTGAAAAGTTTCCCTTTCTCCTCCTGCATTTAGGTTTTCATCCATGTTGTTCTGATTAGCCACACTGCAGTATAATAGCAACTAAGTGACCAAATTTCCAGATAGAGAAGGAAAAAAGAAACCAATGAAGCCTGCACACTGTTCAACCAGAGCAACAGCACATACAAGTGCAGGGGCAGTTCTATCACATCAGCTCACGAAGCACAGGGCTTTTTTGCAAGCACCTTTACGCTGATAGTCTATGACAGATTTTCACTGTTTTGCATCACACAAAAAATGAGTACAACACCATAATCTGGCAAGAGTCAAATGCATCTTCATGGCTTTTTCTTATTTTTAATAAAGATATCCTATGCTTTATATAAGTAACTTAGTAAGAACTTTTTTTTACTGCATTATGGTCTGTCAGAACATCTTGTCAGCTAATATTATCTTCCAATAGCTCTGTGATCTCCCCATAGTTCGCAATCAGCTCTAAGCCAGCGTGACTTCCTGGAAAAAGTCAAAGGATATTCAATAAAATGAAATTTTCTTCCACCACAAGAATTATTTTTTATGCTCCCAGAAATGTGCTATTGTTCAATGCCAGTAGGTGGAAACGCTTAAGAAGAGACCTGCAATTTACAAAAGAACCACGTGAGCAATTGTTCCTGTAGAAACATTTTGGGGTGGTTTTTTCTGGCAATAGAGGACGTTACAGAGTAGAACCGTGCGTTTTGTTTCACTGATAGTCCCAGTGCAACCACAAGCAGAAAATAAGTGGTCTGCATGAATTGATAATAGGGTCATAAATAATAAGAAAATTATATCCTGTACACCAGCCTGCCAGCAGACCACAAAGACTTCACCAGTTCTCACTTTTTTCCTCATCCTCTGGTGATATTTGTCTGATGTTTATCTAACTCTGTGACAGTTACTTCTCCAGCAGTTTTAGTCCTTTTCTGGGAAGATGCCAATAATATTACGTTGCAGCAGGGAGAAGTGTCGAGGGGTTTTTTTTGAAGATCAGCAACCCAATGACCTAGTTCAAGCAGCCTGAAGGAGCCTGTTTATACCTGTTCTTTGGTGCTACTGGCTAAGTGATCCTTTATTTTTGTAGCAGGAGAGTGTGGAGGCTAGAGCTGCTACTGGAGCTTCAGGAAGATGATAAGGGACGATTAGTAGTGCTCTGCCCTCTCCTTTCTCCCCAACTCCACGGAGCAGAGGGCAGGTGGCAAAAGAAAGTAAATGGTCATGGACCACATGATTAAAACGTGGAGGTAGATAAACAGAAAAAATGCATAGTTTAGATAAAGCATAGAGAAAAGGAAGAGAGACTCGGATGAAGCACCTTGTTAACTTGTTTTCTCTTGTTTTGGGGAAGACGAAACAGCTTGCAGTCATTTGTGCCTCCTGGATGCTATGGTGATTCTATGTTGTGATACACAGAGAAAGAAAAAGATCCTGGAGCCTGCTGAGATTAGCAGGTCCTCCGCCTCTCTTTGCTCTTTGTGGGTCTGTTCAGTGCAGCGTTTGGTAGCAAACTGTGTACTTTGTGAAGGACAGGTAATAGTCTCAGAGTAGAAGACACAAAACAGTATCTGTCCGTCCAAAGCTCCTCTGCTTGCGGAATGATGGTAACGTGAGCCATGCGGCAGGATGGCAGCCTCAGGGGAACCTGTGCACCAAACTGGCTCCACAGTTTCTGAGAAAGTGCAGTTTGCATTAAAAGAGCAATATCCCCCAAAATTGTCTCAGAGACCTGTAACACCTAGGTTTGTCTTTAGAGAGGATGTAATTTGCAGTACTGTGAATTCCACACTGGTATGTGTTGTTCTGTTGTTTTTTTTTTAATTCAATTGCTCAGTGACATTTTTGTACAGACTGACAGCATTAAGTGGGTCCATCAGCTTCCCAAGCATTTTTAAGCTGAAAACTGCACACACAGATACGCACTCATTCCTCCCGTGTCTGGAGAGAGAGAGGCTGTGTTATTTTCTCTCTCTTTAAGGCAGGGACATACTTTTTCCAGACTTCCAAATACTGACTTTTTACCAGACCTAAATACATAGTCCATTACCCTCTGCCCAAAAAAGTTGAAGTGACATCATCCTCATGAAGTTTTTTTCTGAGATGGGGCCTCTATCAGTAACGTAATTTTGGGATTCTTTAGCACAGCTCTAGCAGAAATGCAGAGCTAAAGGAGTGTGAGAAAAAACATGTTTTAGCGTGGGAAATGGGCCTGCAAAACCTAAATCTGGAAGAGAATTTAAAAGCCAGTGACAACATAAAAAGCGTAGTAGCCTAGTCAATTGACTACATTTTTCTTACAAAATGCTCTTTAAATTCTGTTTACATAAAAATGGCAAGCACTGAATCACTGCAGAAAAAAAGATTATTCAAAATTGCAAATGTTTGCAATCTTCTTTTGGCAAGTTCAAGCTAATAACCTTAGCTTTTAATACAAACCTATGATACATTTTTCTTACTCTGGAAATAAACCCACAAGTTTTTAAGTATCATTACTGGACAACTGAAAATTAGCATTTAAACACATTTCCTGAGGTTCAGAGTTTGTGTGCACACATTCAAAGGAAACTAGCTTCTGCTTAATCAGGAAATGTAAGAAAACTATAATCTTGTGTATTTCCAATGTCCGTGGAAATTTTTCACAACTCTGGCTAAGCCAAAGAGGTTTTCTGTGAAGGACAAAGATCTGCTAATCAGCAGTAATGGAAATGAAAGAAAGAAATTTTGTGGATCACACTGTCCATGGATTTTAAGTGTTGTCCAGTGGTCCTTAGAGAAAGAAAGAAGACTTCAGAAAGAACATTTGTACCAAAATAGTAGTAACATTTTCCACCATCTGTAATAAAAAAAAAAAAAAACAAGAAATAAGTGTAGCTATGTAACTAACACTGAAGTTTCTAACAAAAACAGACAAGAATTTCATCTTTTTACCAGTATATTTTTAATGACTGACACCATCTAGAAAGAAGCTGTATTATGAATAAAATAAACTAGTGCCAAACAGAGTCTCACATTTTCTCCGAGCTAAAGATAAATTTTATTCATCACATGAGTATACATACCCATGCACAATCATACAAAAACCCCTCCCCAAGCCTACCTCCTCACTCTACTTTTGGGGAATGTTTTAGTGTCAGAGACAGTGGCAGAGAAGTGAGATATTTCTACAGCTGCATCCAATGCCCTCCTCATTGCTTCTTGCTTTTCATACTTCTTTCACGGGAGGAAGGCTTTCTGGTTTGCACTGGTATGACAAAAACACTTGTATCAAGTATGTTACAAGTTCACCATACTCTTCAAGTCAGAGTGAATGAGCTAAACTATTTCTGATACTATAGCCTTGTTTTTCTTCGGTCATACCTGTTTCTGTGAGCTATCAGGGTTTCTAATTAAATCAAAGAATTAAGAGTAATTAGATAAAACTAGATGTAGATATACTCATTTAAATTCTGTATCAGCTCATACTCCCATGCTCAACCAGGAGCAGGCTGTATTGTTATTCACTGGTGTTGCAAAAGTGCTCTGGAAGTGCTTCTGCTGTGTTCCTGAAATCAGATCAAAATGCCAGTACATATTTTTAACATCACTTTGTAAAAGAAGAATAAATGGAACACAGCTCTTTACCAAACTGAGCCATGACAATAGGACTCCTTTTGCATCATTTATCTGATACAACAAAATACATTTTAAAAGTTAGGCATATTTCAACTTTTGAACTAGTTTAAGAACATAGGAAGATGTCCTCTAGGTTTCCTCAAATGTATGTTCTGTATCCAGCCTTTTGCTGCTTCAGCAAGCTCTCAGCAGAAGTACACTGAATAGCTAAAGGTCATCCTGTCTTGCTGTACAGGATTGAAATAATATTGAGTAGAATCTCCAGGCTATTAAATTTACTTCTTCATTGAAAACTATGATTCATCTGAATGAAAGCAACTCTGCAATGAATACTACCTGCACTTCTCTGATCAGATGTTTTTGATTACACTAGCTTAAAGTGCTACCTTGAACTTGGCAGAAAAAGTGGCCTATTTTTCACAGTACCTATGCTATCATTCATCCAAAGGTAGGTAAATAGTTAACGTTTATATATGGGTTTCAATACATTCTGCTTTATTATAGCATCTGCCACTGAAGATCTCAAAGCAATTTGTGAACATTAATCAGCTGAACCTCATGACTATTCAGCCAGTGTGTTATTACACAGACTGGTGAACAGAGATGTGAAAACACATCAGACTTCTCAGCAGGGCTGTAAGAGATGAGCAGTAGCTTTGTCTTCCTCTTTGTCCCCTAGAATAGGACTTTTCTGTCTGTTGTTTCATCTAGAGGGGCACAGAAAGCAGGACTACTTAAGTGAGCAGACTGGTCCCAGTACTCCTGCCAGTAAAAGACACTGAGCAAAGAAACACATGTTTTAGTCCAATCACTACCAGCTAGAATCCCTGTTCCCTTCCCTTCTGCCCTTTCCTGACACTGCTGTTGGCACGGTGTCCTGGACCTGGCCAGCAAGCTGGAACTAGCTGACTCCTGGAAGTGGCTGTTGAAAAGCTTTCGAAAGACCTGGTTCTTCAGGTCTACAAAATCCTAACGTGCTGTGGCCGAAACCAGGGAGGAGTTACAGGCCACTCTGTTATTCTCTGCAGGCTGGGCATATCCCATGTGTTGCCAGATAAAAAACTGAAGTAGACCAGTTTACTCCCTCATTGATCTTTTCTTATCCAACCTCTCCACATTTTGCAGTGATCATATTTGCTTACATGCCAAAGGCTGAAACATCATTATGTCTGAACCTAATGATCTAATCAAACTAGCTTTAATCAATTTAGCTCAAGCACCAAGAGTGGGAAGATGCAGGCTTCACTGTAGGCTACACTATCCCACCAGGACACCCAGGCAAGCAGCTACTCTGGCTGCCCTCTGCACTATCACAACTCCAATGAGAGTGGTCCCGAGTTAGATGCCCTGGCCACGCACAGCTGTAATCACACCTCCCGATACCTGTGTCTGCACCTTCACAACAGGAGAGAGCCCGAGGAATTCACGGATTAAACAGACAAGGCAGAGAAATAAAATCAGAAATCGCAAACAAAACCGAGAGTGGCTATGTGGAGTCCAGCAAGAATGGTGCGAAAGATGTATGTCCAAAATCAAAGGCTGCTAACTGCTTTTATTAGCAATGAAAGCTCTGCCTTGGAAAGAGCAGAGGAGGAAAAGCAGAGGCTAAGCTCATAAACTGAGTGTTTGTTCCTCCTCCCTTCAGTGACTGCACAACATGTTATCATGTCATTCTTGTAAATGTTTCGAAGAAAAGT
Organism: Burhinus bistriatus; assembly: GCA_013397275.1. Classification (NCBI taxonomy): domain Eukaryota; kingdom Metazoa; phylum Chordata; class Aves; order Charadriiformes; family Burhinidae; genus Burhinus; species Burhinus bistriatus. Next base: position 187,133 of record VYXH01002815.1, on the reverse strand, counting down.
TTTTGAATGATAGTGCTTTGCTATAGTCCCTGCTGTTGGGAAGGGCTAAACTAACATCTGCCATACACCACTCAAATAAAATTCAGCCACAGCTTTTGTTTACGTGGTTTGTCCTTAAAAGCAGCACTCAGCTGCAACTTTCAGCCATAGCTGCCTTATTAAAAATGAACCTTTTATTTTAAACACAGTACATTTTGTAACAGGAAAATCAATATACAGTAACCCAGAGTACTGCAGACAACAGCTGTCGGACATAATCTGATGACAGAAAGTTGAGAACAGTATTATATGTTCAGCTAGTCTTTCGCTTTTTGTTTTTAATGGCATTGAGCTATAAAGATCTTAGATTTCTCCCCACCTGGTGACCCAAAGCTACACAAAATGAAGAAACCAAGAAACCACTGTTTTCAACATTAAAGGCTATTAAATAAAAAAGAAATCAGTTGTTACTTTTTTTTTTTTTAATAGGATACTGTTAACAACAGTCTCAGTGATCTCACAGCCCTTAGCAAAGATATAGGAAGATACTTGAGTATAAAGAGTACCTTGAAAAGACTACTAAATACTCTTCACTGCCTTCACTTTGGCTGTGGGTAAGGGTGCTCAGCTCTCAAGGCTGGGATTCACAATGCACCTATGCTTAGGAAAGTTATCTAGGGAGAAAAGAGGAAATGAAGCCGCAGATGTGCCTGGTACACAGGAGTATAGAACAAACATAAAGATCTTAATAGAGATTTTGATCATCTGTTACTTGTTCTTTATTAACAGAAAATTTACGATTAGAAACAAACTACTCCGTGTATGTTTTTATGCCATCATTAAATACTGAATCTACAGATTAACTAGGGATTTTTGGAACCTACTTATTTGTCCTTAGAAGGAGGGAGATGATTAGTTGTCTAAAATGGCATGTGATTCACTTTGATTACAAAGTAAACTCAAATACATTTTCTTATTGAGTGAAAGGCAAAGGGCGCTAGATCATTTTGTACTGAAATTGCTTTTTTCACCACATCCCACTGAGTGTATTTTTCTCAGATAATGAAGCTGTTTTTTTAAAGGTTTCCAATGCAGATTTATGTGGCAAATGCTTTAATTAAGATTGATATATTCCATTTGTTTAGCTTTCAGACTTTGATATGGAAGTTTTAACTTGAACTGCATTGCCCTCTAGTGCTGTGACGGGGCCGGCCGCGGTGATGTCACTAGCACAGGCAGTGCGCGCACAGCCAGGCAGTTCATGCAGAGCTGCCTAAATGCTGACAAACCCTTCGTGGAGACGCATGTCACAGCAGCTAGACAGGGGCATCCTTCCAACAGAACCACAAATGCACAAGGAAAAACAGTAAACCTGTCTTTTATTTCAGGGACGTCATGATTGAAACAGCTACTTCCGAGCTCCAGCCAAGACTTCTGCCAGTTAATTTCTGTTTAAATGAGTTCGTATGAGAAATTAAGCAAGTTTGAACAGCCTATTATTTCTGACAGGCTTCAGAGGACTTCACGCTGTGCAAGTTTTACGTGCTCATAGCTGACAGCTTGCTGGGGAGATGAGCTCTCAACTTAAAACTGGCCGGTGCTTTGCAGCAACTTCTTGGGTAGAGAGATAACTTTCAACTGAACTCAAGCCATCTGTGTGTTGTGCAAGGGATCCAACCATAACTTGCTATGGAGGATGATTTTTAAGATGAATACCTACCTTGGCGATACATACAATTCATCAATACCTGGATATTTGAAAGTGTCTGCACTAAATAATGGCAATCTTTCTGCAAACAACTCCAATGAGACAGCAAGCAATCTGGATTCACCTGCCTTGGATATCAGTAGGGCGATAATTGTGGGGCTTATCCTAGGTGCCTTTATACTCTTTGCTATTATAGGTAATATCTTGGTAATTCTCTCTGTTGCTTGCAATAGACATTTAAGAATACCTACAAACTATTTCATAATTAACCTCGCAATAGCAGATTTGTTGCTGAGTTTTACTGTCCTTCCATTCTCTGCTACACTGGAAATCCTCGGCTACTGGGTTTTGGGGAGGATATTTTGTGATATCTGGGCAGCAGTTGACGTGCTATGCTGTACAGCTTCTATTTTAAGTCTATGTGCAATTTCTATAGATAGATATATAGGGGTACGTTATTCTCTCCAGTATCCAACTTTGGTAACAAGAAGAAGGGCAATTTTAGCTCTCCTAGGTGTCTGGGTCCTTTCCATGGTGATTTCTATTGGGCCTCTTTTGGGATGGAAAGAACCAGCACCCAAGGACGATAAAGAGTGTCGTATCACTGAAGAACCATTCTATGCTTTGTTTTCTTCCTTGGGGTCATTTTACATTCCTTTAATCGTCATTCTTGTGATGTACTGTCGGGTCTACATAGTGGCAAAAAGGACCACTAAAAACCTAGAAGCTGGGGTTATGAAAGAAATGTCCAACTCCAAGGAGCTGACTTTACGGATTCATTACAGGAACATTCATGAGGACACATTAAACAGCACCAAATCCAAGGGTCACAATCCCAGGAACTCCTTAGCTTTCAAACTTCTTAAATTCTCTAGAGAAAAGAAGGCAGCCAAGACGTTGGGAATTGTGGTTGGCATGTTTATCTTGTGCTGGCTACCTTTCTTCATTGTTCTGCCACTAGGTAAGTCGGTAATCAAGGGGTTGCAATGGGAAAGGGCGGAAGAGGGTTAGTTGTTCACTACAAAAATATCATAGAAAAAAATCAGATGAATGATAAGTAGATATCATTTTGAGAACTGCAGTGAACAGATGAAATGAAAGGAAGTGAAAGCAATTCACTTCTGATGTTGGCTTTTTCAAAGAGTCATGCTGAAACTCTGTAAACTGTGCAGCCTGCAGAAAGTCTGCTCATCAGGTAGTCCTTCTCAGTGATGGGGCGGATGTCAAATCAGGGGACAAAATCTTCAGAGTTTATATATTAAATCCCACTTTGTGGTCCTTGCTTGAATTGAATTACATTTCAGAAACATTTTCATAGGATGCTTTAACAAAAATCCTAGATAAGAACATAAAAAATGTTTCAGCACTGAAATGTTCTTGTATTAGTTTACTGTTGGATGGTCGGACTATAATACAGTAGGTTTTCTGGCATTATTAGGTGTCTTAAATGGAAATGAACTGATCTAATGATGAGATGCAAAACTCCCCTAAGCTTTGGGAAGCTGAAAAAGTTTCAGTTCTTAGTTCAAACAGCACTGATCAAATCCCAAAAGCAAACACACGAAGCTCACTGATCCCCACACAAAAGTTCTCATTGGTTTCAACAGGTCTTAGTTCAGGCATTTCAGGAGATTGCCATGAGAGCTTTTGGCAGCCACTTCGTTCACTTTCAACTTTAAAATATTATTAAAGCATTTGATGTAGCTCTGTTTGCTTTTTTGATTTGCTGTCTGTTCCCAAGTCCTTGTGACATTTGCTTGTATTGTCTTTAATACTACCACTACCTCTGAAGGAGTGCTAGCAAATCTCAAGACATTGAATTACTAAGCTCTCAAAAACATCTGTCCAAAATTCATTTCTCTGAGACACAGACAATCTGGCAGCCTAAATATGGAACGTGTTGGAAAAAGGAAAGGAGAAAAAGCCTTTATTAATGTTCTGTATTCATGTTTACTTAGTTACCCTACCAAAACATTTCTAATTGAGTGGTGAGCAAGTATTTTGAGTGACTTGCAGAAAACTAAACTGAGTTCAGCAACCTGCTCCTGGTGAAGTGTTATAAAATTATAATTTCAGTGAATGTGTAATATCATTTAGACTAGAATTTTTACTGCAAGACAATTACTTAAGTTATTGCAGGGCAACTTTATAATCTCTAGCTTATTGTATCATAAACTTAAAAATCTTTACGATTCAAGATCTGCATAAAGCTAACGTTAAGGATGTGAAAAATTCCAAACAGAAGGAAAATTGTGAGCAAAGCTCTCTCTGGCTACTGAAGTTTAAGTCTTTGTGCTGCTCTTAAAGAAAGTTTATAACATACAGCAAGTTTCCAACTACTGCAAAAATACATACCTGTGGACAGAAATATATTTTCACCATATAGTATCAGTAGTAGTACTAGATATGTAGCTAGTAGGTCATGATGGCCTGATAAAGTAGATTCTCTCCATGATTTTGAATTATTGAAGGAACTTTGGAAAGAAAAAAGTAAATGTGAATGCAGCAAAGCATATCCTTAGCTAGCAGAAGCCAGTATAGCCACTGACAGTGTTCAACGAACACAGATGCAGACCAGTCCATTAAAAACATTATGGTTACAGGGCAGAAGCAATGTAAGAAACAAGTTTTTTTAAGTGTCAGTTTTCCCTTTGAGAAGTTATTTCAAAACTCCTGGTCTTTCCTGGGAGGTTTAATGAGCTGTTGCGTAGGATACCTGAGTGGAGAACTTATTGCCTGTCACAATATGATTTTATCTCTCATATAAATCGTCTCCAAGGCACCCGTGAGGTGACAGGCTGAGAGCCTCCACCACAGCATGCTGTGTGCTGGCAGAGGTGCTGGGTGGGCTGAAGGGCTAAACCCGCTGCTGTGGGCTCTGACCCAACACAGACAGAGTGCCTGTAACCCCCAGTACACTCACTTCAGCACTGTGAGCACTTGGTGCTCCACAGAGCTGAGGTTCAGAAACAGTTGCTGTTGTGCCAGTTAGAAGAGTGAAAAAATCAGCATCTTGGCATTGCAATATAGACTGCTGGCTCTCCCGTCCTCTAGAAATCCTTTCAGGGGCCCAACTCTTAACTGACAGCCTTTAGTCTAAGGAAGGGGGAAAAAAAGGCATACATATTAGCCAATATAGTATCCAAATGCATTTAAATAGTAGGTACTTTCCCTTTGTTTTGCTGACTAGGAATGGGGCTGGTTTTGTTCCCTGTCCCTAATCTCTTTTTTCAATTTATTCAGCACACTCCAGAAACTTGTGCTTTTCATCTCTGTTTATCAGTGCAAAGTTAATTAATGATGTTAGGTATGAAGCACTGCTCGCTACAACAGGTGGGAAAAATACCGTTTTCTGACCTGCATATGCAGCCATTCTTAACGGGAGAAGAGAGTAGAGCAGTGGAGAAAGACTCCTTAAGGAGCTTGCTGTGCACTGCATTCTTCATACCAGAAATCTTTTGCTTTGTATCCTGAAGTCACAAAATTAAATGAAATGCTATTATGAACCTTTACAAAAAGCACACAATGGTATGAAATCAACTTCAGTGATAGGCAAACTGTAGAATCCAAAACGTACTGATGATTTACAAAACTATCCATAGGTGCCCTGGGCTGCTTTAATCACAACCCACTCGCTCATCAGTGCAGGACTGCAAACTACAATACCTTTTCTGCTACAGAGTCCAGACTAGGTATTTACTGTCACTATATTGGAAGGATAGGCTTCTTTGTTAGGCTGCATTTTTCACACTTTATATTTGCACCATTAACCCAAATCATACCCTTAAATCCACATCTTTGTGATTTTTTTTCCCTCCATGTTTCACTCAGTAATGCCATGACTCTGAAGAATGGCATTAGCAGAGCAGATCTGGATTTCTGAGGATCCAACCACAAAACATTTGACAAGTCAGTAAACGTTATTTTTGCAACACCTCAAAACCACGTCTTAATAGATCTGCTTACATGTAGAGGAGTTTCCTTCATGTTAAAAGTGCTCTCAGCTCTTCTACTAGTTTCTCAGACAAAATTATAATTCTTCCACTCTGACATTTCAATATATTCCACAGCTACCCATTTTGATACCCCTGACAAAGGATTATTGCATCAGGTGGCAGATATATACTGGGAATTGATGCAGTGCTGAAAGCAGGGATATTATTTGAATAAATACTCCACAACAAAGGAAAAAAAATAACAACACGTACAAAGTGTTTTTCAAGGGAGAATCAAAAGGCTTCGTAAGGAAAGCTCTCTGACAGACCTCTGTATACAGCTACGGAGAGGAATTACAGCACTGACACTATGACGTACTGAGCATCGTGAAACAACCAGCATGAAGAATGACCCACAATCTCTTTGTAGGACTGAACCATGCTGCCTTTAGTGTTAAGCACCTGATGATGCAGCAAAACTGGTATCAAAGAGAATCATGTGAGAAATCTGTTTTTATTCCAGTGGCAATAGAGACATAGAATATCCTTTTTGCACATGTTCATAAATGCTCCATGGCTTTGTAAACAGTTATGTTGCCACTCAAAATTATTTGTGGTACAGCAAAAACAAAAATTAAGACATAACGTGTCTTTGAGACAACTTCTTGTGCCATAAACTCAGTGACTCAGCTTTGAAGAGTAAATACCTTGCTTCTTTAAAATTAACGTTTCTTTTCTTCCTCCTCATACAAATCCTTTCTTAGGCATCAGGACTATATTAAATATGCATTGCTGAAAAATGCTGAGTACAATAGATTATTTTTATCTAAAGACTAGAGCCCTGCAGAAATAAGGTAACATTCATTAAAACTCCCTCCTTTAAACAAAGAAATATCCAATTTTATGCCAATACCTTTATTAAAAAAATGAATCCAAAATGAAGGATCATATGTTTCCCTCTGGCTACTAGGTAAAAGTTTAGTCTCATTCCTGTTAACTGAGATATCAGAGTGGGCTTGCCAGCCTTCTGCCAGACACACACACATCCTGCAAAGGGAAAACTCACCATCTCCAATACTTTAACCACAGCATATTAACTTCCCCAGCCTATTGCTTAACTCCAGTGGAGATCAGCAGAGCATTTTTCACTTCCTGGTTCAGAGCCTAACTCCCCCTGCTCCCGCAAAACCTGTGATCTTATCCACTGAAGTCAGAAACAAAATACTTCTAACTTAACTGGCAGTGGGATAAGGTCCCAAGAGTCTCATAATGAAGACACAACTGTTTTGACTATCCTTACATATTAAACTTTATAAAATAATAAAAAAAAACCATAAAATATTCTGCGTACTGCAGGTCAGTCAATACAAAAATATTCTTAAAATAAAATGTTATTCAAGTACAGTATGTAGATTTATGTTACATCAGGCCAACCTCTGCATCTCTGCACCAAGAATACCAAATTAGGCCACTTAGTTTCCCATGGGAAACACTTCAAGGCATTAGGTCCAGTGCTGTCAATGCTACTGGGTTCTGCTTTCTGCAAGGCTTTAGGCTTGATTTGTCTTTCATCTCATTTTCGTCTTGCCCCCTCTCCCCCTCTCTAACTAGCCTAGCTCTCTAGATTTGATGTCCTCAAGTTAATAGATATACGGAATTTGGACAAATTAATGATATATGTGGCAATCTGACCCTCTGCCCACTTGCAAGTCAATCTTTGGTACAATGTTCAATCTCACAGGTGATAGCAGGAACCTGCTTCTCCTATTTTCTAGCCAATTCCTGTAAAACTAAACATCTTAACGGCATTTCTTGACCAGTACAGTATGTTTTGTCACAGGTGGAGGGGGCTAGATTATGTCAAGATTATTCATTTTACTACTAAGATATCCTCCATTAAGCCCTGGTTTAAGCCTTTTGGTTTGCAAAGGATGCCTACTATCAGTTACTTCTATTTTTTAGAACAAAAGTTGTTCATTATCAAAGCAGATTAAAGCGCACAAATTCTGAGGTACTTCCCATGTAGGCTTTTGATTTGAAGGTCAGAGGAACACAGGGAAATCTTAAAGTGTACAGTTTTACAAAAACAAATATGCAAAGTAATACAGAGAAAATACAAAGAAATCAACTCATGTTGACTATCCAACCTCAGGGATGGCAGCAACTCCTATCTCAGGTGATCAGAAAGCTCCAAGAAAAAAAAAAAATTCAGGACTGAGCCACTGGGCAGCAATAGGAAATCTCCAAACTATTGAAATCAAAGACAGGAGGAAAGCGGTAATTTCAGAGGAAACACTGCTTTCAGCATCCAGCCAGGCAGTGGACACAAGGTCCTTATTCCAACGGCAGATGCAAACACATGTGCTATTGTGCAGGTTGGTAGTCATGATGAAAGCACTGAGTAAAGTTATACATGTGCATATGGTCCTAAAGCATTGAGGCCATACCTCAGGATCTCAGCTGCGTGTTTTTTAGTGTACCTACCTGTGAAATACAGACATGAACAAGAAGTGATGAGTTTTTTAGCATCTTCACTAAAGTCCTCCTCCATAGCCCATTGCAAGATTTTGAGCTATGTTGATGGGCTTTCAAGGGATACCTAGAAGCAGAAAAGTAATAACCATCAGTCTCTCAGTAACAAAAGAGAAAAATATAATGGAAGTTCATATGATATCTTTGTAGCTATGTTATTCAATTCCATGCTAGAGTCCTATTATTTACCTACGATGTCCAAGACAGATTTCCTCACTTATAAGTCAGAAGTGAGAAGGGGAGAAAAAGAAACCAAAGCATGGCCAGTAATTGAAGATATTTAAGTATAATAAATGAAATGTCAGCAGATTTACATTTGCTTTTCTAGGCTCCCTTAATCAGTTAATCTTTTGCAAAATAAGCATTATTTTCCATATCTTGTAACTCCATATTTTGTTACTGCAGATATACTCAGAATTTTTGCTAATATAGCTATGGATGAGGCATGAAAAACTTTAATCCTGTTGCTTTTTTTTTCATTGTTCTTTTTTAAACTACAGCTTTCCTCTTTCTTTTTCTCTCTGGGCTGGGCAAATAAAGCTGCTATTTGTCTTTTCTATTGCTCTTCTAAATACCAACTTGCAAATGGTCTGTTGTACCATAATTTTTTAAAAATAATTTTCAACTCTCAATGCTTTAAGCATCAACACTACCTTTTGCATAACGCTGTAGGAAGGATAGTCATGGACTGCAGACCAGAGCAGGACCTCTGGAAATGATAGATCACCTCTTAACTTCTGCCTACCAATCAGAGACAATCTTACCATGCCAGGCGTGCCAATGTTAGTAGCTCTGTGGTTAAATACATAGGCACTGTCCCTTTAAAAATGCAAATATAGCTCCCCTGCTTTGCAATTGCTTGTAATATATGAAGGTGTAGCAAGACCGGCTTTTCGTAAAAAGATCTGATCCATACCTCTACTGCAACTTCCATCAGCAAAGCTTCAAGTGAGGTAAAGTCCTGGTTTTATTTTGGCCATTCTAGATAAGTCTCTATTTTTGGAGCCTTTAAAAGGCTCTCAAATTTGAGCCATTGTGAATGAAGCTCATGCAGGTGTCATAGAAGTGATTTGTTCATCTGAAATATGAGTCACACTTTATCAGAGATAGATAGTGGGATTGATAAGAAATTGTGAATTGTAATTAGGATAAGAAAACAGAAACAATAACCTTTCTCAGCCTATGAGACAGCAAGGAAAATGTTTTTCTTAGGTTTTGCTCTTACTCATGAACATATCCATAGGGGATCTTTATGGTCACATTCTGCATTTGTGTATGTTTGGTACTTTCATTTGCCTGCTTAAGAACTTGTCTACACAGGATCAGGCCTTAGATTGGTAGGAGTTACTGAGCTTAGTTAATACCAATAATGTATTGGTTTGCAGACATTTATTAACAGACATCCCTGTTTGAATGGTATGGAGGAATGAGTATAAGCCACTTTTTCCCTGTGAGGACAGTTAGGGGAGATTTCTCTGTGTGAATACAGCATTGTATTTGTATTTCTGTATCATCTCCCACATTATTTTGTGCAATATCATTGTCTAGTCAGTTATTCCTTATTTGATATTTCTCCTTCCTCAACAGCAAACTGCTCTCCCGCAACACACACACACACAAGTTACCCAGAAAGACAGGAATGCAGCTCTGCACCATATTGGTGACTGCGGAGTTACTGTGATTCCCATGGTATCCCCCAGCCTGGCAGCCCAGGCACCACTGGGATATGCAGCCCAAGGCATCCCACAGAGACACCAACATGTTTGAAAGCCACAACCAAATGCTGGCCATCATTACTTGTTTGTAGTAATTGTAATTTAACTACATTTCCTTTCATTTTCTTTATTGAATTTTATTCTTTGGTTTTGGATGCTTTTCCTGTTTCTCAAGATCTTTTTTCACTGTTATCCTAACCCTCTTCTCCAGAAGGCCTGCAGTCCCTCCCGCTTTAATCAACTCTTAATTTTATAACCAGACTCTCTATTTCATCCTCTACTGTTTGTAAACTGTGGGGTTTTTTCCTATATTAAATAAGTCCAGGGGAATGTAAACAAACACTGAATGCTGGAAGGAAAGAAATCAGGAGCTTTAGAAATCCAATTAGCTTTAAAACCTTGGCATGCTGACTTGGTTAAGCATGCAGTAAAAAAGACCACAGAAAGCTTAAATAAAAGACGAACACATCCTTTCCGCATTCTCTAAATTCATACTCATAACGACTCTGGTCAGAGGCAGCTTATTGCTTTCACAGGGAGAATTTTACTAGCTATACACATGTAGCATTTGAGCTTTCTCTGTTCATTAGGAAGTGGCTGTAACTCAGCCATCAGCAGCTAACGGTGGCTACAGCTGCAGCAGGAATTACAGCGGGAACTGCAGGGGAGAAGCAGAGGTTGCCAGCCAGGCCACCAGCAGCCATCTACTGCTGCCTACCACTGGGAAAGTCTCTCGCTGATCACATTACAAATTTGATCAAGTCACTTTTCACAGGAAGGCTGAGTTCCATCATCAAACAAATTTCTTGCAAAACAATACTCATTTTTGCCAAAGTTGTCTTCTTGAGAACAGATTGAGAGACATGGTTTGATACTGTTGAAGCTTCCTGTTTTTCATGTTTCAGAACTCACTTGTTATCATTTTGTATTTTGCAATGCTTTTCATCACTACAGCGATTTTTAAAACATTGGAATTTTCTCGTGTGGAACGTTGAAAAGCGCAGATTTAACTCCACCCAGAATAACTCCAATCTGCACCAAAATGCAGTAATTCTTTCCTCTGAATGAAGGAGGATATGTTTGCCTTCCAAGGTTACCTCAACTATTTAAATTTGACCAGACTGTATAACAGAACTTCCAAATATTTATTACCAATTCTCTAACTATTTCTATTTTATGGTGTTCAAACAAGAAGGTGGTTTTCTCTCCAGAATACCCCCACTCAGTGTTTCAAGTTTTGAAACACTTAATTTTCTATTTGTTACGAATAAAGACAAGTAGCTTCAAATTTTATGGCTTTTCTTTACTCTTGAGACAGTGACAAAAACCTGTGTGGTGAAGCTCTCCTTCTACCCCATCATCATTTCACATGTTTCATTGTAGCTACTTTGATATTACTGGTATATGAACAGGCACAGAGTGAAGTACTTAAACAACTCCAGACCATTTTGTTTCAATAAAAACAAATGTTGTATTTGTTCCAGTAAACAGGAACACACACTCACCGTAGGTTGGCTCTCATCTAAGCAAAACTGGATTTAGATTTTGAAATGTGATTTTTTGTAATGTACAGAAAACATAGCACCTGATAACCCAAAACTCATCCATAGAGACTTTTTCTCCTTAAATCCAGGAAATTCACAGTACTCCTGCCCAACTACTATCTAATCGACCTATGAAATACTTTATTCTGAACAAAACTGATGATTCTATGAGTAATTTAGATACTTACTTGATAACAAATACACAACTTATTAAAAGTGGATGTTTAATTAATAGAAAGTCAATTATCACAACATAAAGTGATTAGAAAAGAGATTAGCAGTTGGAATTAAAAACTAAAGAGATAGGGAGAGCAGAAATAAATACTTAAAAATTAAGAGGAAGAAAGGAAATAAGTAACCGGAAAGTGAACATGCCTAGACGGAAAAAGAAAAAGCAGAGGTACTAAAGAGAAGGCAGACAGTAAAGGAGTATGTGGTTAATTTCAGACTAAAATAATCATTAGTAGTTTAACATTTTCCTCCCACTGGGTAGAAATAATAAATGCATGGCATTCTTGAAAATACACACACACAGAATCACCTCTCCCATGAAGATGACTCACACAAACATTAACATAGGATGTAAAATTATTCAAAAGTCCCCATCAGATGCAAGCTGCAGCACATTGGGCTGTATAACAGGAATGGAGCCAGTAGATGGAGTGAAGTGATCGTGCCCTTTTACACAACACTCATTAAATTGCGTCTAGAGTACTGCATCCATGCAGGGGATGACAACAACAAACTGGAGCGAGTCCAGTGGAGGCAACCAAAACGAACACGAGGCTGGAGTACATTGTGTGAGGAGAAGGTGAAGGAATGGGGCTTCTTCAGCCTGGAGAAGGGAAGGTTTCAGGGGACCTAATGCAGTGTTGGCCCTGCTTTGAGCAGGGGGCTGGACAAAAGGCCCCGTAACATCACTTCCCACGGCAATAATTCTGTACTTCTATTAAGTTCTTGGCTTTGAGTCCCATCACGTATAAATATATATATATTCCTTGCATGAAGGATGAAGGGAGGAAATATAACCATACAGTGGAATGCAGTGATATTTCACAACTGACTGTTGTCACAAACAACTGCTGGTGACTTATACATGGTTGTTTATTTCCCCTGTGTGGCTGGATGTAGCACACAGAGCACAATGGCACAGAGATATCAAAGGCAATTTCAAAAGTTTTAGCTCATAAACATTATCTTACATGTTATTTTTCAGATTTAAACTCCAGTTAATCACTATAGTATCTGATCACCTTGCACACGCACATAACTGGAGTAACAAGTTTTCTCCCTTCTCCTGGAAGCAGTTTGGGGGTTTTGTCTGGTTGGTTGGTTGCATTGGTAGGTCTAATTTTGAGGCTAAGTTCTTTCTTCCACAAAGTGGAAACCCAAACATGTCCTGTGTATTACACTTTTGTCAAGAAGCTTGCCAGCTATTACATTAAGGATCCTTAAATAGAAGGTCTGAACTTTCCCATCCTCCTTTCTCTAAGAATACAGCAGTCAGTTGTAAGAGGTAGCAAAGGAGCAGATATTTAGATGGAAGAAAAATAACAGAGCGGGAAAGAATATGAGCGAGTTGTGTGTGTGTGTGTGTGTTTTTCTCCTCTGCAGAGGGCTACATCAAAACCTGCTTCAGTGAAAAGTTTTCCTTAATTGAGAGTATTGGGATTAAGCCAGTCCAGAAGATTTTCTTGCTGCTCACCCTGCTATTTTAAGGACTTTTCCAAAGTCCACTGAAGTTCTTAAGAGCTTTTACAAAGGCTCTCAAAGACTCCCACTGACTCCAGTGGACTCTGAATTTTAATGACTCAGTGATGTTCTGGCCAGATAGTCTGCAGAATATGTGAAGACAATTAATATGGCAAATTGTTTCCCACAATGTTCCCTGATTTCATTGAGGGTGCTTTACTTGTTTTCTGTACAATAAAGCATTCACTATAAAGAGCCAGTCAGACCCTAAATGAAATTAGCTTTTACTAAATAAAATACTTCTTAATTCCTTTTTATGATATTTGCTGTTGCTCAATGTATTTCCAAACTGAATAGCTCTATCAAGTCTGGTGAGCACAGCTAGTTAAACTAATGGTCAAAAAACAATCAAAACTGATCAAGCTGATTGAGCTTCTGAAATATTTCCTGTTCTCCATTTGTGCTGGACACAGGCTTTGCAAAAACTCCATTGCTGTCAACAGTGCAATCAGAGGTAAGATTGTGGTGCTATGTTTAATAAATCACAGGGTTTAGAGCAGAAAAATAAAAGAATGTAAAATATACATTCGCTTAGAGTGAAGCTATTAAACATAAGGCATTAGGAGAGCGATCATTTTGAGTAGGGAAGTCACTCTGGCCACCCCCATCATAAATAAATCACTGAGGAGATAATCGTATGCAAAATTTTCCAGCCATTTTGAAAAGCAATCTAAATCACTACAGGAACATATCTAATCTGTTTATCATACTATGGTGGGAAAGTAGTTGGAGATTAGGTGAGGAAATATTAGTCTGATGTTTAGAGACTGTGTTCAGTAGGCTTAGCTTTATCATTTTATCAGGGTACCAAAATAGCCTGCAGTTGTTTGGCCTGACAGGTTAATTATGAGGTAAAGCATGTGTGTGGCTACATAAAAGGTATTGTTGTTAATTCTAAGAACAAGGTAGGAGAAAGGGTAACATTAAAAATATACAAGCTAGTCAAAATATTCTGCCTATCTTTATATGGTGAAAGGCAGCGGAGCTTTGCATAAGTCACCAAATTAAATTTAGCAGTACATAGCATGTATAGCAGCATCCATCTAAACCACCTTCTGGACACTAATGAACAGTTTTCTTCTCTCTCTGTAGAAAATTCAGGCTGGGATTCTACCCAGTGAGGAGGGACTGAACACAAAAACTCAGAAACTTCCCAAAGCCCTGAAGAGAATAAGTGCCCAAATAAGTATCTGTCTTGGACATTCCATTTTTCTAACAGTTAATCCTCAACCTAAATAATGGATGTATTTACCAAGGGGATCTAAGACTACAGTGTCAGTGGGATTCCAGTACTGCAAATGTAAAACTCTGCTGGGGTGCCAAAAGTTAAGTCATGAAGTTTTCCTGATGAATACAGTTATATTCTGCAGTTACTCAGAGAAAGTAGGACTAGAAGGGATCTGAAGAGGTCATTCATGGCATCCTCCAAACCAAAGGCTGGATTAGCTATACATAAATCAGTAGATGTGTGTCTACTCTGTTTTTAAGAGTCTCCAGGGTTGGATTTTTACAACCTTCTTAGGCAGTATGTTCCAGAATTTTCCTGTCTTGGAAGACAGAAATTGTTTCCCAATCCATAATATCAGCTTGTCTTGCTGCAATTCAAATCACTGTGCTTCATATATTTGCCACTGTGGACATGGAAAACAATTTAATTTCCTTCTTCTTTGCAGGTATGTTTTTAAAGACAAATTGTCATGTCTCTCCTCAGTCCTTTTTCCTTCACCATGATGAAAGTTGTATTACAAAACTACTACATTTCAGAGCATCCATGGCTTTTGGTGGTGGAGGATCCCTTCCTTAGCCACGGATCCCTTCATAGATAGTTTTGCTACGATCATGTAGTCCTCGCATATAGCCTCTGCAGGGCCAGCAATGTATCTGATCACATGCATCAACCAGTTTCTGTTAATCTCAGGAAATATTCTTGAATCCTGCTTTTTCTTGGGTGGTGGCAAAGGTAGCAGTACCCACCAAACACACTACTTGAATGCGCTGTACTACCCGCTGTGAGTTCTAGTGGTTAAGAGAGTTACGCCAGGTCTCCTGGTTCTCTTCATGGTGAAACAAAAACTTTCTTACTGGTGAAAATTATCTAGCACATGACCTTCAGCTGATTGCTTTTACCTTCCCCCAGCTGAGATTGCCCACTGGTAAAATCAGGAGGATGGCACAAAGTCAGGATGACTGACAGATGAAAAGTACTGAGAGCAAATGAGTCATGCTCCTATACATGAACTTATTCTCACTGGGACTGCAGTGACCTCACTTAATGCTAGGACCTTCTTGGAATAATCATCTACCACCTGATTTTTGAAAAAAAACTAGGAAGTAATAGTAAATTATACCACAGACAGAAATTCATAGATGAAAGCCTTTGCATATATACATACACATCTATTAGGAAGGGTAGAGGAGTTCAGAAGAATTCTATCCAGTTTTAATACATCAGTCTGAAATAAGAGCAATTAACACACCAGTCTATAAATCAATGGCTTATTTATCAAATTAATAATCCTTGTTCAGAAAAGCATACTTCCTTGCCTTATTGTGAAAACTTAACCTACTAGTTTGTGTATAATTTAAGAGTCAAGCAACACTTGCGTTCTGCTGTTTGCAAACCAGGAAAAAGTGGAGAACGAAGCAGTGTTTAATGATGGGTGTTTTCCTTAACTCTTTAACAGTTATTCCTGAATTTCTTAATTTTAAAAAATTTCTACTATGTGCTAAATACTGATCTTCATTTTCAAATCACACCACCACACAGCTTTCCAGACTGATCTGTTTCCAGATTTTCTGTTAATGACTCAGCTAGGGTCATGACAGCTTTTAAATGATTGATTGGGGCTTAGTGATTTTTCCAGAATCAGGTCTGAACACAAGGTGCCTCTGTCAGCCAGGGTTGCTATGAGGAAATTCTCTGCTCTTTTGTGTTACTGCCCTTTAATATAAAAGAGCTTTGAAAATGCTTGCTGCAGCTGCTGACAATGGCCTGCTGTCATTTTTCTCAAATGGCAATTGAAAAATAGATTATCATGAAAGATAAGCATAAGCTCCTTACCTTTTTTCCTTAAGGAACACATACTTCCTGAAGTAGTTTGCAAAGATCAGCCATTTTTCAGCACTCAGCTTTTTATGTTTTTCCCTACTTGGTCTCTTAGTCTTTACTGTATGTAGTTATAGTCGGTTCATGTGCAATATAGATTACACAAGCACAACTGATCTATCTGCATTGGTTCCTAGTTTTCTTTGCTACAGCTTAGCTCATTTTATTTGTCCTTAGGGAATTTCACAAAATTTGTCCATAAACTTCCTTAATATTTTATTTTATTGAAAACTATATCATAGTATTTACTTTGTCCATATTTAACCTGCCTAGAAATATTTAAATCTGGTAGAGGAATGTCCTGTAGATTTTCAATCGTTACAGTATGAGAGAAAGGCAAACCAACTGATCTGGAAGAATTCACCACTGCTCATTCAACATTCACACATAAGAAAAAATGGGAGCTTTTTAGCCACTTCACAAGGTTAACTGGGCTTTAAGAGCTAAAAGTCATTTATATTTTACAGGAGTTCCGGAAATCAATTTAAGAAATTTATCAGTATGAGCTCCAAAAAGTTCCTTGTTGTACACAATCATGCTTTGTACTTGTTTTGTAAAGTCATAAAGCTTCTCCTTTCTCTAAACTGAAGGGAAAATATTAGCAATTATTATTTACAAAATGAATCCTGAAAAGATTTGCAACTGTGCATGTGGGAGATTTTGGAGCATCTTCCTCATCTTGACTGCAGTTATAAACTCAGATCAACTTTTCCTAAAGCTTTATAATAATTTCACAACTATTTAATGGCTTATTCCGTAGAATCACATGGATTGTCACTGAATCTTTCATCAGAGAGTATGTGACACTCACAAGACACAGTTTTAAGTGCTTGCATTGATTTGATTTATCTGTTGGAAATTTACCAAATACAATTTGTAGTTTCTCTGATGTTAGACATGTTGTACTCTGTACTTTCTGCAGTATCAATCAGGACAGATGTAGGTTCTCTATCAGATGGACAGAAGAGGCATTGGTCAAACCCTGCAAATCATTAGCAGCAACAAAGCAATAAGGGACATAGGTTCAACTTACAAGAGTCTTGCACATGAAGCAAAAGTCAGTAAAGTGCAGGAGTCATGAAAGAAATACGATTAACCTTGTAATTTAAAACCTCCATTTTAACCTTAGGGGCTAGCATGTTGCTTAGCTCTGAGGCACTAGGTAGAGCTAGTGCTAGCTGGCACCATCCCAAAACACTGCCAGGGAAAAAAATCTTTCTGCATGCACAGGATCTCTCCTGACTCCTGTTGCCCAAGTGAGGGGGAGGAAGAGTCTCTCCAGATAGCTGATCGCCATCTCAGCATCTTATTTTCTCTTCTGAGCCAGCTCAGGGACTAGCTGACACACTCAGGAGGGTAGTGGACATGTAAGGAATGACACATATTTACCTCCCTTTGGCTTTCTTCTGAGCTAAGGACACTCAGACCCCTATAGTCAGCTCCAGGCCAGCATCGTCATCTAGATAAACAGCAGTATCTCCTGTGGCACATGAGAGCTATTTACCCAAGAAGCTAGGAAGTGCTTTTGCATAGTTTTGAGGCCCAAGCCATGGCCTCTACATTGCTATGAGATGGGAAATATGCCTAGAATCATATCCCTCCCCACTAAGGCATCCTGACAGTCACAACTGACTCAGCTGCTTTCACAGCCCAGGGAATCTGAAACCACTCCAGTGTAAAAGGTCACTCTTCTCAGAGATGTGACATTTAAGCTTGAGTGTCACCTTCCATTTGAAAAACTCTTCCAATCTAACTCCAGTTCTTGACACAAGAATTCTCCCCTGAATCCCCACTCTTTGACTACTTGAGACAGACACAAAGGTGTTTTCCCAGTTGGATAACTGCTGAATGCCTGTTTTGCTTTAAAAATGTCATGCATTCTTTTGTAAAGCCCCATTTGCTAAATTTAGCTGATCAACTGCGTGTTTTTTATACTAAAAGTATATTAAATAGATTTCTCAGTATGACTTTTTCATTTGGGCAGCCTCTTTAGGGAAATTATTTGGTTGTGAACAGAAGAGGAAGTATTCGTAAAATAAATTCTTTGTTTGGGTTACACCATTTTTATGAATGCCTGAGATATGGGAAGTACCACAATTAACTTCAGGTTTCAAGAGGTTTGTACTATCATAATAATCCAGATAAATGGGGTGATGTTCAGGAGCTGCCAGAGAATATATTAGAAGTTATAAGGTGTGTCTGGACACGCTTCTTCCGAGAAGCCCTGAACAGTTAGATCTTTTTCTTCAAAAATGACATTCAAAAGCTCTTTGAAGGCAGCACAACCTTATTCCATGTGTGCATTGTGCAGCAGCTTGGACAATGGAGGTTTGATCTTTCATTGGGATCAATAGATGTTAGTGCAACAGACGTATACATATAAACACAAGGACTAGTTTTTATTTTTTAATTCTACATTAATTATGCGATCCTTTAGCTTTCAAATGGTGGAAAGCATTTCCTTATTAGCTTTAAAAATAACAAAAATAACATTTTACTACCAAAAGACCATTATTACTTAAAGCAACACACATTTAAGATTTTTAATAAACAGATTCTAACAGTGATCTGACGGGACATTTATGCTTCCTAAAGGCAGGCAAACCAATTATCTCAGACATTGTTTCTGCTTGTTTCTTCTGGACAGGATCTCTGTTTTCAGCTCTGAAGCCCCCTGAAACGATCTTCAAGGTGATTTTTTGGCTTGGCTACTTTAACAGCTGCTTGAATCCAATCATCTACCCTTGCTCAAGCAAAGAGTTCAAGAGGGCTTTTATACAGATCCTAAAATGCCAGTGCCACCGTCGAAAGCAGTTGGGCTGGTGGGCCTACAGCTACAGAAACTGGAATCGGTGCTCCTTTGAACACCCTAGGAAGGACTCTCTGGAAGACAGCGGCAGTTTCCTAAGTGGCAGTCAGAGGACATTATCTTCAGCGTCTCCCAGCCCCGGCTACCTGAGCAAAATCACTCACCCACATATGGAGATGTGCACATTCCAAGAATGGAAAAACTCCAGCTCTTTCCTGAGCCCTTTACAGGAAGGCAGCAGACAAAAGGACCCATGCCAGTTCTTTACCTTCAATCTCTTAACAGAGCGCAATGGACACGTTCCTGCTGGCAGCCAAGCTTCCAGCAATGGGGACCATGAGACCATCTGTGACGCACTGAATGGCAAAACTGACTGTAGAGCAAACACGATGCTGGAATGAACAGATTCTGAACGGTCTGTTCTCTTTGTACACTGACCCGTTTGACATTTAGCCCAGGTGAAGAAATGGACCTTTGCACACTTTCTCAGTACAGCACTAGAAGGAAGACAGTAAGGAACAGGCAGATTTATATCACGACAGCAGCAAAGTGTAGGGGCTAACCATATTCCCAGTCTATTGCCAGAGAGGCTACCGAAGCAAGAACAGAATGCAGGGAAGGCACCACATAAACCCAGGGAAGTGCACATCTAATTATTTAGCTCTCATGGAAGTGCTGTGGAACAGCCAAACACATATGTATATAGAAAGAATGTACAAATATGGGGGTGGGCAGGGGAAATGTGTATGAATGTGTGTGTGTACATGTGTGCTAGCTGCATGTATGGATGCCTGAGAGTGGAAGTGAGCAATGCACTGTTATTTGTACCTCTCCAGGGTACTAGTTGCCGCTGATTTTGCCTGTAAATTCTTACTGTTGTTGTACTTCACTGTACATTAGCACTTTAGAAATGGAAAACAATGTCAAAGATTAAAGTAATTTCGCAACAATTTAAACACTTGCAGCTATTATAGGACTGGAATTCAGCCAAGTTCCCTCATCACAATTTTCACTTCAAAATAAAACACTCATGGCAGTTAAGTTTGCCATTGTGACTCCTAGGATGCTCTTGAATCTCTCTGCAGCTGCTTCCCTTCCACAATTCCCTTACCACCAATATATGTAACTCCTCTGTCCTTCACCATGTTCTTTTTTGAAAGTTTGAAAATGCCAGCAATGATGAGAGCTCACCATCTACATTTCAGCACATTAGTAAGTGTCCTGTAAACAAACAGGCTACCAGAGGATCTGATTTCTAAAAGCAACACTCATAAATCACTTCAAATACCTCATAAAAAGTGTTGTGGACACAGCACAAAAGAGCATTGACCGCTGGAAGCCCAAAACCCAGCCTTAGGACAAATACACTGAGCCCCTGGTTCTTTCAGCACACTTTGAAAATAGTATTGCACATTCAGATGCTTTTACTTTGCCACTCAGATAAGAAGTGAAAGACTTAAAACAATGGAGTAGTGTAAATTTCACTGTCATTAATATTTTTCAGCTCAATAATACAGTACTGTAACAGAATTCCTGAGAATACCTTCTAGGACATTTTAGGTCATGTTTGGAAGCTATTTTCATCTCTTGCAATTAAGTGTGAATCACGAAACTAATGACTGATTTTTTTACATGAAGTGATACAAATTGTGAAAATTGGTATTTACTCCTTCCTCCAACCGAGACTTTCCTTATTAGGAATTTTAGTGACATTTTTTTAAAGCTTGAAACAGAGACTGAACCTTAAACAGATGTACTGAAAACACTTAGGGACAAGTTAACAACGCTATGTCCCAAGGGAGAGTCATTTCCCTTTGTTTCCTTCAATGTGTATTCTCTCATTAAGTTGACAGGGATGGATGTGGCTTGTGGTAAGATGAAATATCCCCCAGCTCAGTAAGCAACATAGGAAAGTCATTTTCGAAGGTCACATATTACAGTAAGAACCACATAAGTATATTTTAGGTCTTACTCTGATTGAAATTATGGCCAATCTCCTATTTCAGTAATTCCATTTTGATTGTGGGGAAGGCTGCAATTTCCTCTTGAAAGGACGTTTATAAAATTTAAAAGTATTATAAAACAGATAAACTTTTGTTGCTTATATATTGAGGCTGCCATAAAGAATATTCTATCTAGCTGTAACATACTAGTAGGAAGCTATCCTCTTTGGACCTCTAAATGGCACAGAACTATATTTCTAACCTATTGTTATAATTTTTGGAGGGAACCTACAGTAGTCTGTCAAACACTTCTGGGTTTTGTAAAGCTTCTGCAAAATTCCTGCTAATTGGAAATAAATTTGTTTAATCTAACCACCTGACAGCACACTTCAGCTAAATTTTGCATCACATGACTTGTAAAGTCAATCCAAGTAATGTTACCCATATTTCAGAATTTCTAAGTGATACTGCAAAGTTTCAGAATAAATAACATTCCAATAATCTAAAGCATTTAACTATGTAGGGGTCAGAGACTGATCATTCTTTTAATTAGTTTCTAGTCCTAACAAAGGCTGTGTGATCTTTGATTATCATTTAAGCTCCTTAAACAATGACATAATTCACTAATTACCTATGAAGTGACTTATGAGTACTTATCGTCTTCGTACATTTTTACACGTAATGTTACAAAAAATGCAAGGAAAGTTCCCTTACTGCTTTTTTAAAATATATAAAAAGATAATTTCAGCCACTTTAGTACTGAAAAAACAGCTTTCTCTAAACACCGTAATTGATCGGGAGGAGAAGATACGCATTAACAACNCTGAAGGAATTGGGATTGTTTAGTCTGGAGAAGAGAAGGTTGAGGGGAGACGTTATTGCTCTCTACAACTACCTGAAAGGAGGTTGTAGTGAGATGGGAGCTGGTCTCTTCTCCCAAGTAACTAGTGATAGGACAAGAGGAAACGGGTTCAAGTTGCACCAGGGGAGGTTTAGGCTGGACATTAGGAAAAAATTTTTCACTGAAAGAGTTATCAAGCATTGGAACAGGCTGCCCAGGGAGGTGGTTGAGTCACCATCCCTAGAGGTGTTTAAAAGTCATCTAGATGTGGTGCTTCGAGACATGGTTTAGTGGCAGACCTGGCAGAGTAGGGTCAATGGTTGGATTAGATGATCTTAAAGGTCTTTTCCAACCTAAACAATTCTATGATCATACTAGTCCA
This sequence comes from Burhinus bistriatus, assembly GCA_013397275.1. Taxonomy (NCBI): domain Eukaryota; kingdom Metazoa; phylum Chordata; class Aves; order Charadriiformes; family Burhinidae; genus Burhinus; species Burhinus bistriatus. The sequence continues at coordinate 164,887 of VYXH01002815.1, read as the reverse complement.
TGACATTTGGAATATCCAGTGCCTCTAACTTTATGAATCATACACCAAAATCCTCAGAGAGCCAAAAACCCCAAGACACATGTCCCACAAGCTTTAAAGAGCAGACAAGAGAAGGCATTCCACAGGCAGACAGTAATATTTTTCCCCGAGAGTTACATTACTCTTCTGTAAGTTTGAGCTGGGAAGGCTGTTGGACTCTGCAGGGACAGCAACATGGACCCAGCCACCCCTGCTATCTTGATTTCTCTCACAGCCAGCCACAGCCCTGGTGTTCTTCCCATGTCCTACCTAGCATGGGAGGCATATTTGAACATCATGCAAAACATATGTGGCTCAAGAGCCACAGGATCTCTACCCTGTAGTGCTTCCCTTCCTCAAGCCCAAGTCCTGAAAGTATGTTAAAGGCAACCTCCCTGGGGACATGACTAGGTTATGCGGCCTTGCCAAGAAAACAGGAAACTAAGAGAAGCTCTGCTTCAGGATTTCTGCTAATAGGGAAAACAAGAATGGGAAAAAAGTTTATTTGCCATGTTGAAGCTGGAAAACAAGAAGTTGGAAATAATCACAGGCAATGAAAACAAATGTATGCTGCCATTTCTATGACATCAGGCCCATTTTTCTTAACATATTAATTAGGCCACATATTAAGGGATGCTATCATACAATCCCTATCATCAGACAGTTGAAGAAATGAGAAACTGTAGGCTCCGGGATAATAGAAAGAAGTGAGAACAAGTTAAGGCACTACCTGTATATACTTCAGATATGATTTTAATAAACTATGTCTCATTCTTAATCACTACCCAATTAAATTTTAAGACTGGACAGGCTACAACTTGTAACTGTAACAAATATAAGAAGTAAGGATTTCTAATATTTCTCCAAAATACATTTCTCTTCTCCAAGCTTTTTTCCAGTTCATGTACATATCTTGCCATGCCATGCCAGGCCCTCCATAGTCATGCATATTACATGACTTCCCCAAAAACAAATAGATGACTGTTCTTCTCTAAGCTTTTTACTTTTCATCTCAGGAATTCCCATTTTTGTGGGGTCCCATACAGCCTGTTCTTACACTAAGCAACACTGTGCCAGTGGGGACCCATCCATGCAAATACGCTGAACTATGTAAGACTTCAAAAGAGTCATGTCACATCTGGTCCTAAGCTGCCAACAACACCTACTTCATCTCCAGCCACAGCTTCAGTAAAGGTACAGGCAATAAAACTGCTTGTAAAAATGCAAAAAAACCCCCATGGATCTGAAGGAGGGATCACAAAGATTACAGAGGAGAAAGTCTGATATACCACCTTAAAATATGAAACCCTTGCAAGGCCACCTGACTTCTCTAGGACAAATCTATTCCAAATGTCTTTATTTTTACCACTGGAATCTTCTACAACTTCACCAGGCAAAGCCTGCCCAAATGAAGTCATACAAATCATCCTCTTCCCTTTGTTAGTCCTTCATTTGTTGCAATGTTTTCCTTTAAAGGAAAAACTATTTGGGTCAGAGCATCATCATCAAACCTTGTGGGACAAGCCCATATTAGCCCATTTTTTTAGTACAGCCAAAATTAATTTGACAAGCAGAACATCCACAACCTAGTGAAATGGCAATTGGCACACGATGGTGGTCTATCAGATGCTACTACACTCCATCATGCATATTTTTTATGCATATTAACAGACCTTCTGATGAACCCATTTTGTGGGCAAATAGGTTTGCCTTCAAAGAGGAGTTGCTGCCATTTAGCACAGAAGGTGTTCATAAAACACTGTGAATTTCTCCAGGTTAGGCTACTGTGTGGAGCTTAATCACTAACTAGGGGATTGTACAAAGCCATTCAGTTGAGAGGCACAGCTGTAATGGCTCACAGAGTATTGTTACAGCCCAGCTGCACATAAATTAAATCCATTAGGCTTCAATGCACTCAGCTATCACAAGTGCTTCTTATTTTTGAAAAGAGTTATGGTAAAATCAATCCAACTGAATGACACTGAAACTCTAGAGCATTTTACATTCTTTGGAAATGCAGTTTTCTATTATCTTCCCAAATGTGACAGGGAGAGAAGAGGGGACATTAATATTATAAAGTGCAATTCTAGTTTGGAAAATGTAAAAATAGCAACTTTCTATTCAACAGATGTGCTCTCTGCTCTCAGTTTTTGTGCTTGACTTTCACCTGATACAAATGAGCATAAAATTGCACAACACGAGATGATAATCCACAGCAGCTATGGTATGAAAATATTGGTATACTAACAACTGCTTATTCCTGTTAGTGGCCACAAACTAACCAGCTCATTCCCATGAGAATAAACTGGATTCTGTTTCGATACACTTAATAACAGATATGCTTACCTTTTTTCCAAACCATGCTGGCAGTGCTGTGGCTCACACGCTTTACAGGGCAGAACATGGTATTGCAGGGATGGTGTATCAAACAAGAAACACCACTTTCATCCTGAAGTGGTCAAAATAAAATATTTCAGAATATGAAGACACATCATGCTAGTTTAAGTCACTTTAATGGAACCAAAAAATGTTCCCACCCACTATGACTTTTTTGGGTGTGAAAGGGGTACTAGTTACCTTCCTCACAAAGCATGTTATTTGTGTAAAAGGTAAGTCATGATTTCCACAATCAGTAAGGGATGCAGTAACACAGTAACACCTGAAGCAGTAACACAGCGGCCAGGGAACTAACCTAGGAAAATTCCAGCCTCTGCCTTAAGGAGTGGTTTTATGTTTCACCTCCAGGCTGTGAAATGTGCACAGACGCTGTAATCTGCTCAGACAGTGCAAGGAGCAGAGAACAGTACTACTCCCTTTCAGATGGCTGTGCACAGCCCTGTGGCATGACATTCCCTCCCCCTTGCGCAACGCATCTTGAGGTCCCAGCTGCATAGAGGCATGGCTTCTACAGAAAACATCCACCAAAACTTTTTCTCTAGGGTTTAAGGCAGTTCCTAGAGTGAAAATGGAACCCATGAGTCTCTCCTACAGAATGACTGCTAGGCCAATTACCATTCTGTAACTGTTGGGCCTCCTCTAACTTTTTTCTAAAAAGAGTGAGCTTTACTCTTCCCCCCGAAGAGTGGTTTAAAGTGCCTACTCTTAGCAGATGTATCTAGACTGTCGACCCCAAATGTTTGGAGACACCTTCCTGCAGCACACAGCAAGGTCCTTGGACAAGGCAGGGTTTCAGGATGCCTTCTGTCCTCCCAGCAATGTCCCAGCACATGCCAGCAGGCAGCTTTCAGCTTAGGTTCTCCCAGGTAGTCTGTGTTAGATCCCACTGTCAAAAACCTAACTCTCTCCATGCATTGCACACAATCCATAGACAACAGTATTTTGTTGTCTTTTGTTATCATCCTACATAACCCTTATTTATGCAGGTATATTTTGCCTTTTATCAAATATTTTTCCATATACTTGTGAAGTTTAATACTTTCTAGTAGACCTATGTATAGCATTCAGCAAATATGTTAAGTATGAAAGAAAACCTCCAAAGGCTCACAGAAGAAAGGGGAATGGCTATTTTACATATAAGTGTCTCACTGGAGCCATCTGCTCAGCTGACATTACAAGCAGACAGAAATGATGTATCTTCTTAAGCTCTCTCTATCCATTATTTACTAATTTAGGTTTGTATACTTATACATGCAAACAGCTCTAAACTCCCTCATTATTCTCTTGGGATGTGTAATTATTGGTTTGTCTACGAAACGGAAGAGAAATTTATCTCTGAACACATAGTAATCAAAGCATCGTTAACCATGCTTTCTGTGGTAAAGTGTACAGAATTTTTTTACTCCATTCTCCTGGCTGTGTAGAGATATCTGTGCCAGCCAGCTGAGAACAAGCATGACGTTTGAAAGGCATCAACACAGTTCATATATACTGGACAGTGTGTAACATTTTCTGGGAAACAGAGAACGAAATCTAGATATAAAAATAGACGTGGTTTAGCCTATTCATAGAAAATTCTGGATTCAGGAACAGAGACCTTATTTCAATATATTATGCAAAGCTGCTTTCAACTTTAATTGTAGATGAATATACGAATATATATAAAAGTTTGCCAATAACATTTTGCTCATTAACTTGCACGAATCTTTACCCTGGTATTTTAAAGAAATGAGGCTCACACAATCATTCTGTCTGTCCATCCGTCAGCTTCCTTTCCTATCTTCTCATTAGCCTTTGAACCTCTTCGTTGATTTCTACCAAATTGAACAAGAAGTTAAATTAAGAAAGATAATAAATTCTGTATTATGAAAAATTGTGGCTGAACAGAGGGAAGGGACCCAAATTAGTGCCTCCTGTCAGGAAAAGACCTTTATAAGTCTGTCTCTTGACCAATTTCAAAGCCTGCTGGCTACTAAGCTTGTACACGCTGACTAGTCAGCACACGCCTAGCATGGAAGCAGCTAAGCCACGTGCTCCCATTCGCTTGATAAAACAGGCAAATAAGACAGGAACAAGGTATGTGGGAGTGCAACAGGGAAGACAAATGAAGGCACTGAAAATACTAAGTGAAAGGTAGAAGTGTTAAGAGATAAAGGTTGCAAATCCATAAATCAGCCTTTATTCATCCTAATGGTCACAGGACAACTTGTTATACCATGTTTATCTGATTGGTTTATAACTAAAATAAGGAAATAAGCAAAGCCTCCCTGTAGAGAAAAAGCAAGGCTATTATGTCAATTTATGTCACTACAACATGGACAGATGCATCTGCATTCCTCTGTTCTCTTGATTATAAAAGCATAAAGTTAGATTCGATTTATACTCAGTTGTAATCTATGGTTTGGCTTTTTCCCAGAATACCCATAATTTTTGGAATATCACATTCAAATTTCAGTATACAGTTTTAGTAAGACTAATCTGAAACAATTTTTTCTGCTTTTTAGTCATTCACAATGATATGCTTATTGCTGATTTTAATCAAGCACTGGCTTAAAGCTGCATTTTTTATTTATTCCTGTAACCAGTGAACTCCACAGAGATTACAAACGTGTCTCAGTCACTTCACTTTTCAATTAGCATCATCGAATGTGAAGTCCAAAACCAGTGTAAGAAGCAGCATGCCTCAAATGAAAGTCACTGGTAGGACACACAATCCCACCAGAAGAATCAGTGACTTCACTATGGCAAATCCTGCTTTAGATACTCTAATGACATGAATTGGAATAATTTTGAGCTCAAATAAGACAAATTCATTTACACTGGCTGAACAATGAGTATCCTGCCTTTACAAAACATGTAAACAGTGATAAAGGCAAAGAACAGTCTTAATTATCAGGTTGGACCTTTATTTTATACCCTGTGAATTTGAGTCAAACTGATGAAAACAACGGGAGGCTTGAAAAAATACTGGGATAGGATCGTTCAGATAAGTGGAACGTGACAGGGAAAAGAAATCTGGTGGTGTTACTGGAAATTTCTTATGTCAAAATATATTAGCTTGACCAATGAAGAACACACGCCCTACCTAGTAATTCCCATAATCTTTATAGGACTCCAGACAAGACATGGAGAAAAAGAGAATGAATGTTCAAAATTAATAAGAATCCTTCACAATTTCTTTAATAAGTCAACCTAAAAAGCAGATGTAGCAAAACTTTAATTTATAGCTGTGATTAAAAAGCCTTTAATTGCCTATTTCACAATTTCCTTTCAAATGTTCTTTGGGAAGCATAATAATTTGATTCCACTGGGACTCGTGTGCAAATGTTTAATTCTAGCAAAGAAACTGAACTTTATATGACCTCTGGAAAACGGTAATTATTTTTTCTTTGCTTGATTTGTTGAGCTTTCGTTTCTTCACTGTGAAGATCAAAAAAGCTGTCCCAAAAAGTAAATTTAGCATATGGTCTGGAGCCTGAGGTAATTATGGAACAGTTCATCCCTCTTCTTCTACTTCGCTTAGAGTCCAGCCCTGCATTATTGTAAGACAGGGGAGCTTGTGCCCCGATTTCAGTAAGAACTCGATCAGTTTTACAAGGAAACGAATGGGGACCTGGCTTAGAAAATCCAACATCGCCATCTATTGGATTTCTCTTCCGGGTGAGATTCACAAATACTCTAATCCAGGTAAGAGTTCTCTGGATTTTGCACACTACAAATGCAGCCTCTTTAACAGTAAGTCAGGAAGACTTTTTCTTAGACATCCTATCTTCAATTCCAATTAAGTCTCTTCCAGAAGTGATGAGTTCTCAAAGCTCAGTTTGTTTTGTCGAAATGTTTCTTTTTTACGGTGAAATCTGTGAAGTAAAGCTGATTGGCAAGCTTACAGAAAAAGAATTCAACTAACTGAATTCTGCAGATGCCTTTAAAAATTCCTGCCTTAAACTTTAAGTACATAAAGTGGGAATTTGTTGTCCATAGAAATTCATGTGGCTTTAAGTTTTATTCTGTTTTATTTTTTAAAAGAGAGAAAGCTGTTCAGGCAACTCGGGGCTAGAACCTATTAAAAAATGAAAGCTGTGAAAAGAACCACTTCCTCTGACTGAAAGCTTCCATATATAACATGTAATATTTTAGTAGAAACTCTTTCATTCAGTCTTCATTTCCAAAATAATTCATCTCTTGTGCAAAACATGAGCTTACTATAATAATAATAATAAAAAATAGAAGCTGTTTTCCAGAACGCTGTGTTTTAGCAGCAGAAATTGTACTCAGCTGCAGTATACACCAGTCAGCCTATCTGCACCCTAGCTGTGAATGGAATAATTCATATGCATCTTTGCGGTGCTGGTATTGTACCAGTATTGCACCCAATGTGGCTTGAAGCACCTTAATATCCACATTAACAAACTCTTGTTGTATGCCTGTTCGTTTACATTATTTGTGTCTTAACCAGCACAAGCCTGATTTTTTCTCAAAGAATGCATACTTTTAAAATACATCAGGAGTTACCAGCAGCAGATACTTTATAAGCTTGAGTGTAAATTAGCCATTTTCACCCAACAACAAAGGCTCCTGCTTTCATGACTGGGTAAAAATAGAGACTCCAGCCTAGGGATCCTACTGCAACACTTAACTGAGAGGAGTTGCACTCAGGTGGGCAACACAGCAAGCCCGAAAGAGGCTACAGAGAAAAGATCCTTTTAAAATGCAGAATTCATAACCCAAATTTGCTGTAGTCCTGCTGTGCTCCTCCTGCAAAGCTTAGACGTTGTGAAAAACAAGAAGCATGCACATACATTGGTCAGTTTGTAGGGCTCCTGTTGGCTCTACCTTGTGAAGCTTCTGCTGTAAATATTAGTATTTAAGAATGTCTATAGACTGCAAAATTCAAATGCATATCCTCATAGTCTCTGGCTATTTTATCCAAGTGCTTGGTTCTGTCTACTGGCAAAATTTAAACCTCCCTCCAGGTTCAGATTTGAAATACCTTGACAACTTTAATATTGTAGGAAACCAGAATGGTTATGTGTGACTAAACAAGTTTAGGATCCTCTCAAAGTTCTATGGAAAAATCCATGTATTCCTGAAACACATAAACATGAAATGTTCATCAGGGGAGCTCAGAACTGGAATAACTCACAGTTCACGGAAACATTTAGAAAAACAATGCAACTTTCTGGAATGACATATTAGAAAATTATTATCCACAAAGACAAATGAAATATGCAGGTATAACAAGTCTGTAGGAAGGACTGCAAGCTTTAACAAGCAAAGAGCTGCTTTAATTTATCACGAGACCCAGAACATTTTAAGGATGATTTTTTCAAAATGCAGGTTTATCTTTTTTCTTATGCTCACCTTTTTCATACAAATCAAGCAAATTAGCAAACACATGAAATTCAGCAGTAAAGCGTCACCTGATGTGTCCCTGAAATCACTGTAATTATGCACACAGATTAGATGCCTAATTGTGTGCAGAGCCACCTTGAAAATGTGGCCACAAATACTGGAGGTACAAACTCCCAGTGTGAGATTTAGTTGGCAGGTATTGTTCTCAGGAATCTGTTCAGCATAAAATCAGCTGGCCTGGAATATTTATTGTATGTCTACTGTTACATTTTGTGAACATTTTACACTTGGAAATATGAGAAATTCTCATTGTCTTTGGTCTTGACAGGTGTTGTAGTGAACTCAAGGATATTAGTATATGAATTTCCAAAATTTAATTAAAAGAGCAGAGTGATTTCATCAACTGCCAATTAGGCACTGCTGCAAAATAGGGAGTAACTATTATGAATTTTAAAAATATGTGTTTTTAACGATCTGAATAAAATGCTCTACTCCTCCCAGTTGCCCTCTTGTCTTCTATAATAGTATTAATAGCTATAAAAGGTAGGCAAAATCTAACTTTATGTTGAAAGCAGTACGAAAAAATTATTTGTATACAATCTGGTAGAAAAATTTCATGTCAGAAATAAAAGAATATAATTCTTCTTTCACATTGGTCCTCTCTGTATTTCTTTCAGCACTACTGAAAAAGCTAGAGTCAACACAACATTCTTCTCTCCCTGCAGCTTTTCTTTTGGCACAGTACGTTGTACCTGAGTCTGTTGATCATACCAGATAATGTCACCAGCATCACACTGTGAGTTTGAGAAGAAATAGGAAAAAATTTGGAAGGGTAGAGAAGTTCTTGCTGGAGGAAAGTATTGAGATATACACTCTTTCTCTGACTTTACCTCTTGAACTTATGCCTGGCTCAATAAAAGTACTGCAGTATTAAAGTGTTCCACTTGAGGTACTCAGTGACCCTGGATTCTGCTGTGTGCTTACCCGGAAAGGTAAACCCATTCAAAACAGGGAGTAAATCTCTACAATACAAGCTAAGGCTTCCATCACTGAACTCTTATCCAAACATATCTACTTATTCAGGATTATATGTTCTTGATTTTTTCAACAGGTGTTCACTTAAACAAACACCAATGCTCTGAAAAATCTCTTGGCACCAAGAAGATCAAACAAATGATACCAAGTTTTCATTTTTTGTATATATACAATCTTCAGCTATTCATACACATCCACTTACAGCAATGAATTAGAGGTTCTAAAAGACCAATTAAAGCAGTAACATGTTCTGTGTTTGAACAAGTAAGATTTAGTCGTAAAAACTGGCAACTGCCCTATAACCCATCCGGGGCAAGCGTTTCTTACTAAAATGTGTATGTTTGAAAATACTGTAAGACAACTTGTTCTTCTATTTTCCAAACATAAAGTAACCTATGAACACAATACTCCTGTAAGCAAAGTTACACTGTAAAGAAGAGAAAGTGAGACATGCAGACAGTAAGTCAGCACTTGGGAACCTTAAAGACAGAAGTCATATGCATTGACTACATCGATACCTAATGAGGGGTTAGAAATGCTTGCTGGAGGATTGGTCCCTTGATTGTGGGCAGAGAGCCTCTGATTCTCTCGGTGGGTGTCTATTCCCTGAGTACCAGTGAAGCCTTTGGGATTTTACTTCATAGTGGCACTGAGAAGCAGCTCCACATGAGAGAGATTCAGAGACTTTCACCGAGCTGCAGCTTGCTGAAGGCTAACCTCAGGGGGAACCAACAATCCTAAAAAGGCCACTCTGCTAAAAAGGACTCTGGGCACATCCCCATCTTTAATAGTAGGACCATGGGAAAGCTTTCCCTTCTTGCTAGGTCTATGGTAAAGATTCATAAAGGAATAATCACCCCTAAATGAGAGCAGGGAACTAGGGTTCTGGGGAGTTGCATCTTTTGCCCTATGTTGTGTTGTTTGTGGAGAAGCAAAATACTGAATAGACTCCAAAGCTCAGGGAGCCCCAAAGTGTCTCTGGATCAGAGGAGATGCAGGCAGTAAATTTATATGGTAAAATTTGCTAATTTTTCTCACACTTCTTCCTATGACGTCAATAAGATGGTACGTTTCATCAAAGTTGAGGAACCCTATTTAAAAATAAGATGATAAGGAAAAAAGCGTCATTTTGGAATAGTAACCCCACGGGACAGGTGCCAAAGGCGGCAGATAGGTTTTAGATGGTGTGCAACAGGGCTGGCCAGGGACTGGAACTGGGAACCACGGCATTCCTGAAAAGCAAATGCTCCCAGTCCTGGCTCCTACTAAGTTCAGAGCTGTGTGGAAGCTAGAAACCCCTGCCTTGCATGGAGGCAAGGTAGTATATTGCCACTCAGCAGCAACAGCTCAAAACTTGTAAGCAGGTCCAACTCCTGTAGAGTTTTTGCTGGTAAATAAACTCTTTTGGAAAAGCTAAAATAAAGGCTAGCACACCACCCTGGATGGGTTGCTGACCCTTGATGTCCAGTATTATTCTTACCGGTTCAATTCCTTCTGGGGATGAAACACCGTAACTTACTCAAACCCCTGTGCTCTTTGCACAGCCAGAGGAGATGTAAATAGCATTTCAGCAAATTCAGAACTGCATGATTGATTTTGTACCACAGCTGTGATTTTCTTCTTCATTTTCAAATGACATGATATTTAACAGGACAGTGTGAAGGTTCAGAAATATTTTCTCTAAGTCAGAATAAATTACACAGTGCTAGCAGAACAGCAGAAAGGCGCATTTTTGTGGGCTAAATCATTGCAGCTGGGATGTTGCAGAATGCTGAATCTACTTTTTTACCCAGAGAGAGAGGGAGAAAAATAAGCCATAGAGCTCCTGTTTGCTTTCATTGTAAGTAGCCGTGCTCTTGCCAACTTACTGCAAAGTGTTCCAATCTCTTTTTAATACCCACATCCATCGCTGGCATCAACAGACTCAGTCATCAGAAATGTTCATTTAGAAGCAGTGATCAAACAAATTAAGACCAAAAATGAATCTAGCATCCAAATCTTCAGTTTCCACCCCAACTTTGAAATGCGAAACAGCCCAGAGGCCCTTCAGGCTTGAATCACGGAATTTTCAGAGTTGGAAGGGACCTCTAGAGATCATCTAGTCCAACTCCCCTGCTAAAGCAGGAATGCCTACAGCACGTTACTCAGGACTGCATCCAGGCAGGTCTTGAAAATCTCCACAGAAGGGGACTCCACAACCTCCCTGGGCAGCCTGTTCAGTGCTCTGTCACCCTCACCGTGAAGAAGTTTTTTCTTATGTTTGAATGGAACTTGCTATGTTCCCACTTGTGCCCGTTGCCCCTCATCCTGTCACTGGGAACCACTGAAAAGTGTCTGGCTCCATCCTCCTTCAACCCACCCTTTAGATACTTATAAGCAAGAATGAGGTCTCCCTTCAGCCTTCTCTTCTCCAGGCTAAAAAGTCCCAGCTCTCTCAGCCTTTCCTAGCTAAGAAAAAGCAAAAAGCTGAGAGCTTTTCCCATCAAAGCCTAGTGATGTCAGTTAGAAGAAGTTCAGAAGTCAAGACACATGTCAAAGTATTTCTAAAGACGCACCTCCTCCTCAGCACCCTCATATGGGATAGATACACTTCAGTCCACTAAGGGTGTTCTGCCAGATTTAATACTTTGGTTTTTTTTTCCAATGGTGGCTGGTAACTCCAAAAAAAGCTGATATGGCTTTAACAGTCAGCGTATTTCCCCACAGCATGAGGAGAAAGAAGAAACAGAATCACGCTCTCAATAAAAGATTGATTACCTTCTGTTTTTAAGTACCTGTGTTCTCTGAAGATAATCCTTGACCATGTCCTACTGATGAGAACCGATTCTACCTAACCTGAAACTGGAACAGCCTATATAGTGCAGGGGCTTTTTGTTTGTTGATCATTTTTGATATTGGGATTTTCTTCTTAAATTAGAGCATTTAAGATCTTGTTTAGAGAAGCATTTTGAACTTTATCTTTCATCAGAACTTGCTTACTGAAAAGCTGTTTAGAGCAAGGAAAACCTCGTAAGAATATGCTTTAATCGCCTCATGGCTTGGCATAGTGATTTTCAATAAAAAGGCATTGCTTCACCTGTCTTTGACTTCAAAATTTGTGGAGATTGTTTTGTTTCAAAATTTGGGGATTAACATTGGCAGGGTATACAAGGAATGCATGCACAAGATGAAAGGGAATTTTATTCCAGTGCTTGATTACACAGAACTGAGTTTTCACACATCACTGAAATCAAAAAAACAAAACCAAAGCCTGTAGTGGAAACAACCAATTCATGGTGCCTTAGAAGTGATACAACTATCACATGCATGTCAAACAGTCACTCACTACATAAAGGAACCACTAGCCTAAAGTAGTGCAGGCAACAGAATCTGAACCAACATCACTGACCTGCGGCTGTAGGTACGATCCCTCTTTTTGTCCATCTACCAAGACTTTCCTATTACTTTCTCTTTTTTTTCTTTCCAGCTGATCACATTTTCACCCTGATTTATCTGTTCAAGCCAGGTGGTGCTTGCCCGAGACCGTACCCCTCCCACTGTCCACCCACATCACCCCTAGATGTGCCCTGCGCTTCATTTACCACACCACACCACACCCCCCAGCCCTTAACCGCTTCCTGGTGAGCCTGAGCCGCGCCTTGACCGCAGATGGGGAGAACTGGAGCAGAGCCCCACCATCCCAGGGACCTCCCAGAGCTTTAACTGCGCCTGGCCCCTTGAGGAGCCTCTAGGGCGGCGGCGGCCCTCACCCTCCCCGCGTCCGCAGAGCTACCCTGCACCCAGCCTAACAGGCGCAGTTTCAAGGTCTAACTTCTAACCTTGCAGTGAGCCCAAACAACAACAGACCCCCTTCCAGGTGCGCAAGCGGCCCGCGTTACAAAAACGCTCAACCTCAGCGCCACACGCAGGCATGAGCGTGGCCCCGGGGACAGGGAGGACGAGGCCAGGCCCCTCCCGCCCTCTGCCTGAGGAGGGCCCGCGCCTCACCGGCGCGAGACACCCCCACCCCCCGCACGCTGCGCGCCCCGCGCCCTCGCAGGACTGCAAATCCCAGCAGCCTGCGCGCGGCCTCCCCCTATTGGCTGGCGCCGGCAGGAAGCGCTCTGCGGGGTGAAGGGTGAGAGGTGAGGGGCAGGCGGCGAGCGGCGGCTGGAAGGGAAGGCGCAGGTCTCTGCCCGGGGACGGGACGGCGGCTTAGGGTGGGTTAGGGTGACACCGGCCCGGGGGGAGGCGGCGGTGTCGTGGGGGGTGCGAGCCGCAGCCCGGCCCCTTATCTCCGGGAGCGGGGTAGGGCTGAGGTGACAGAGCCGGGAACGGCTGCCTGGGGCCTGGCTCCGGGGGCCGTGGCGGGGCTGAAGGGGAGCGCGGTGCAGGCGAGAGGCCTGTGCCGGCGGTGGAGGGCTCGCTGTGCGCAGTCCGCAGGGGGCTGGGGTGGGCGGGGCTGCTGAGGCCTGTGCATAGGTAAATGTATGTCACTTCAGTCCCGCTGCAAAGGAACAGCAATATCATAGTGCGGTGCCATGCCCGTCCTGGGAATCTGAGCTTGTGAATTAACTTACTTATGGGAACAGCATACTGGCCCCATGTCGCTGTATAGTGCATAGAAGCAGCATAAGTTGCTCCCTCCCCTGAGGGAAAATAGTTTGCCTCAGGTAATTCAAGAGTACTTTTAAGTACTTTGGAGATTTATGTGCTGACAAGGTCTTTATATTATGCTTATTGAGGGTTATTTCTTTCTCATGTCTAAAAACCTAACCCCCTCAAGGAGTCCAACATGGAAGAGTTTAAAGATGCAAGTCCACCTGAAGAATTACTTGATCACTTAAAGCTTTCTGATCAGAAGTCTTCAGAGACTGGTCCTAAAGGTGCACAGAATCCCCAAAACATTGAAAGTGGATATACACCATCTTCAGCCAAAGATCCCACAACAGCAGATGAGTGTTTCCATGACTGTCACGACTCCTTTGAGGCAAAAGAACCTATGCTGGATGATGAAGGGAATTTGCAGAATGATGAGAATAGCTCAAGGAAGCGGACAGAACTAGATGAAGAATACTTACTAGAACTAGAAAAAGATATGCCAGAGGAAGAAAAACAGGTAATCCAAAGTACCAATGTTGACTATAAAAAGATAGTATTTTCAGTGTCACATTTCTGAATGATTTGTGGCCGGCATGAAAATGGACCTTTAAAACTCTCATGTGTGTAGTTTTACTGTTCTTAAGTTTTTCTTTTAGGTAACAAATACTTTTATTAGCTTTCCTTACTCTTCTTAGTCATCGCATTCCGTTGCAGATTTTCAACTACTTTCACCAATGTGTAAGGCTACTGTGACTTGGAGAGATTATAAGAACAAAAACCTCCCTGTTTCATGTTACTTAATTCTATGCATTCATCATTTTCACCTGATTAGCTGCAAGGTGCTTTTCCAGAACTCGGAGCAGGTTTCAGAGTAGTCCTGTAGGCATGAATTAGATCTTATTTTAATAAAGGAAATAGAGTCCTTACTGAAAGGCTAGCTGCACGGTTTGGATCATAGGTAACATTGAATAACTGATTATGATGAGGGAAGGAGACAGTGGAGTAAGGAATGGCAGCTGACAAGAGGAGGTAGGCAGCATCTTAGGAAAGCATTACTTCATAGGGGAAGATAATATACTGTACAGCTATATAGTTTTTATTCTGGAAACTCCCAAATAACGAGGAGCAGTAGAAGAAATTACTGCTGTAATGGACAAGTACTACTAAAATGAGGCATTTGATGAAGAAATGAAGGGTCATATCAAATTAATTGTTTTTAAAAGTGCTTAAAATATTATGAATGTTTCAGTGAATTTATAGGGGCTTATTACTCTTTTGTACAGGCAGGCTGATTTCTTCTAATTCAACTGACTTGGTAAAGCTGGACCACGCTTTCTTAACTGTTGGCTAGCCCTGTCTGTGTTGTGTAAGTAAATAAATGCTGGCTATACATTACCCCAGAAAGTTGGAAAGAGAGAGGGGCTTGGCAGTAACTTGACTATGCTGTGGTCTTACTGTCAGCTACTGTAGAGAATGAGGGACAGAAATACGCAGAGCTAAGATGCTAGAGGCAACCAAATGCCTGTATTGTTTGTTACAAACCAAGACAGAGAAATTTAATTTAAGTTCTGGCTCAGACAGTTCCCTTGCTGGTAGGGTGGGATTTCTGACCAAAATACATCAGTGCAGACAAAAAGGTAGTTTTTCATCTGTAGTATAGATTGTCATGTTAATGTACAAATTCCTTGGGGTGGAAAAGCAATATAGGACTAGTAGGGAAAGGGAACATGGAATACAATCTCCTTGAAGTAGAAATGAGACTAGATGTAACACTTGTCTGCTGCTTCACCTTGTGGAAATCACTTCATGTCTCTCTCTCTGTCTCTCAATTTTCACAGCTGTAAAATGGCCATAGTGATGCTTGCCAGTTGTAATACTTTGAGATCTGATAAGGAATAATGGGGAGTGTGTGTGTCTCAAGAAGTTATCTGGTGCATCCTTTGCCCCAAAAGTGCCTCTGGAGAGGTCATCTGGTCTAACTCCCTGCTCAAAGTTAGATAAAATAAATCAGCCTGCCCACATCCATGCAAACATCTGAGTCTGGAGGCTGCACAGCCTCTCTGGGCCCCTGTTACAGTGTTTAACTACCCTCATGGTGGAAACTTTTTTTCCTAGTATTTAATTAGAATTTCCTTTGTTGCAACTTGTGACTACTGGCCCTTCTTTTTCTGGATGCCTCCCGGAAGCGTCCGTCTCCATTTTCTCTAGCAATGAAGCCTCCCCTGAGCCACCTTTTCCTAAGGCTGAAGAAACTCAGTTCTCCTAGGCTGTCTGCTTAGGTCATGGTCTCCAGTGTCCTGACCATCTTGGGGGCCATCTGATGTACTCCCTCTGGGAAGTCGATGTCTGTTTTGGTATTTTTTTTGTATGGAGTGTACAACAAAACCAGGCAGTCTCCAAATGCATTCTCTCAGGTGCTGAATAGAGGGCAATAATCACTTTCCTTGACTTAGTACTCAAAAAAACATTATCACTTTTGCCCTTGTGTCTTTTGCAGTTTAGACTAAACAATTCCTTTTTTTCATTTTGTATTTATTGCTTGTACAACAAGGAATGCTGTCATCATGAGTCACGATGAGGTTTCTGCAGCAGCCTGTAACTTGAAGGCAGCTTCAGAGTTTCATAGACAAAATGCTTAAAGCTGGGGGGAAATTACATCATAGAATTAACCTCTAGAAAGAGCAGCAGGCCTGGAAATGGGGTGTCTTAGTTTCTGTGCTGCTATTGTTTCTGTTGTATTGTTAGGTAATCATTTAATTTTGCACATAAATTTTTTCCTTCTCTAAAATGAGCGAAAGACTAGTGAATTTCAATATTTGCATTCACCTTTGTGGAACTCCATTGAAAGGTGCTCTGGGAGTACAAAATAATAACTGTTTAAAGCTGGTAAGATTTCCTTAGAGAAAGTATTGAGACAGCTCCAGTTCTCATCTTTCTGTAGGTTTATTTCCAGTGCTATTGAGCAATTGTGTCTTTCAGCTTAGTTTGTGATATACCTAATGAAATGTAGGGATTCCATCTCTTAGTATCACCAGAACTATGAGATTGGCAATATTTATATTGTGAACTTTGTTTATGTTCCATAGAGAGCTTTCTGAGTGGATTATACAAGCAGTCTTGAAAATATAGCTATTTTTTTTCTCTAACAAAATATTGTTGGTATCTCTTATAAGCGGAGTTTGAGATATACAGAAACTAGAGATGAATTAGAAGCTTAAAGCAGTTAGAACTACTGAAGTAGCCCATTTGCATGATCTTACCCTACATCACCATACATTCTCTGTGTAGTAAAACTATGGGCATGGGTCATTCCTGAATTGCCACTGCAGCTTTCCTCATAGTACTTGTAAATGATGGCTACAAATTTTATTTTTAAAAGTGAACCATTCTATATATTTTGAATATAAAAAGAATCTGTTAAATGATGCAGCTTTTAAGAAAAAGTACTGCAGTTACAGTCTGAAAACAGCTGCTGTACATCCATTTATTCAGAGTTTTTCAAACATTTTAAACCTCCTTCCAATTACTCAAAAGGTCATTTTTGAGAAGGGCAACATAATTTTTTTTTATTATTATTATTTTTTTTTGCAGTTGGAGAAAATGAGGCAGTAATATTCAGAACTTGTTTATTTGACTGTTTAGGTTGTGACCAGGCACTCAGCAGCAGTGCTGTGTTTGCTACTTAGGCAGTCCCTCATCAGTTATTCTCAGCCCCCTCCTTCATTGTGCTGGCACACCTCTCTGTGTGAATGTGCAGTGAACCAGTTATGGAGGATGATTCAGATGAAAAATAATGCTGTATTTTTAGATCAAGGGCAGTGCTGGTAAAAGTAGACATCAAATGGCAGCTTCGTAATGGCATACAGGGGTAGATGGATTTTCTTCAATTAGACTACTTGCCTAAAGAAGAAAAACTTCCTATGAGCTGTGACTGCAGCACCAACCATAAACTATGTACTCAAGTGATAAGGAGATTTAGATGTTAGCCCTGCTCAAATCAAATTTATGGACCTACACCTTAATAGTCTATGGTTTGGGGGTTTTTTTGAACTAAGCCCATTGTTATGTTTTAGCAACTTTAATAAATGAGTTCTTTTGAGCGATGTCCCCCAGTAACTAGGCTGTAGAAAAGAAAGTCTCTAATTCATTCTGGAGATGCAAAGACAGATTCTAGTCCTTGCTCTGTGTATTTATGTGTATCCTATGAGCAAGCTTTCATGGTAGCAGCTCTGAATAGAAATTCTCATCCATGCAGAAGCTGCTGCGGAGATCAAAGTGAAGGAGCAAGTGGGGGTGTATTTTCTCTCCATTATATTCCGAGAGCCCCATACAGTGAGATTGCTAATTTTAAGCAACAGGAATTACTTCCAGGAAAACAGTACCGATACTGTAAGAAGTATTCTCTGCACAATGAAGCAAAAGAAGAACTTAAAGGGATATTAAGACACAAACCTGCAAGAAATATTCTTAAAAACAGATGTAGCATAGAGCCTGATTGCTTGCCTGGACTTGCAACTCAGAGCTTTTTAAGAATTAAGCAGCCTGAAATGAAATGCACTTTTATAAGATTTTGTTGTTGTTGTTGTTTCAAAAGCATGCTGATTGCTGCTTCAGCAGAAGCACTGAGCAGTAAATTGCTTTTGATGCATTACAAACAGATTTTTCTGGTTAGTTGTCATTGACAGTGATGGCTTTGACGTTGGTCTAGTCTGCAGAATTAATCAGAAGACACCCAACAGCTGTTACATGGTAATTGTTTCAGTCTGACCCAGTCCTCTTCTGGAGGGACACCGATTAATTATGAGTTTATCCAGCAGCAAGATTCTGAATCCCTCATGCTCTTCCATCATGACAGATGTTGTCTTTTTCTTTGGGCCTTGTCTGGCAAAGACTTAAGCACGTGGCCTTAGTAAGCTCTTACTTTGGATATAGAACACTCCTTTCTAGCTGTTGTAAGACCCTGGAATAAATATCTCATATTCCTCAAAAGCTTTTCCCTTCTGTTGGCTGTTGGCATTTGAGCTACAGCTGGCTCTAATCGTGCTCAACTTCTGTTTTAATTCTAGGAAATGTGTCAGCAAGACAAGGAACACTGCTCTAGTAGAGGAGATTCTTGATTAGTATCTTGTTAGCAGCTTTGTAAGAATTAAGTGAAACTGATCTTTGAGAAATAGTATTTTTGAGTTATACCTGAGATTTTTTCCATTTCTGGGCTAAAAGGTAAAACTTCCTTTTTTTCCTGTTTTCTCCAGAAGTTCTAGGATGAGTTAGAGAACATTGCCTTAATCAAGAAATTTGCTTTAAACTGCTCCTCTCCTCACACTTTCTAACCCATGCTTCAGGTTGATCCCATTGTTCTTCCATAAATTAGAGCTTCTATATAGAATTTGCTTTTCCAGGGCTTGAAGAACTGATCTGGGATTTCTTCTGAGCCAGATTCTCAGGTGTAGTCATTCATTTCAGCATTTGGTGTTTTCCTAGTTCCATCTGAAGTATAGTAACCTTGACTCTGTCACAGTTGCTGTTTTTGCTATGGTATTTTGCTATGGTATTTGCGAAATAAAAGCTAAGGAACAGAATGGAAGATAGGCTACAACAAAGCGAGTCATATTTTGGAGCAGTCCTCAGGTGTTGATCACTTGGAGATGGTCTCAGAAGTCTTTCAAGGAAGAATTATGTGGTTGGACCAAAAAAACCAGATTATTAATGCATGAGACAATGCAACTGACTGCACAGCAGTAAAACTTACTACATAAATTACTGACAAATAATGACTACATCTTCCGTTAACAATTCTCATCAGCATTCAAAATTATTTTGTGTAGCAATAGAACTTGCAAGACAGTTGGGTTTTGAAGGCATCACAATGCAATCTTGTGAAATATAATAAAAGGTGATCCCCTTATTCAAATGATCTACTTTAATAACCTGAATCCTGTATACGCTACAGCACCAATACTAAATATGTTTTGGTCAAATTGGAGGAAAAGATGGATTGCTAGACTAAAACTGCCTCTTCTTGTGGCTTGCAAAATAGAAGAAAACATCCTGTTATATTTTCTGAGTTACCCAAAACTTGGAGAAGTATATTTGAGAAGTATATCTGTATCTGCTAGGGTAATTAATTCCACGTGCTGGTGAGAAGAACCTGGATAAAATCTGGAGTTACACTCTCCCTGTGTGATTTACAGTTCTTTGAGTTACATTTTTAAACGAAAAAAAAGTCTTTTGCTGGATGGCAATTTAATAGAAAGAGTGAAAAAGTATACCTTCATCTTTCTTTCAGTGCTGCTATCTGATTTTAGCCTTATAGTCATTTGTGCATTTCTCTGGAAGATGCTGATACTGTCAAACTAAGATCTTTTTGACTTGGGGTGGTGGTAAATTAAGTGGTCAGTTCGGCTTTTCTGCTTGAGGTTGTTGCCTCTGGAACAGGAATGACTGAATGGCATGTAGTGTCACTCGGGAATAGTTACAGTTAGTCTGGCACATTACCTTAAACTGACTGTCAAGGATGGATATGACCTATTGTCTCTGGAAGTGCTGCTTACAATATCAGGAGAAGGTAGTGATTTGGCAGTAGAAAAACTAATGTGTCATTACCATGGAGTTACAATGAGCAGAGATCGGCCAGAGTCTAGCAATGCTTACTAATCTACCTCTTGTGTGGAGAGCGCAGATTTGTAACAGTTTTCAAGTGACAACTCTAGCAAGATTTGAAAAAGGATTTTTTTGAGTGACTACAACCTTAAATTGAAATTCAAATACTTGAATGCATGATACAGCAATAGCGTCACAAAACTGCAGGGGGAAGCAGATGACTACTAATGGATGACTTAGAAATAGTATTTGAAGCTGAAAAATATATTCCTTGTCTGTTTAAACTCTTTGCTTCTGTGCACCCTTTGAACCCCAGTAATTTTAAATTGACTGCTACTTGGTGACCTTACAAAAGGGTATACAAGATGCAGATGTGCATTGTCACACTGTATAAATAGCCTTACAGAGAAGAGGGTACACATGTGCTGCTCTTGACAAAACTGGAGCCAAAAACAATTCCCTAGCAAAGTTAAATCAATTGATCAAATAAAATGCATAGGAACAGCCAGAGGAAGTACAGTTGGAAGCATGACAGACTGAGGGTGTTTGTCCTTCAGCTCTCAGCTATATTTAAGGATTTCACTTCCAGCATTTTTATTATGTTGGTTACTTCCAAAACAAACAGTGAAAATTGTGTAGGTTGCTTTCTTCTCTAATAGTAGAATAATGCTTTAATGCTTTTATTTTTAACCCTGAGTTTTTTGGCAGAGTAGCTGACATTCAGGGATTGTATTTGATGGCCTCTCTTTTGAATTGTTGTACTCTATTGTCAGAAGGCCAAGCTGTCTTTTCTCATTACTTCAGATCAGGCCTTAATCGTCAGCATCTCCTGCTTGCCGAGCAGATTTATGTTAAAATCCTAGTTTCTTCAGAGTATGGACAATTTTAATTCAGTAGCCAAATCTGTAAACTTTTCTAATCAGATCCTTTAAGAATCATATTACTAGTTAAATGTACTTATTTCTTCTGGACTTTAAACAATAATTTTTTGACTTTGTACAGCAAAAACTAATGCCTACCATTTGGAATTTGTCATCTTTGTGTTAATAAAATTTGCAAAAAACCAAACCGTAAGATTTTGCTGACTTTGAATAGCAGAAAATCATAATGGAGTGTAAGTTGGGGAAGTTGTGCACGACCTTAATGTCGTATAAGAGCAGCCTCAGGGAACGTAGTGGGTCAAGATATCTTTTCCTTAGGCAGAGCATTCTAGGAGTTCAGTCTGACCTACTTCCCTCGCTGAGGAAAGGGTAGCCTGCCCTGCAGCTACTTAAATCTTTTTCTGAAAAATGAGTGGGTGGGAATGCTGAAATGACATTGTGCAAAATTTGTCCCAAGGACAAGTCACTTGCAATTTTTTCACTCTGGGATGATATGATCACAGTAAACTGATGACCAGTCAATTTGCAATTGTCCATCGAAGCTGGAAATGCAGCATACTGAGTGAAGAGGTGGTATCTTCTAAGAGCGCTTTAGTTTTTGTTTGGTTGGGTTTTTTACCCTGAATTTGAATAGAAGACAGATTCTAACAGCATCCATTGGAGCAGTCTTTTTGGGTTAAATGTAAATTCATCCAAAATAGTTGACTTTCCACTGCTTTTGTGTTAGGATTTTCTGTTAAAGAAATGTATATATGGAGGAATAAATTATGTAATTATTTCACAAATACATAGCGTCCTTTAGGATGCAGTGCATTTAGGACATTTTGTGGAAAAGCCGGAGGAATTTGTTGTGAGGGTTTGTCTGCTATCATGTATTGCTTACGGGTCATAGTTCGAATGCAAATCCAGAATGATGCATGAGGTACCCTATAGACTTTACCTTTTCAAAAAATACTGTGAAAACTTGTACAGTTTGGAACTTCAGGGACAGCCTGAAACCCATAATACAGGGATATCTTGAAAATGTTGGTCAAGCTATAATAGAAATAAAGATTTTGAACCAGGACTGCATTGCTTGCATTGCTGCTTTCCAGGGAGCTGAGTAAGCTGCAAAGCCATATTCGGTGTTCTTGACAATGCTTCTGGCTTCTGAAACATGCTTAGATAACAGCTTTTCTGGTCAAATATTCAGAAGTGACCACAAGACTGTCACGGACGTTTGTACGTCTGTAACAATTACGTGACTAATAGTTCTCTGTCCTTCGAGTTTGTGCAGTTTGATTCGCAGGCAAGAGGACATACCAAGGAACAGGCTTTCTGAGGAGGAGAGTTGTATGAATCATCAGTTTCGCAGTGTGACACTCCTTAAACCCTTCAGTTGCTCAGAATTTTAATCTGCCCATGTTACCCAGCAAACATGGCCATACAGCCACCTCGGTCGGTCCTCTGTGCTGTTGAGACTCTAGGTCACAATCCTCTTGGCTACCTGAGAAGGAATCCCACAATTGAAGAATTTTTTGTTCCTTTTATTCTTTTTTTTCTTTTTTTTTTTTAAATAGAAAGCTTAATCTCCTGAAGCCTTCTTGCTGCAAATCACTTTTTATATTAGTGTTTAATATTAACATGTAATATTTTGTAATAATTTTAATAAAATGAAAGAAAATAATGATAATGCAGGTAAAGCTTTTCACCAGTATTCCCTGATTTTTAGGTTTCTGCATCAGGAGTGCTACAACTATGCTGTAGTTCTCATTTTATACAGAAAAAATTCTTTTATTATTGTGGAGTTCTAACTCTATCTTGTGCAACAGTGAATCAGTTAATGGCACTTAAAGGCCAGTGCTAAATAGGTCATGAGCAGTGAAGTCAGTAGGGCCAGTGTTTCAAGCATTTCTTACTTTGAATGAGCGTTGGCTACGTAGATCTTTCATGTTTTCCAGTAGGATCATCATCTCCAAATCTGTTCTGTACTGAAATCTGGCTGCTTTGTTCACTGGTATGAAAATTGCTTCTGTTGTGCTTTCACTCTGTAGCCATTCAAAATCTTTTAAAATTTTCTTTCTGTGGAGGGCCAGCTATGTGTGTGGCAGTGACCTTGCTGGAGCTGTTCTGTCTGGCACTTCAACAGTTTGGGTACAGCTTTCAAATGCAGTTATGCACTCCCTGTGATGAACAGCAGAATTCTGCATTTAACCAAAGAATTTGCGCTTTTAATGTGGCTTGTGCCTTAAGTGTTCAAATTTGTATGCTCATATGTAGAAAGCACCAACTGGCTTGTGTGCGTTGATGCAAGGGACATTGCAGAAGGACTTGTGTAGGTTTGTCAGTCCGCTCTGGAGGAAAGCCAATTTCTAAATAGTGGTGTATGTTTTGTCTGATGTATGGGGGTTTTTTTGTTTTAAATGTGAGCAGCAGTGAGTATTCGAAAACATATTTAATAGCTGAAGGAAAAAATTTAGTGAACCAGGCATGTATCGAAAGGGTCAGATGATATTTTACTGAGTAATTTTGTGTGTCTGTCACAACTGAATGCCATTCCCCTGAGCTTAGTTTTCAGAGCACTGTGATCTGTTATTACTAAGATGGTGACAGTGGTTGGGTGAATTACTTTCCAAAACCAATAAAAGCAAGAGAAGAGAACCTCCGATTTTGTATTGTTTGTCAGCTATTTGGCATAGCTGTGAGATGGTGCAGTGCTCCACGAGTACTATATTTAGCTGTTTCCAAGGAGATGTTCTGTGCGATATTGATAATTGCATTAATCCTTGATTTACACAATCTGCAAGAAAGGAAACTGCTCCTTTTCCTAGTGTTGGCTCTTTAATTGCTCAGTGATCTGTAATTTATAGACACCTTGATTTATGTCTTTTGCGTGTGTTGGGGGCAAAATCAGGGGTTCAAGTGATCATTTTTCTACCATAGAAATGATTCATGAACATAAGCATTGTTTCTTGATGTTACTGTCTTACTTATTCTGCTGTTTTTACTTGTGTGCAGTATGTCTGCATGTGAAAGACTTCCATTGTAAATAGGTTGAAGAGATGGCTTGATGACATCCTGTGTTTTCTGTGTCAAAGGCTAAGAGCATTCATGTCAACTTTGCTTGTGCCAAGAGTACTGTTAAGATATTCATGGTTGAAAACACAACTCTGCTCAGCATGTGCAATTTTCACTGTATAACAGAACAATCTTCTTGTCTCTGGGTCTGATGGTTTAGTCACTCTCTGCATAAGAAATCTTGCAGGGCAGTGTCGTCCATGGACCTGTTTCTGATGTAGTCAGCTCAACGTGCTTTGTACATCTCTGAAAGCAACTATGAATTTCTGAGGTGGAATTATTTCAAGCAAAATTTTTGAGACTTTACATCTAAAATATATTCTACATAGCTGACCTGCACTGATTGAATTAAAGTGAGTTGGAAAGGAGAAGCAAACAGCCAGCTAAAAAGCTAATGTATTAGTTTAAACCATGTAATTCACTACGAATGCTCTTTCTGCATTCTGTTGTCCATGAACTGGAGCTTTTTAATTGTCAGGTCTCATGGATATATAAAGTATATCATGTCACAATGACTACAAGCAACCGATCTTGGTACTAGTTAAAATTCTTCAGGTTATATTTTATTCTGATTTCCATTCGTACTTTATTTGGAACTGCAGCTGACCTACTTGTTCATTTCAATTAAACACTTTGAGACTTGTCTTGTCTTTTGTAGAAAAGAAGAAAGGAGAGCACAGTGCTGAAGGAGAAAGGAAATGAGCAGTTCAAGAAAGGAGGTGGGTTAACAATCTTTTAACACCATATGGATGTTAGAGGATCTTAATTAATACTTAGCCATCATGGTGATGTTGCAGAAAACCCATAGGAAGCTATCACACCTATCATTGTTCAAATCTATCATCTGTATCATTTTGCATCCAGCTGTAGAGAACAGAAAGAGATAGCAGACCGCCTTAAGAGATAAGTTGAAATCACAAGGACTTCGATTACTAAAGCAGGATTCTCATGAAAGCTAAGTGTTTAAATCCAAGAACATGATACAGAACTGACTGCCTTCCAAGTGCCAGGGTTTCTTTTGCTAATCAAAAAAGGCTTCCACTAGGCTCTGAGTTTTGCTAATGTAGGACTCAGGCTCAGTAGCTCTGTCATACCTTTGTACAGTTGCATGTTTGTTTTTATCCACTAACTGTTATACATTTTATTTATGTATGTGTGTATATATATATATATACACAGACATCTATATATACATATACACACACATATCTATATCAATATGTACTTACAGGTAAATCTATATACATATATGCATACACATATATACACGTATATGTGTATATGGAGATGTACGCACATGTATATGTGTGTGTATATATAGATGTACATGTACACACACATACATATATTTAAAAAAAAAAAAACCTAGAGGTATGTAAATTTCTAGCTTATGCCAGAACTGGACATGTTCTGAACATAGGTAATAAATAATAACAGGGTTGAGGTCAGTAATACATGTACCAATGCTTTTAATTAAAAAACATAAAGGAGGAAGTGATTTTGATGCCTACCTTTCATTTAATGTTCTGATGGCTAGAGGATTCACAAAGAAACCAGGAAATGCAGATTCATACTTTCCTCAGTCAGCAGGGACACAAACAAGTAACTTCCCCTTCCCGGAAGTTCCTGATAACCAGGCAGTGACCTTTGTGCTGGAGGTCTCTTTTTGTGTGCTAAGAGAGCAAGATTCTTGGGGAGTGATTTACCAATTCAGGCAACCATCTAGAGCAGGCAGGAGGAAACTGGACCATGAAAGCAGCAAGCCTCTAATGTTGGCTGAATCACCTTGTGAAGTCTCATCCATAGCCTCTTCTTGGCAAATTCTTTGGCAGATCTTTTCAGTGTGCCTGTGCCTGCCAAAGTGCTTACTAATCAGAAATACACCACCTTTTAAGGACCTGGATGGTCACCAGCTCATATGCACAGAAAGAATTGCTCTGTTTTGAGGACAATGCACTTGTCAGCTGGCAGGGCATTGTTCAGTCAGTATAGGGCCTTTTCACTCTTGACTGTACCTTTATTAGAAAACGAGTAACTTGATAATCCCATGTGGTTTACTACTGGTCCTTGCTTTAGACCAGATGGATGACGGATGACCTTCAGGTGATAATGGGTTTGTGGTGACTGACCTTTAAGTCAGTTATTGAAGATAACTGCAAATAAAATATCTTCGTAACTACTTTGATACTACTACTTCATCAAGAATATGCTTAATCTAAAGAGATTCTACCTCTAAGGCTGGTACTCAAATAGAGTGAAACAATTTCAGGAATGAGAGTTATATGCACATCATGCTGTACTTGGTACATTAAGCTCAGGACTCTATTTCTGCTTTTACAAGGGTGTTGATTTTGAAATAATTGTCATTGATCTCTGTACTTCTTAGTAATGCACTTTGTCTGAAAGCAGCTACTGATTTTGATTTAATACTGCATCATATATTCAGAAATGTTTCCAAAGAAATCTTAGCCATGTGGTTCACTGACTGTACTGGCATTTGAAATAAACGGTCTGGTTTGGTTTTTTTCCTATTGCATCTGCAGACTATGGAGAGGCAGAAGACTCTTACACGAAGGCTCTGCAGATTTGCCCAGCCTGCTTCCAGAAAGATAGGGCTGTTTTGTTTTCAAACAGAGCTGCTGCAAAAATGAAACAGGTGAATATTCTTTTTATGAAACACTACGTATTGATTATATGACAAATGCAATAATGAAGTCATTAGGGGTGCATAAAGGAGGGCAAAAGAATAAAGCTGTTTGCAGGTTTTGCTGCTTGCTGTGTCTCTCGTGCTCTCAGTAGGAATGCTGTTACGCTTGGTTTTACTGAGGATGAATACCAACCTGAAAGTTGCAGTTGGAACAGCTGTTCAAAGTTGCTCTGCTGCATTACGTGTAAAACACTGACTTTTCTTCCATTTTCTCTAATTTAATGAAATTCAAAGTTCATGTGGAACAGATGTCTTTAAGCACGTTTAGTGTATGAACGCCATGTATTAGATTGTTTAGAATTGTAGCTAGTTAGTGTTTTTTCTAAAAGCCTGGATTGTCAGATACTTGTCTTCATTTAATTGGCTCAAATGCTTTGAGGCATAAGCAGGACTTCTGAACTATGGCTTTATTAATTTAGTTAGTCTGCTTCCTTCAGAGTTCCTATATAATAGGACAGACCTATATAGTAGGCCACAGTGTGAATAGAATGGCTGCAGTTTTCTTCATAGATTTTTCTATTCCTTGACCAGGGACAGGTGCCTAGATGTGACCAGAATTAGCAATACAGTTAGGTAGCATGGAAGGCTGTCTAAACAGAAGCTTTCAGTTCTTTAGAGAGAGGAGATACTAAGAATTCGGGAGAAATGACTCCCTATTTTTGCCTTTGTCTGTAAGATTATATTATTATAGAAAAATAGCACAGTAACTCCTAGCCTCAGTTTACCCTCCTGCAAAGGGAACTTTCTTGCAGTTTTCCTCCAGTATTGAGACAGATGCAGCTCTGTTTAGAAATGTACCTTGCAGCCATATTTAGTCATAAATAAATAAATTCTTACTCACTGTAGAGTATTCTGGTTCAGCCATAATTATCTAACTTGCTGTTGGGATACTGAATTGTTAGAGCAGACAAGGAAAAAATGGAATAAAATCTGTAATAACAGATGCTGGAACCTTTTCAAATATGAAAGTTGTAAACTGAAAAACCTCATAATCCAGATGTTAACTATTCGTATCACTAGGAAACTAATCCAGTAGTCCCCAAATGAGCCCAAAATGATAAAAGAACTGTGCGCAAACTAGTGTATCTCACCAGCATAGAGCAGTGGAACCTGATAGACCAATACATTACCCTGAAAATAGATTCATGTTGTTAATAACTTCCCCATTAAGTTTGTTCTTCCATACCTGCTGCACCTATTTGCTTTGCACTACAATAAAAGCTTATGAGGCAAGAATCTGAGACAGATTCTGTTTTGTGGTGAAGAAAATAGTTCCTTGGGTATAGAAAGATTACTACTACTTAGGTCAACAATACAAGCACGGAACAGCCTGTTTTATTTATTTTTTTCAATTTTATTTTTTTAAGCACTTCTAGTTTGGATGAAAATAGGAGCTCTGTGTCGGCTCTTTTGGGTTTTGTTTGTTTGTTTGTTTTCTTGTTTCATTATGAGCAGATTGCCTGTCTCTCATCTTCTCACTATGGTCGTCTGGGTGCACTAAAATCTTGTCCCTACCACTTCTGGAAGCCTCGTGCATTGTTCCTTGTAGAGAAAGCTGTATTAGTGCTCAAGGCAGTGTCTGCTTTCCAAATGTCTTAGTACAGACAAGAATTTATCTGGGATTCTTGGGAACTGTCTATTCCAACCACTTAAAAAATTGACAAAGGTAGAAAAGCTGTAGGTCAGTTAAGCCAAGGCCTGCAGATGTGACTCAGCCTTTTGACTGCAGCTTGCTGCCGGCTGTTCAGTGCAGACCGATTAGTGGGGCAGCCGTGCAATTTGAACACTGGCAGCCTTCACAGAGAGGAAGCTAATCACTGGTAAAGAGCTTTACAGCAGAAGCAACGGTATGAAAAGCCTTGATTACATGAACATCCCGATTCCTTGGAATGCCAGACAAACCATTTGCTTGCAATGGCAAATAATCTGTTTCCCAAGAAATATGACTTAAGTATAACAAAACTATTTTGTGTTCTAGGACAAGACGGAAGCTGCCCTAAGTGACTGCAGCAAAGGTACGACTTTTTTTCAGTGTGCTGCTCTTGTGCCTGATCTTTCATATATAAATTATGCCATTATTCTGCCTTACTGCAGAGCTGTAATTTTGGGCATAAGGGTCTTTAAAGAATTTATAGAAAAGCTGTGGTGGCAGACACCTGAATCTAGAATTATTATTATTTATTTTATAAAATGTCTATCAAACTTCTCCTGTCTGTAATAATTTACTTTCTATTCTCTTGTGCCAATAAGGCTGCTGCTTGTAGTTCTTTTTAATAAGAAAGTCTTTTTATTATGGAAGCTGTTTCCTTACATCTACTATTTTAAACCCACTTCCACCTGCCATTTCCCCCCCCAAATCTTGGTTTAATCCCAGATTCCAAAGAACCATGAGGCCTTATAGAATTAAAAGCATTATCAAGTCCCTTTTATACAAGGCTTTTGCTTTGTCACAAGGGCTTATGCTCTCCCATTCCTGTCCTGCATAGTTTTCTCTTTGCAGCTTCTGGTGAAATCATTTCAGCTGTGCATTGCTTTATTGCTTCCACCCACTCACCCATGCTCGAGTATTTGTTAAACTCCCCACGACAGCTGGGGAAAAAAGTCCAAATTACCAATCAGAAAACTAATCCAATGGCTGCATGCCAGTACTGCTTGTACAGTAAATATGAGTTTGTACACGCTAAAAGTATTCTTGAAGGTAACAAATTCTAGCTGGCCTTTGTCACTTTGGGGGGCTTGCCTTGGTTTGGTGGTGGTACAGTTTGTAGTGGCTGAAAGGGAATCAGCCTGCTTTGCAGCGAGACATAAACCTACCACTGCTTGACACTCCCCAGGGACTTGGCTTACAAACTGCAATGCAACACTTGGAGCACAGCAGAGCAATTCACACTAACCTGCAACTTGCTGACTGTAGCGTTGTCTTTGTCCTTCCAGAAGAAATAAGCTAGAATATTTAGCTAGATAGTTGTCCCGAGAACCATTTTAATGGGTTAGTAATTATAAAATGGGCAGTCTTTCATACTCCCTCTTTCTATGATGAAAAATGGATGAAGAAATTAATGAGAAATTACCATTTGCAGGTTACTGTTAAGTTTAGCATTCAGTCTTAACTGCATCTGTAAACACGGTCATGGCTGCCAAGGGAATAAGGAGAGGAAAAGCTTAAATTCAGTCAGTGTGCCCCTCTGCTTACTTGGAGAGCTAATACAACTGTTTGTGGATCCCTAACCCAATTTTGACTGTTTGATATTAAATTCAGAAGAACAACAGTAGTTCTCCTGGAATTTGTCTCAGCTTGAACTGAGATAAGCAGAGAAATGCTTATTTTCCCTGCTATGTATATCTTTAGGTATATTTAACTTTAGCTGTAATCTAATAATATACACTTATTAAATATTCAAAAGCTGAAAAATATCTTACAGGTTCTTAAAATTTCTGACATGTCACTTAGAATCTCTGCATATATAGTATTGCAAAATTAAACGTTTGTGCATTATAAAGCACTTTTATCTATGATAGATTGTAGACATTAAATGAAATATGATTGTTTGCATTCGACTTCCACAGGCAGGTGTATGCCTTTCTGAATTATGACTTGGCTTTTAAGCTGTGAGTCTGCTTGATTCTAAGCTACATTATAAAGATAACTATATATTTATACACACTTAATAATTCATTTGAGAGGTGTAGAAATGTTTCAAGTAAAATACTGTGCTTTGGGTTTTTTTTCTAGCGGTGGAATTAGATCCTAACTACATTAGAGCTTTGCTGAGGAGGGCAGAACTTTATGAAAAAACAGAAAAACTAGATGAAGCTCTGGAAGATTATAAGACAGTCCTAGAAAAAGACCCATCAGTTCATCAAGCCAGAGAAGCTTGCGTGGTAAGGCTTTTTAGTATACTTTGGCCTAACTTTAAACCAAGGTCTTTTCTTTCCTATTCTAAATATTCAATGCTGTTTATTTAAGCAGGTTCATATGCAGTGGTGATTAACTTTTTTTTCAAGTCTGAAGTGTAGTGGTTTTCTCATCTGGTTTTACGTAAGGAAGATGACATGAACTGCCAGAACTTCCATGACAAGTCTCAGGTCCATAACGCATAGTCCGCTTTCTACCTTTGTAAAATGAGTGAACATAAACATGTGTTCTAAGCTGTAAGCATGTAATTACATGTTTAGCTGTTGAATAGTGTGCACACACAGACACACACTTCTTTCTGATCGAGGCTGTTAATTGTATTTATGCATGTGCTAGAAAAGGTTGCCTGAACCACTGCTGCGTTTAGTAGCTATCATTTTAATAAGGATCTGCAATGTGGAGATCAGAATACAAGCACCCTGTAATACAGTTCTTGCTAGCTGTTTAATTAGCGGGAGTCTGGTTTTCTTTCAGTAGAATTATTTTTCTGATTGGTAAATTTGCAGTCAAATGCCTTTATGGCATAATTATAAAATAATTACTTTTTTTGATTACTTGATTATATACCTTTGAGAATGGCAAAGAGACAGGATTCTATTAGTCTGTATCTATGTTTGTAGCTACTTTAAAATGTTGATAGTTTTGTTTCTTGATTTAGCCATTTACTGTTCTTGCTCTTTACCATGCCTTGTGTGTGTACTGGCCACTTTGAGTTATTTTACTAATAGTGACTGAAGTCTGCTATTAATCTTCAAAAACTTAGCCTTCCACTGGAAGAAAAGGGCACCTTGTGGTTGCAGACAGCACTCTCCTGATTCAGTTACTTTCTTTGTTTTTTTTTTTAAAAAAAAGAAGAATTCTACAGCTTAGTACTGTGTTCCAATGTCCCCTTTCAATCAAATTACAAATACTTCAGGATTAAACATTTCTTGCAGAATCTCTTGCCATATCTCTGTAAGTGTAAGGAAATGCCTGAAAAGTTTCCTTGGCCTTAAGGATGTGGCAGCTTG
Source organism: Burhinus bistriatus (assembly GCA_013397275.1). NCBI lineage: Eukaryota > Metazoa > Chordata > Aves > Charadriiformes > Burhinidae > Burhinus > Burhinus bistriatus. The sequence continues at coordinate 133,333 of VYXH01002815.1, read as the reverse complement.
GATGAAAAAAAGGTAAACCCCTAGCACTTCCTGAAACCTCAATCTAACATGTAAATAATCCCTACTCAATGGGGATTTAAATTGCTGCCACAGCCTGCTGATTTGAGGTTTTAAGTAACTCTTTGTGTAAAATAACAGCAGGAAGTTATTTTTCTAGTGATATTTAGTATGTTAATGTTCAGTGTGGAAAATAGCTGTGGATTTGACAAGTTCAGAGAGTCTTTTCACAAGAGTAGTAAAAGAAGGGAAATTTATTTTGTGTAGAAAGCTCTTCTTACAGGCTGCTTGCTGTTCTTATTTTTGAAAAGAGGTTCTGAAGGCTGTGTTCAAAGGACAAATGTGGTAAGAGATGTGGCCAGACAGCCTACGGTTTTGAAGGAATATGTGCTAATGAAAGGTACCCACTATAAAAAGTACAGTGGTGGTCACTTTTTATCAAAGTGGGAGCTTGAGGTCATGGTAAGTGAATGGTTTGCGAGCACCAGGGAGCCTGGAAAGAGCTGACCATCTTCTGCAGGGAAAATGGCAGCCAAACTATTCTTTACTTCCATTTTAAGGTAAATGGATGCAATTTTAAAATGTAATTCTTAGTTGGGCACTCAAATCCATATGCCAATACTTGACTTTATTTATATCTGGTTAAATTTTCAAAGGACATAATTATTTTAGTTCAGCTTCACATCAGTGAACCTGCAATATATTCTGCCCCATAAAGGGAAAAAAAAAAAAAATCATTTGCTTCACCCACAAGATTATCTCTAAAACCACTTTGAATATGTCGATGCAGAAATATTTTCAAAAGGCTTAGGTTTAACTGTTTTAACTCTCCATTTGGGAAAATAAATCATTAGTAGTAATTTCCACTCCCCACCCCCCCACACTATGGTGTTTTAAGTGACAGATTAGAAACTGCTTTTATAGCATATTGGACAAGAAGCCTTGCCTGAAATGAATTCCTTTGGGACTGGATCAGTTGCACTGATGGCAGAAAAATATTCTGCTTAACTGTGTAACTCCTGTAAGGGTATGGTTTCACAAAACAGCTAACCTGATCTACTAATTGCCTGCTGCTTACAAAGCTGTCCAGTTGCATTCCTTGTGCTAGTGCTGGTACTTGCTCATGTCTGACCCTAGGGGATGGCTGGTTCTATATAGGAGTCTGGCAGACTAACTCTGCTGAAGGGAAAAACAGCAACAAGCGAGCAAAAAAAGCCACCAACCAAAAAGCCCTGAAGTAAATAATTTTATATTGCCTTGGCTTTTTGCAGTCAGACAAGTCCCACTGCAAATGCTAGTGAGAAGGAAAGAAGACATGGTCAAGGCAGTGCAGGAATTGGGGCCATCCCTTTTGGCAGCACCCACTGAGAAGGTCAGTTTACTGTACTGTGAAACAACCCCCTGATGCTTGTTGCATGCATCTGGTTGAGAGCAGGAGAGCGCTTTATCACCTAGCTCTTGGCAATGGCTTAATAAATGACAAGCTTGTCAAACATCATTACTGCATGGATAGTGAATGTGATGGGTCCATCACAGTCTAGAAAGGAGTATTTGTGTTGGCCTTGTTTACAGTCTCCTAGCTGAGACTATGGCTTATTTGATCCAGGAATTCAGCCAAGGAGTCTGCTGACATTTCTGAGGGAAACGATGGGGTTTAGTTTCTGTAGCTTGTAGTCTTTTAGCATTAGACTAGCTCCAGAGTGAGGCCTACTGTAATCTAGCCAGTTACTTGGTAAAATAGTATTAGTGTGTAAGGAGTGCATTTTAGCAGCTCATCACATAAAGAACAACTGTGAAGATCAGGCAGATTATGAACCACCAGTCAGGACTCCACAGATTAAGACTTGGGAACACTGTCAGTAGTTGGTACAAAATGTAAGGAGTTTAAAATACATAAATTTTGGCTGATTGGAACCCCTCAAAGTATAGATACTGTCCTTTATACCTCTTGCAAAACCATTATTTTCTTTCAGTGAGTATGCCTCTAATAGTCTCACGAAAGAGCTCTTGCTCAGCAACCAGCAGAGATTTGGGCTGGAAGAGAATCATAAACAGTGCTGCTGTTCTTCCTGGCCATCTTTCAGGAATGTTTTAGAACTATCAGTAATTTATTCTTAATTTTTGTAGCTGGGAAGTACAGAGGTTGACTGTTTCACATACCTTCTGCTCCTTGACCTCATTTTACTATGGCAGAGGCTTTGGGCTCACATGTGGTGCAGAACACTTTGTACAAAATGCCCTCAATTTACACTGCAGTGGGATTTAGGACATTCTGCCCTGAGTTGGTCCTGTTCTTTGTCAAGTTTCAGGGTAGAAGCACTCTTTTGAGACTGAAGGTTAAAACTCCCCTCTTGAAAAACTGTTAAGGAAATACTGACAGCTAGTTTTACACTTTTTCAAATATTCATGATAAATCTCTAAATTTCATAATAAAAAACCAATTCCGGCTGTAATGTTGACTTTCAGATATGTGGTTAGTAGGAGACTAAGAAGCTTTGCTTTATTGTAAGGTAAAGTACATTGCTCTTCACAGAAATACCGCAGCATTTTTTCCCCCTCACCGGTAAAGAAAGTGATGCATCAAGAGAATCTGCAAATTAGCTTCATTCACTGGTAGAGCAAATCTTTCTCCTCCTGTACGTAGAAAATATTTCACATACTGCTCTAGGGAATGTCATGATCTTGTTAAATGGCAGTTTAAAAATATTAAATACACCGTAGTTCTTTGATTTGATTCCTGATTTGGTAGCTGCTCTAAAATCTTAACACTGTTGGTATTTCATGACTACAGTGCTGGTGTTCTGATTTAAATCCCAGTGTTGTACACTTTAGTTACTTTTGACATCTTCAATGCCAAGTGAAACAGTTTGAAATGATAATGTTTTGCGGTCAAATAATCCCTATTGATGCTGTCCCAGAAGCGTTTAATTATATGGGATCAATGTTTAGGTTTTGTTTTTAGCAGGTGTGTAACAGTGTTATGTGAATTTTAGCTTCAACTCAGTTTTTGAGGCATTAGCAGGCCATATAAGCTTATTTACCAAAAGAAGCTGTACTTTGAGATAAGTATCATAGCCACCAGATAACAGACACCTTTCTATAGATAACTAATCTTGCAGATACATTTCTGGACTGAGAAATGCGGAGTCTTTGGAATAGCAGTATTCAAACAGACAAAACATGGAGTGTGTATTTCAGATGAAGGATTTGTGTCTGCATTTCCTGCTACAGCCTAATGTCCAAATGTGAGAGATGTGCACTATATATGCCAAACTCGTCCAAGATTCAGCAAATCTCACAGCCACAATGCAAACTGAATTTAGAGCCTGGGGATATCCACACATGTTTTCATGTAGGCAGCTTAGGTCCAGATCTGCACCCAACTTAATAAGCCCCTCTGGGTCAGCAGGAGTCAGATGAGGTCTGACTGGGCTAATTAGATCTGGCTCACTGGTGGTGATGCTGGGCCTGGGCTGGTTTCAAGCTTAGCCATCCAAATATATCTGCATTGTATTCCTTAGTACTTGTTTTTCTGGGGTTTTTGTCTGGGTTATACCACCCCTCTTCCCCACCACTATAGAAAATGAACTGTATTTGCCTGTGTTCACCAGTGTATCCTGCATTGAGGAGGAGAGGAATAGTCAGGCAGCTTTGTCAATGGGCTTTTGCTTGAGGTGAACATCTTATGTCACTGTAGCAATGACACCAGGATGACAACCCTATCCATGATGGCTGGGGCTGTAAATGACAGGAAAAAACAAGATTAGGAAATGAATTCTTTAACTATGTTGAGCAGCCAGTTACCACAAGGGAAGCGTATCAGGAGTGAATTCCACACCTGTTACCATAGTCTGCAACTGTGATCAGTTTACTGATAGCACCATTACAGCAGGTCTGTCTTATTTGCTATGACCTCCACAAGACAAGACAGCGTAGTTATGCATATAATTGCATGCAGAACTGCTAGAATTATACAGTAGTAAGCATAGTATAAAAGCCTGAAATAGTACTTCTGAAAAATATGTATAAAAAGTTACTGTCGTGCATAATATATTTTAATATTGTATTTAACAGATGTATAGAAAATGCAAAATTTAAATGATACAATGGTAAATTGTATTCACCACAACTATGTAGGGAATATAAAATTCTAGTTAAAAATTATCCTTGCAATCATATAGCAGAACACCAGTACTGTGTAAGGATGGAAGATGAGTCACAGCTGTTCCAGGCATAAATGGGAATCTCTAATCATTAGGAATGCATAGACCATGTAGTTACATAATGCTCATTAGAAGCATGTGATAAGTTTGTTTGGCGCAACAGATTTTAACACTGGTGCCAGTTCTGAGGAGGGAAAGAGCACATTAATGAACTATTACTTGGACTAGTACCTTGCTCAGAATGAACTGTTGGAGTTCCCTCCCCATGATCAATTGCCAAGTCAAGGCCCTCATTTGTAATACCCTGTCCTCCTTAGAACTATGCCATATATTGCATAATAAGATGCTGCTCATTAAACTATGTCCTGAAGTCCATGGACAGTTAATTAAGTGATCTTCTAATAAAATATTTGTATTTAGAAGACATTAGTGATTTCACAGTGTGGACTTCCCATAAGTGTGATGCCACTGAGAACTGGCTTTATCGATGTTGCTCTCATTACACCTGTGTTTATGTTCAGAATTCAAATGCAGTGCTTGCTTAGTTCCTCTAGCCTCTCTTACCAGATTTAATGCATGCAGCAGAGGAGATAGGGCTAAAATACACTTTAATTGAAAGTCTCTTAAATTCCATAAGCTTTTCAGTTAAAATCCCAAGCAAACAGATCAGATCTTTTTCAGCAGTAAAACTGTATGCCTGTATGAAACCTGCACTTACTGTTACAACTTACTGTTTATGTGAACTGATGTCATCGGATGAATTACAGGTTTCCAAAATCAGATGAAAGTGTGGTTTGACATAAGGATTTCCTTTTAGCCATAAACAGTGTATCCTGGATATGTGTATGAAATGTCCATAAGCGTAACCAAATTTTATCTCTCCACAGCGATTACCTAGACAAATTGAAGAGCGGAATGAAAAATTAAAGAAAGAAATGTTAGGTAAGTATCATGTACTTGCATAATAATCTAGAAAAATAAAAATGTATGAGTAGAATCTCTTGTATGAAATTTAAAGAAGGTAAATCTTAAAGGAAATACTTGTTCTGTGTTAAACAAAACTGATTTCTTCGTAGTTCTCTATTGCTTGGTTTCACCTACAGTAAGTTCTAGCCAAATAATTCTCCCATACAGAAAAGGCTATTAGTTAAATTTAAAGAAAGAAATACTCAAGATGTAAAACAATTTACTATTAATGCATGTAAAAGCAGTGAAAAATGATTTGAAATAGACCAACTGCTCTGCCCTTTTGCTGCAAGTAAACCTTCAAAGGAAACATTCCCATGAAAGGGATAAAACAGGGTTTTCACTAAACCTTTATGTAAAAGAAGTCAACCAGCGGTAATAGCTGAGCATATTTGATCATGTGTCTGAAGAAGTAAATTTGGTTCTTTTTGTAGCACTTCCAACCTGTAGACCTCTAAGTCTTCATGGTTACCTTGATTTATATAGTATTTCAGTTCTGTTTGTGTGGGGGCTGAATTAGACCTACCTAGTGTCAGAAACAGGCATCTGGCCTTGCTAGGTGTGCAATTAGATTTCCTAACTGCGTAGCTCATTGGCTCTTGACTTTTTACAATCCTATACCAAAGGATACTATTGACTCTACTTGTTTGTAGAAAACATAATTTAATTAATACAACTCATTTGAATGCATGTGCCCCCATCACTGTGTTGTATGGTATTGCTTGGATAATATCTTAACTGGATTGATGTATTTCAAAAGGATAACTACTTAAATAAGATGGCTTTTCATGTGCCATCTTAATTATAAAGCACTTCCTTGCACCACTCACAGTGTTATGGTTAAACTAACACGCTTGGGAGGAACGTCCTGCCCAAAAAAAGACTGCTGTCAGCATTGCCTACTGTCTCCTAGTTAATAGGGTTTGTTAATTCTTACAAGTTCAGGCACTACATAAGCCAATCTGACATTCTGGTACTTTTTGAAATGAGTTTTTATTTTAATATAATCTTTTCATTTGTCCTGTTTAGAAAATCTACACAAAAGAGCAAGGACAAATGACAGTGTAAGATAAACAGAAACTAACTAACCTAACCTGTTTCAGAAATAGCTTTCAGTAGTTATCTGTTTACTCATTCTAGGTGTGACAAGTAGTAGATGAAACGTTATTTTAACATGAGTAGGCTTTGAGGGTTTGGGATGGGAAAGGGGAAGACAAGTGTTTTGCTATTTTGCAGAGAATCAGGTTAAATAAACTCGGTCTGTCTTGCATACTGTAACACTAATTCTTAAAATATTTAGCAAGAACAGACTGTTTCAAGGGCTTATGCTGAAGCTGATATTTTCTTTATTTTTTTTCCTTGCTCTGCAGGGAGTCTGATTAGCTCTTGCTTTGTACCTGTTTTGACCCAGTGAAGTTGCAGTGAGGCTTTCTATAGCTTTACATCACCAGACTGTGTTTCCACCATTGTGCTTAGAATAAGCTATAAATAAAGAAGGTTAAGTGTGATAGTGCTATAAATAAATGACAAATGCAGAAAATCTCCAGACAGATCATGCCCATTTATAGGGCATAGAATGGGTTTCAATGCAAAGTAACACGAAAACAATTCCTGATTTTTTTTGAACTCTACCTTTGTACTATTGTTACCAATGTCTAAAGGGCCTCACTAATCACAAGGGACTATACTGAAACAATAAATCCAGCTTTATAAACTGCTATTATAAACCTAGTTCTATACTGCTAATTTTTGCCTAGAGGTCAGACTAGATGTGATCTTTTTAAAAAGTGTTAATCCAGTGGCAGTTAGGATTTCAGAACTGAACTCATCTTTTGGGAAGCAGTTCAGGCTGTTGATACTGGGATTCTCAAGAAAGGAATCCCTTCTCAATGATGTTACATACATGCAAGGAGATACGCTAATGTTTACTGTTGTAAACAGCCAGGAAAACCAGACGAAGAGTGGGGTAGTACAGCGTATAACCCTATGTTCATCCACAACTGTTGCATGTGACACGATTCATATAAATTGTCATATATATTGTTAAAATTGTATGGTGTCAATTGGGCAGGTGGCATTTTATTCTTAGCACTGCTTGTGGTTACTAGTGTAACACAAATTGAGGATTTCTTCTATAATACATTCTCTTAATAGAACACTTTAAGTTAGGAATATGGGTGGCAACCAGACTAATTTTTTAAGTGTTAAAAAATTCCTTGTATCTTGTCGGTAAGAGAGATAGCAGTGATGCCGTGGATCTAACAATGAAGGCCTGGGAAGGAAATAATTCCCAAGGTTTACAAAATGCTGCTGTTCTGTCTGAGGTCAAGGAAAAACCCTTACAATTGAAGAAGAGGGATTAGATGGGAGTTCTGGAAGTGAAAGAAGACAAACAATATAGTGTGGTGGTGAAGAGATTTCTTTGGGTTGTTTTTGTTGTATTTGTTTTAAGCTGTTTCAAGTTTCCTTCTTCAAGAACTTTGTTAATGCTATATACCAACAGAGTACTGTGTCAGAATAGACAATTGCTTGTGCCAATCTATTAGGAGATTATCTGACTTCTGGTTAAACAGTGCCAGATATGCAAGGATTCATTTGCCCACTCAGGTGTCCAGATCTTTTCATTCCAGGAGAGCAAGTCAGATGCATCCTCATAGTTCCAGGCTAGGCCTGGTCCAGGAGCACTGACACTAAACTTAAATTAATCACCAACAGAATCTTTAGAAAGAATGGCACACTTCATGCTTTGGCTCCCTTGAAGTTTGGATATTGAATTGAATTCTTATTTTAGTCAATTTTAGTCAATTCTTATTTTAGCCAGTAATGTTGGTTTTGTAAGCTTTTATTCTTTCAACTAAAACTAAGTCCTGGTATACCCATCTAAGACTGTCATGAAAACTGGAGCTGTGTACAAACAAACCAAAATAAATGAAGTGCATCTTCCTCCTTCCCCAAGTGTGTTTCCTGTTTTCCAGTGCTACAGCTCATTACCACATAGTTTGTCAGAAGCTGAAACCACTTCTTAAGTGATCGTGTGTAAATAAATCAGAGTACACATTCTTGGCTGGATTTTTCTTCCAGACTACCTAACTGAATTCTTGTGTGCAAGTGGTAGTGCGTGTGATTGATGAAGCTGATGTCACTAGAAAAAACATGTTTTGTTGCCAAACCAAGTCCATTTCTGCTGTATGTTCTGCAAGGGTCTAACTTTTCCAAAGCTGACATTTGTATTTAAATTATTTTCATATTTTCCATTCAGCCTTTGCAGGTTAGTGCTGCCACTTGCCACTGAACTTTGCTGAGTACAAACTAACCTCTGAGTTTCACCCTAATGAAAGCTTAACTTACAGTACACTTTGAAAGTAGCTTTTAAATCCATGTGGCTCTCTCCCTTTATGCTTTCATAAGGTTAGCGTTCTCTGCCTTCGTAATTGCCTAGGACATGAATATATACTGACCATTTTCTGTGTTCTTTATTTCTCTTGTGACTTAAAAGTCAAAAGATTTTGAGCTATTGTGCAACAGGCTAGTCTTGTTTAGAGAGAAACTAATTATTGTGATAACTAGGACCAGCTCCTTTGGGCAGAGGGTGTGAGAAGAGGGGAAGCTTGGAATAGTTTTAGCAAGGTTTAGCAGCTTGAGGGCTGTGACAATACAGTTTTCTGCATGACTACAGGGGAGCCAAGTATATTGGATATAAAAAAAAAAAAGGGATGGAACATATGCCAATTTGTGTAACCCATCTTATACACACAGAGTTCATCAAATCTAATTAAAAACTATTGGGACTTTCAGCTTAAGTTATAAATGAGTGCATTCCAGAAAATAGTGAAATATACTTGATTATCAGTGTGATTAATGGGAAGGCCTATCAGAGAACATCAGCTGCGCCTTTCTGCTAATAAGAGATTTTTCCAGCTATGTGAGATAAGCAAAGATATTTGTTAGGTTTAGTGCCTAAAGAGTTAAGTTGGGGTTTGGGGTTTGTTTTTTGTTTGGGTTTGGTGGTTTTTTGTTTCGTTTTGTTTTTTTATTGAAGGGTATGTTGTATTTGCAACTAAGCTGCTAAACCCCAATACTGTATATAGGGAGGCCACTTTAAATAGTTCAAACCAGAGCAAATATACAGTTACTTTTAGTTCAGTCCTCACTTGCCATTTAGGAAAGGGAAAAGGATTTGACCTCGCTCTTTTAATCGATTAAGAAATATTGTTGGTAATACAGAAAGTTAATACAAAGATGAGACCTCATCAGGAAATTTCTTTCACCCAAAAAGAAATTCTTAACATAAACAATATCTAGCTTTTCAACTTCCACACCCTGCATTAACACCAGCAACTACACTAGAAGAATTGCTGGAAAGACTGAATAGCAATTAATTTTGGCTGTTGCATCTTAATGTAAATCGTGAGAAATCTTTTCATGCATCTGCCTTTTGCAAAAGGATGTTACATTGCAGTTTAGGTGAGTAATGAATCACAGACTTCTGAGCCCTGAATTGAATTGATTTTTACCAGTTAGTTTTCTTGTTAACCTCTGAATATTGCTTTGCTGAAGAAACTTAACATGCTGGAGTTCCAGCTGAAAAGTAGATGTAGGCTCTCTAAAATATAATGAACAAAATCTATGAAAATATGGTCTCAGAGAGGAGAATGTGACCCTGCTCTGGGACAAGCAAGTGTTTGACTGCTGAGAACTCTTTGCAGCTGAGTCACAGCCCCACATGCCTTTTTCCTTCCTTCAAGCACAGTCCCAGTTTTAAGAGAGCTTTTCTTTGGGGGGAGGGGGAGGTTGGACTTAACTACAGATCTTAATTTAGGGATGAAAGGAGAGTGGGGGAGGAGGAAACAGTGCTTTCCTACAATGATGGGTTTATGTGCGCCAAGACAGCAGGAGCAGTGATATCGGCTTGAGTTCCCGGAAAAGGCAAGGCTTTCTTCTGCTTCATTAACAATTTATTAAACGTGGCTGCACCAAAAGTCATTGCTGTATGTGGATTTAAGTGATAGAACAGGAAGGTGACTGATGACTGTATTGTTTTAATTGTTCAGTCACAGTGAGATGAAGAATAAAGTATTAAATATATCATAAAGACTTCAGCTTTTCCCAAAGAGCTGGCCTAGCTACAAGCAAGAATACCAAGGCAGTTGTTCAGTGTTTATTGGCTCCAGTATGACCGGAAAAGAGCTATCGTACTAACTCCAATTAGAAAAGACCTTTCACAGTTTCCTGAAACGGGCAAACTCGTCTGCCTGCTCCTGAGCCAGCTGCAGTGCCTGGATAACTTGTGAACTGTGTACAACTGACTCCAGCAATGCCAGACTATGCCAGGATTCTTCCACCAGTAGACAAAGACACTTCTCACCCCAAACCTGAAGCTAAACAATGACCAAATGTTTGTCTAGAAGTACAATAGCAACTATTCATCCCAGTCATAGAGATGCTATGAACAACTTTATACTGCATCCTAAAAGCATTTGGTTATAAAACTATAAAATTATGAACTTAATAGCTTAAACAGGGCGTGCTTAAAATAAAACCCCATCACCAGTACAAAGAAGCTAATCCTAGCTGAGCCACTCACTGGAATGACTTTAGCCAGATCACTCAACCACCTCATCTGTTAATCCAAACAGAAGAAAAAAAAATTGAAGAAAAATCCTGTCTTGCCAACCAGCTGCTTTTGGTAGGCTAAGGTTGTCTTTTTTTCCTGTGTAAGGCCATGGAATTTCTATGCTGACTCTCAAAGGATAATCTTGTTCTAAAATAATTACACAAATCTCAGAAAGATACCCAGTTGTGAACCAGCACTTTGATGCAAGATCTTAATTACTTTAGCATTACTACAGTATTCCTTAATATGCCAGCTGTTAGTTTCTTTATGCAGGACTGAGTTGTTCCTTAGATTAAAATGTTTACATTTTTCCCCAGCTGTTGTTTCTTCTTGTATTTTCTGCGAATGTGTTCAAAAAAGCTCCCCCCCACCCCCAGTTCAATTTTGGAAATGTGATTGAAAAAATAGCATATTTTGACTTACGGTGAGGATGTTTAACCTGTCTTGAACTGTTGCCAGATTGTAAGAGATAAGGGCCATACTTCCATGGGGTAAGTTCAGACTCGGATACAATTTCTGTTTTGATAACAGGATTTTCAAACAAGCGAAAGAAATTAGGAAAAGCAAAAAAAACCTAAATGATAAGTGTTTATAGGACTTTGCTGTTATATTCTAATATGTTAGCTTAGAGGTAGAAATAAAGGTGAAGATGACTAGAATAACAGATGTTTCTCATCACTTAGATGGCTTGCAGAAAGCACACACATGCATTTGCACATTTTAGTTACATGATTGTGACTACTTCAGTTGCTCAACTGTATTTCCTGTGTGCCAGCTATTGTTGCCACTTTTTCCCCCACTGTGTGCACACACAGAGTCCCAGCAAAACAAAATCCATTGCCTGGAAGATCTAGTAAAGGTAGAAGGCTTTGTGAAAGGTGGTGTGTAGCCTGTGGGTGCAAACCTAGGGTAGGCTTCAACTTGTCCAGACTTCTCCCCTTTGTTCTTTGGGAAATTAGTCTACAATTCTGCATTGAAGCCAGGAGGAAAATAATGTTTTTCTTTAAAAACTGACAGTCTTCCTCCTTTGACTTGTCGTGCCAGCGGCTCAGCTTGTGTTTAGCCAAAATTGAAGTTGTTACCTCGGTGTCTTGTTTGATTTTATGCATTTTATTTATTCTATCATCTCCATATAGATACAATATTTTAAAAAGGATGTCCTTTTGTTGCCCATCCCCTTTTATAGGTGGCAGCAAGATTTTCTAGGGTCAGAAAGCATGTGTGATACATACATAGATTTTATTAACTGTCATACCCTATGTATATTATAAAATGTTTGTTAAATAATAGTTGCTTAGAGCTCTTAGCAGTGGTAAGTTTGTCATGGAGAACTAGTTTTGAAAGTGAGTTAATGATGTCGAGTCGCATGACATTACACTGAGTTTTTCTGCGGGCAAAATGGCTGTAAAGTTGTATGCTTCAGATGGAATGCTGAGTTTGCAGGTGCAAACACAGTTGCAAGGATGAATTTGTTTCATTTTTCTTTAATCAATATACAGATTTTAAAAGGGATTTTTTAATAATTACAAATGAGCAGTTTGAACTTTGGCTTTCATTGTCTTTTGCTAGTCTAGGAAGCTGGGCAGTTGTAATATTCTTGATTGTTTATAGAGCTGTAGCTGCAACAAAAATGACCAGAACTGAAAACTGTGTTAGAAAACTGAATGTTGGCAGCTATCAGAGTTATATCCAAGCATAAATATAGGGGAGACCAGTGCTTTGTTGTGAGCTGTTAAATTCTCGTGCTTCGAGGGCTTATAACTGAGGAAATAAGGCGCTTCTGGATAGCAATAACCACATAGCCATGACTGTCGGCAGCCACTGGCCCTTCATCCAGGCTGCCTGACAAACCGTTCAGAACCAGCATGGTGATCCGTTTCAAATCCAAACCTGACAGTAACTACATCCCCACCGGGATTTTTTTTTTTTTTTTTTAATTCATGTAATAGCCTAAATATTCAACAAACTGCAGAGATTTCCACAGCATTTACCTTAAATTAGTAGATAAATTTGTAGAGCTGCACTGTGTAGTTGGACATAATTTGACGGGAGCTTTCCCTCTGCTTAATACTTAACGTGTTATTTCTCCTTTCATTATAGGCAAACTAAAGGATCTTGGGAATTTGGTTCTCCGCCCCTTTGGCCTGTCAACAGAAAATTTTCAGATAAAACAGGATTCATCAACTGGTTCATACTCCATCAATTTTGTTCAAAATCCAAACAACAATAGATAACATGAATTCAGTCTAGTTCTGCTGGCTTTCAGGCTTTGTGACCGTGTGCTTGCACATACCAATAAAAGGATTCAGCAAACATTCTTCACACTCCCCAAGTGAAGATAAGACTCAAGCATATTCATTTCCCTGCTTATGAAATTACTTACAATGTGGATGTAAAGCAAGTCATTTGACTTCTGTTAGTGATAACTGTCTAGTGTGTGATTTTTCTTTTTTTTTTTATTTTTTTTTTTCTTCCCTTGTGGTGTTTGGCTTGTCCAACTGTCAGGTTCATTATTTTGGCGCATTCAATGCTGGCAAAGAAATTCTAGCAAGTAATTCAGTTGAATCAAAATGCCTACGCACCTGTAGCCAAGAACAAAGCCTAATGGTGTCTTGGAGAATTAATGAATCTAGCAGAAGCACTTCTCCACGCTCAGCAGGTGGATATGACTGACAGCATGCACGGAAGCAAGCCAACCTCTTCTGTGAAATAATTTTTCTTTGTAATAAAGGCTTGGTATTCCTGTTGGTTTGGTTTGTGAAGTACTTTCCTTACTTGGGTCCTTCCCATGGTGGTATTCTTGTTAAAAGTGCTTGTAGTCACCCACAAATAACATACTTGCAAGACATTAATTTGCAGTATTTGATTTTTTTGTCTTGCTTATAGCAATATCAGTAAATTAACCTCAGGCCACCCTTACAAGACAGTTTGTTTACTTTTTATTAGTTTTACTGAAGGCAACAAGGAAATTTTTTGCTTATATATGTATACACACTTTGTAATGGTACCATAAAATTACTTAACTTCGCTTGTCTAAGATTCATTCATATTACAGATACGCATAATGGCAAACAAATAAGTGATGTTAAAGTTGATTGCAAAAGATTTTCATAGTATACTAGACCCTGAAGACTTTGAAGTGTGTGTGTGTATATATATATAGATATGTGCTGTTGAAGTAGTTCATTCAGATTTTGGAGAAGGGATGTATTTTGTAATTACTACTTACTGGTTTTTATATTGATGCTGAAATGTCTACATTGGAGGCAGATTTTTCAGTTATCTCCATGGAGATTTCAATACATGATTTAATTAAATAATCAGTGGTGGCTGTCTGTTGGCTATCGGTTGTCAAATTTATTTCAGGAAGTCTCTTTGTGTATACTTAAGGACTGAAATTGTAGACCTCCAGTCTTTACACTAATATGCCTGAAAGGAAGTCTCTCAAGCCTAAGGTGTTCTTGGTGCTTTATTTTCATTTTTGTCTCTGCAGCTGTGGAGGGGGTTTTTGATTGTTGTTGAACTCTGTGCTGCTGCATATTTGGTTTTGATTTTGTGGTCACCTGTTTGTTTGTAAACTATCTCAAGTCTGCAGCAAGTATGTATTAAGTCTGTGGGAATTAAAAGGTCATTGTCAAAAGAAGAGAGAAGCCCTAATTCACAGTGAGGCCTGTGCATCCTTTCATATCTTCTGCATAATTAAAATGTCACTTAAGTAAACAACAGCAAACAGCCTCTAGGATTTCCACGTGCCAAAACTGTAACTATGCCATGCCTTACTGGAGTAAAGTTTCTAATGTGCAAGGCTGAATTTCCTTTACTAGTAAAGTTTGGGCAAACGGGTAGGTGTGTGGGTGGGAGGTTTTAAAGAAAGATTTTGCTTCTCAGAGCAGCCACAGTGCTGCTGGAGAGGGGTTTGCAGCCAGGGGCTGGGTGTGTTGGGCTCCAGTATCCAGGCAGAGGGCTGAGCTTCCCTGGGCAATGTGCTGGGAGAGAAGCCTGCTCACACCCAAGAGGCTGTGCAGGTCCAGATGGGCCAATTAGCTGTAAAACCACTCTGCTTTCTGAACGGAGCTCTTCAGATTCAGGGAAAGTTTATTGGGTTGGGCAGCGTTGAGACTAGTATAAATGTTAATAATCTTCCCAGAAAGCTGGAACACTACGGAGCAAAGGTGTCTTAAGCTGCTTCTGAGGAGCCCTGGGCAGAGGCAGTGCTGGGCCGAAGCTCATAAACTTGGCTTTTGCCCAAACTGAACCACTCAGGTATAGAATCATAGACTCACCTACGTTGGAAGAGACCTTTAAGATCATCGAGTCCAACCATCAACACTGCCTCTTCCAATGTTTGATAACCCTTTCGGTGAATAAATTTTTCCTAATACCCATCCTAAACCTCCCCTGGTGCAGCTTGAGGCCATTTCCTCTTGTCACTTGGGAGAAGAGACCAACCCCACCTCGCTACAACCTCCTTTCAGGTAGTTGTAGAGAGCAATAAAGTCTCCCCCTCAGCCTCCTTTTCTCCAGGCTAAACAACCCCAGTTCCCTCAGCCGCTCCTCATAGGACTTGTGTATGTCTGACTCGTGCTTCCTGAGAGCTCCTACTTCAGCACAGGGCAGGTAGAGATACCGGTTCTTGCTGTTGCAGGCTCCGTGCTGCCTGGAAGTGGATAAAGTGGCTGACCCTGGAAGCAGCACAATCTGTCTGCACCTGGAGCCAGGCAGTCCCCTGGCTCCTGAGTTACCGTAGCTAACTTTCCACAGGGGGTGAAGGGTGGGGAAAGGACCTGAGCTAGGCTTCTGTCTCATTTACCAACCGTAGCGCTAGTCCTGCGTCACAGCACCTTAGGTCTCTGCCCTGGGTTTCACTCAACTGCAACATACATACATAAACAGAACCACTTTGAAGCTACTATAGATACCAAAGATATATAAAAATGTAAAGTATTACCAATTGATTGCTACTTTTACACACACCGTGTGTGTATATGTATTACTTATCAGTGTGTGGCTGTTATGCAAAGTTACAAGCAGTGGCTTTTAGCAACCTGCTACTTATCTTATGAATGAGTTCCATTCTTCCTTCCATTCTGTTCCTGCTTCACATCTTTAAAGGGCTGGAGGGCTGCAAATACGCCTTCTTGGGTGGAGGCTGGTTAACTTATTCTGGAAAATAAAAGCACAACAAAACTTTTGAAATTACTACCTGCTGTGCAAACGCATCATCAAGTAAGTGTGTAACTTCCCTGCTGGATGCCTGATGTGTATCTATACTTTTAAAGTGAAGGGAAGAACAAATGAAGATGGATTGCAGCTGATCTGCTTTCCACACTTGTGTTTGTAATTTAATTGCGTTGTGTGAAATAGGTTAGTGTCACTGGAAATTGGGCACAGCATTACTGAGGACTGTATAGTCATACCTACTCGAAGTGCCACTCTCCAGCTAATTCAGAAACCTCTCAAATGTGTTATCTGCCATTGCAGCAAGTTCTCCTCTAGGTAGGATTCCAATTAATTGCCTGAGGAAGTTCTTTTGCTTTGTCCAAATCCTGACCAATTGCATTTATTTTGCATTTTATTTTTAAGGATTTTTTTTTATGTCTAAACTAGTCATCACAGCTGCCACCAGAAAGGTAACTGGTACTTCCTCCTGGTGTAACTGGCCACAATTCCACTGCAGTGCCACGGTGTTTTGAGTCACACATGTTGGGCTTACAACCTCCAATAGGAAAAAAATGTTTTATGAAACATAATCTTTTAAATATAAGTGCTCTTAAACCAACAAGTTCCTTGCTAATTTGTTCCAATAGTTACTCACCCTTATTGTAAAAAGCACATGCCTTTTTTCCACTTTGAGTTGTCTCTCCTCGGCTTCCAGCCTTTGTTCCTCCGTACTCTGCCTGCAAAATAAAAAACCTTTTAGCACCGGGCCTTTTCTCCCTGAACGTGTTTGCAGAGTAATGAAGGGGCCTGTTGGTCTTCTCCATGAGCTGAAGAGACAGGGCTGCTTTCAGTCTCTCCCTACAAAGGACTTTCTCCAGGATTTCCATAATGTTTGTGTCCCAGACCTTCCTTTTTTTGACACCAGAACTGACACTGAGATTTGCCTCTCTGCTGCCCTATACAGAAGGCGTGACATTCTTCCTCAGTCTTCCTTGTTTATACCCTCAGAGACTGTCTTAACTCTTGGCAACAGAGGAGCCAAGTTTTAGACCTCCCCTCAGCCTTTTCTGGGATAGCTGAGATACAGACCTGCAGACCCTTTCCTGCAGCTGTGGATGACATTTTCTTGCTCGTGTTAATGCAGCTAAATGCTAAATGAAGTCACGATTTGTTTGGCAGGCCTGGCTTACTCAGCAATATATGTTGTTCTGTGTGTTTTCCCACCAGGCTGTTGCTTACTGGCATTTTCAGGAGGGACTTTAGATTTCTCAATCCCTGATTGAGTGTCAAGTATTACAAGGTCTAGCAGTGATTTGAGCAGAATCTCACAGGAAACATCCCTGTTTGAAGGACAGTGGCAAACTGTTTGAGATCTGTCAGAGAGACAGTCTTACACCACGTGTACATCATTTATGTTATATTGTAGATAGTGATCTGTAAATATTGCGTATACTGCAGAGTGCCATGCCAGGCAATGTGTCTTTACAATTAGACTCACTAAGCCTGGTTGAATGACAAGGTCTATTTTTGATGGATTTTAATTGCATGTTTGCCGTTAGTTCTTTATTAATGGATTTCTGATCCTGTTTTCAGATTCCTATCCCTGATGTCAGATTCACCAGCCTGTATTTACCTGGGTCTTCGTCATTGCCCTCCGTTGCTCCACTGACCTGTCTCTGTATCCAGCATACATTAAAGGCAAAGTGGGTGAGCCAGTTGGCTGGTTTAGGTGAAATATCTGGGCTTATTTTCAGTCCCGTTACTGTTCTGCCTGGGTGCTAATGGAATGGCAAATACATCATCCCGCTGGCTTTAAATTGAGAAATATCCAACACCAGTACTTTTACGGTCAGCAGAAAGCCACCACTGTACTTTGAGCACTGCTTTTGTTCCTAATAGATTAAAATTTCTCTTGGGTCATCCTTATCTTTGTTACTCATGCCTTTTTTAAGCTTTCCTTACCAAGACTGTATTCTCTTACATCAAGTTTATAGCAACTACCTATTTTGTCTTCCCATATGCCATGTTTTTATTTTTTAATTGCTGCCTTTATATCATTGTTGAACCTCTCTGACTATACAGCCAGGATTACCTCCTTTTGTAGATTTTTAAAAATGTTATATTCCTTTTGTCTGGCATCTTAGAAATTTAAATTTTGTTTTTCATTTTCTTATTTCTAGTCGAGTTTACCCAATTTTCCTTCTAGTTTTAATTTTTTTAAAGCAGGGGTAGAAATGGAAAAAATATGTGCATTTTTATGTGGGTAGATGCGCATAGATCTGTGGGTAACTCCAGACTGTCTGTAACCACCAACTTCCAGGACACTGATTTTTGTTTCCAGACATTATAATATGGCTCAAAGTAACATATCCAGGATCTCATATTAGAAAGCCCTTCTAGAAATAATTTTAGGAAACGCAGAGTACCCAGTATGGCTCCAGCAGTTTATCTTTTCATTACAAGGGCGCTTGAAAAGTAGCTCACCTCTTTTCTGGTGGGCCCATTAGTCCTGTTTCCTGAGCTTCATCACCACGCTCATTGATATGGGCTCCATAGCCGTTTTAGTCTACAGTATTTAAAATTGCTGCTGCTTCTTCCTCTACTTACTCTACGCTTCCTGAATAGGTAATACCCACTAATTGCCAGTCCAGTCATTTAAGTCATTCCACTACATTACCATATTCTAAAGGTTACGTCATTATTGTCTCTCAGTTGTGAGACTATGCAAACGTCCTTATTGTACAGGAATATTCGGAGTAAGAATGAGGAACTAGAAAGCTGTCTGATAATTCAGTACGGATTATTTACAACACTAAATTTCAGATTATATCACTTTTGTTACCTCTTCCTCTTCATGTGTGATGAGAGCAGGATACGCAAGAGAGCCATCTTCACTCTCCACTTCTCTGCTGCCACTTAAGCCAGCTCCACCTCCTGAATCAAACCTGGACACAGAGAAAGTTTAGAGTGGGTGTCTGGGTTAGCACAAAACATAAATTACTAAAAATCCAGCAGGTGAGCTGCCCCAGCAGGGCTTGTACGCAGGACTCGGCCCACTCAAGATGACCTCCCCCACGATGGAGATCTCCTTGCCATAAACCCAAGATGTATACTGAAGTACCTCCATTTCCAGCATCTGTCTTCATTTATTCAATGGATCGGAAGAATCGCTGAGGTTTTATAAATAACTTTACAGGGTCCCTGTAGTGTCCCATACTCAGTAATTCAATGTGTTCTCCTCCTCGTGGTCATCCCTGGCAGCAGACCCTTGCTGGGTCTCTGTAACCTCCCCAGCCTTGTAGCTGCAGCTTGCATTTCTGCCCTTGCAGCACTGCGCTTGGCGGTGGCCAACCTGCAGGACTTCCAGAATGGATGTTTCACAAAGCTCTAAGGTGTATACAACGGGTTCCTGAGAAAGCAAACGCTCACTTAGCCCCTGAAAAAGCCTTGTCTTACTGTGTCCTCAGCAAAGCACAGCTATCCACCCAGCTACAGAGAAGGGCTCCACAAACCTTCTCAAAATCTTGTTTGTTTTATTTGACATCACTTTGCTTCAGCAGGAGGTGGCATGCCCTGAGAAGGTCTCTCCCTGAAACACCCTGCCACATACCCTTGTGAGCAAACCCAACAGAGCATCACAACCAAGTTGGCAGAGGAAGAAACCCAGGACTGTTTCTGCTACCATGCAGTGGACGCCCTTTTGCTTTGGGCTCTTTCTGCCCTTGGCAGCATGCGAGGCCCCGTCTCCTCTTCCCAGCACCACCTCGCTCCTTGCCGCCTTTTGCCGCCTTGACGACGAGATGTGCCGGATCTGTCCCTTTCCCCCATGTACATGGCACAGCCGTGGTGCTGCCCACCTCTGCACGCTCTCACCTCCCCTCCACCCTCAGCATTAAGCAGGAACTCGGGTGGGCTCCCTCAGCTGTGGCTGCCGACCCGCAGGGGCCGTGCCGGCTGCGCACCCTGCTGCTCTGCCGCCACCACCAAGCACCCCGGGCAGCAGGGCCCGGCTCGCCTCTCACCTCTCCTCCCAGGTCTCCTCTAGGACCAGCGCCTCTGCCAGCACATTAAGCTGGCTCCATGGAGCAATGAACCACCACATCAGCCCACTCGTGACCACGGGGCCCGTGGGCGCTGCCCTCAGTGCCAGCCTGGCAGGAAGCTCGGCTGCACAGCTCCGGCACAGCTGCCTGCCCTCACCTGCGGCTTACCAGAGTGTCCGGCGCCGAGGCAGGGGCTATAAAACACAGGACAGCCCAACCCATTGCAAAGCAAAGTCCACCAAATTTCCCTAGGAAAAGAATAAAACCGGGTCCACAAGATGAGCTCAGCTTGCAGGACACCCTCAAGGGGCATAAAGCATCGGTGCCCTGACCTGCACGGGCTCTGCCGAACCCCCAGGAGCGTGGTGCTTCTGCGAAAGGCAGCTTAGGCAAAAACAGGTTTTTCCAGCCAGTTCTGGGTTCTGACTGTGAGAATGCCAAGGCCTGGCCTTCAGAGGAGCTGAACACCTGTAGTTCCCTCAACCGCACCAAAGATTTGGGGGATTCAGCATCTCTTAAAAGGTAAAAAAAAGGCAGCTCTCAAGTCACACCACAGGATCTGGCTCCCAAAACAGCAGCCCTGAGCGAGGCAGCAGGAGGCAATTCTCTGAAAAGAAGCCACAGGACTGACATACACCATGCCCATGACTTACCCTAAGCACAGTGCTGCCGATGCCCTCCTGCCCAGCTACTAAGGAAGGATCTGAAATCCCTCGCACCTCATCGTGTTGGGATATTCAGGATTTGATAAAGCACCAAGTTTTAAAGCCAAATCCTTCCTTCCCTGATTAGCACATTTCAGCACAAAACTTCCTTGAGATCTACCTACCTCTGATTAGCACAGACAGCCGGAGAGAAAGGAGAAGCTGCTGGTCACCAGTTCCTAGGCTTTAATTAGCTGTGTTATTCCCAAGGGATCATTGCAACAGCCAAGCTCTGGTGCCGGCTGCTGCAGCCAAGAACCAATTATATCAAAGTGCCACCTCTTTTTAACAGTAGGTAAAGATGCGTAGGGGCACATTTAATGTGCAGCATTAATACGTTGCTCATTCACAAGCTTTCCCTGTTTGGAAGAATCCCAGCATTTTCTTGTTCAGCAGCTTCATTTTTTCTAAAGCTGTGCAACCTCCTGCTCGGAAGGGTGTAATTGCTGGGGAGTATCTTTTATCAGCAGAGGCTCTGGTCAGCCCGTTTGCCTGCCCAGGCACAGTGAATTGTCAGGCTCTCGGCTACTGTGGCATTAAGGCAGAATCATTACAGCCTACCCTGACACAGCAAAGTCCCTTATAGATTAAAGGTTCTAAAACAACTGAAAACTAAAATAAACTACATTTTTTCTGATTCTGCATGTTCCACGGTAATTCCCCCAGTTGGAAACCTCACCACCTGCAGCTATGACTCCAGCCTGGACTCCCTGGACCTGCCTGTTTCTCATCTGCTGGTTCCCAAGAAGAGGATTTACAAAACCAGTATTCCTTAAGCAGACGCAGCAGAAATAGGTTTGCCTTTCCTAGCCCAACTGGGACTGTTACTCTGGTCCTGGCTCCCAGTACTGCCTGCACCACGTCCATCACCTCCCTGCAGTGACTGGGGGGGGGCTGGTCTCTGGGTGTATGAACATGCGACCCCACGGCTGCCCACCAAGAATGTGACCCTCCACCAGCCGCAGTAACTGAGACTTCAAGCGCTCAGGCTTTAGTCGTGCCCATTCATCTGGGATAAACACATTGTCGGGCAGGTTATTTCTGTTCCGTTTCTACCTCTGGCATGTGAAATACAGCCCGTCCCCGGGCCGGCCCCGAGCACAGCAGTGCGCGACATGCTCCTGAGCAACACCCTCCTACAGACTGACCCATCAGTGAAGTGGGATCTCAGAAAGAGAGGGGGAAAAGGTATTATCTAGTCTAGGTGGTAGGTTTGTGCCTGGCTGCTGGAATAGCTTCTGAAATGTATTCCTGGAGCAGTGCTGGTGAGTGCCAAGCGATAAAACGGGCCCCTGGAGAGGCAGCAGGGCTGTGGGCTCTGCTTGCCTAATTGCATTTGAGCACAGCTTCTGAGAAGTGCATCTTTCTTTATCCCAGTGAAGACCAACACATTTCCATTAGCTTGTTTGGCTGTGGCCTCCATCACGGGGCACTTTTCTCCCTGAGAAAGGAAGAATTGCAGCATTTGGAAACTTTGGGAAGGGAGGAGGCTGGAAGCTGACATATTTACTGCCTGTGGCTACAGCCCCCGACCTGCCCTTGAAGTGACAGTTCTCTCTGTGCCCCAATGTACTTGTGTGTCCCTGCTCCAAGCTCAAATACAGCTGAGGCCACGGCACTAGCAGCCAGCAGCAAGTTTACTAAGCCAAGATGCGACCAAAGGCTTCTGATATGATTTTGCAGTATTAATGAAAAGGTATACGATGTACGGCTACCCCAGCCCCTCTTCTCACAGCTCACTCGCAATGTTATCTTTCTAAAGGCAAACAGAGCAAAACTGAGTGAATCACGAGAGGATTATGCATATCTATGTGCAGTATTAGTATTTCTGGGATCTTATATTTAGCATAGCCCAGTATTCATCCTTTTACTCTCTGCAGCCCCCAGCCTCTTCCTCTGATGGCTCAGAGTGCTTCAACATTTGAATGAGCACTCCAGCAGGCACAGCCTCAAGTCAATATTTCATGACCAAGACAACCACATTTGGAAATTCCAGTCCCTAAGCTCTTAAGATGTGGAGCTGTCCACTGAAAATCTGAATTTCAAAATCAGAACTACCCCTCCTGGGCTTTGAATATTTACCCCAGATTCAGAACACCCCAAAAACTTCCACAAGGGTGTCCAGCCTGCCCAGCGCAGAGCGCCCACGGCTTGTGCTCCAAACCCAGCAAGGGAGTAAAAACAAAGACCACAGAAACACTCAAGGGAAAAGCAGGAGTAGGACGATAAAGAGGCCAGAGAATGCGAATAAAAACCAGGTGCCAGCACTGTACAAACCAGCACACAACATGGTCCTTTTCCCGCTGCCACCCAGCACATACTGAAGCTCACTCCGTGCTGCCTTTGGAAAGTCCCGACTCCACTCGCCCTCCCTGCACAAAGAGGGAGAATGACAAATCCACCTACAACGACTAGAACAAGGACAAGTGGGCAAGAGAAAAAAAATGACGACAGCGAGCGGCAGTTGCTACCAAGGCCGTATGCACATACGTGGCCTTGTTCCTGCCCTGGCAGTTGCTTAGAGGCCTGCTGGTACCGCTGCGCTGTGCTGCTGACAGTCTCTTTGCACGCTCGTTAGCATTTGGCAGCTTGAGCATCGCTTTGCCTGTGATTGAGCAGGGGGACAAGCTGCTGTTCAAACTGGCTCAGGTTCTCTGCTGCCCTGTGGGAGCTCCTCGCAAGGCACAACCACGCCTCACCCGTCAGAGACTTGTTCCAGCCTGGCGGCATTCCCAACTTCCCAGAAAGTGCAAAAGCACGAGAGGGACCTCACCGTGCAAAGCTCAGCAGCCCCTTACAGCCCCCGCAGCCTTGGGGGATACTGCCAGTCTGGGAGATGAGCCCAAGGAGCACAAAGGCAACGTGAGAGCATCCCTTGTGGCACTTCCTCAGCCGCAGATGAGGCTTCAGGCAGGCGAATGTCTGCATCCTCCCACGGCACTCTGCACCACGTAATGCTGAAAAAGGAGTATGTGACAGTGTCTCAATTTACTACATCATCTCTCTGTTTCTGATCTACCCAATTTCCTTAAGAAATCTGCCCATTGGTTTCACCCTAAAAGCAAGCTCATTTCTCTGTACCAATGCCCCCGATTTTAGCTGGCAAGCTATCACAAATCCCTCCTGCGCCAGGAGCTGCACTGAGCAGCTGCTCCGTGCACTTTTGCCCTCATTAAGTATCACCCTTTTGATGCTTCAGGGCAGCAGTAAACGCTATTACTGAGTGGCATTGTGTAGGACTGGCTTCATCGCTGAAGGTTGGGTTACTTTTATACTTTCGTCACCAAACTATTGGAGTGAAGAATAATCAATGGAGTAATTGCAGAACTCTGAAATCTGTCTGGCTAACCTCTCTCATGGGCTTCATAGCCACGCAGCAAATCCAGCAGACTCCCACAGTGAGACGCTACCAACACAATGTCACAAAGGAAAAGCCATTAGTGAGCAATTACATTTCAGCAGGATTTCCCCTCTCCACCACAGCCTAATGAGGATAACCAATTCAAGAGGAACTGCTGCAAGGATGAATGAATAATGAGAGAAAGAAGATGGGAGTTCCTGCAATCCAGACAGAATAAGAAACAACCCCATGAAGGAAAAGAAAAACACATATGCTGGAGCTCTGCTCCAAGCAAGAGACAGATGTGGACGTTCGCTCACAGTTACAGGAGGTACCAACTGGTTTCAAAAGCATCATGGAGGCCCAGGGCCAAGACAACAGTCGCTACAGTGTACATGCGCACAATCACTCCAGGAGTTAATTCAATTTTGGAGAAAGACTTCTGACTATCAGCAACAGGTCACTGCAACAAAACACCTTACTTACAAAAGGGTTAGTACCTCTGTATCATCCACTAGTTTCTGGCATACTGGCGTGCCATAAAAAAAATTAATGCTTCCTTGAAATAAGAACTTCCTAGAAGTCAAGTTTACCTGAGCAGCTTATTTTTTGTTTAACCTAGGAGCTCAACTAAAATTAGGATATCTTTTCTTTACAGTAATAAAAATGCAAGTAGAAAAAAATCTATATAAATGCTACCTTCTATTTAATGGGAGAATGCAACTCTATAGAGTCTACCATTTGAAGAAATATTTGCCAACATGGCCCTCCTTTGACCAGAGTGCTGGAGATGGAGAGCTCCAGCACAGGAGTTAGCTGTTAGAGCACAACTTGCTCCCCCTCCTATAGGGCACTATGGCAAGATAATGCAACTCAGTGCAGGGCATTTCTTCCCTAAATGGAGAAATACCCAATTAACACTTACCTGCAAGGGACAGACTTGCCTGAAACTGTTAGTATTGCAAGTAAAAAAAACAGCCAAAGAAAAGATCAGCAGGCAGCACATAGGTATTCAAAGGCCCAGCACTTTTTCTGTGTTTCAGCTGCTTTGTGCCTTGCTGCAGCTGCGACAGCAGGGACCTCGTCTGCTCGCAGTGAGATTCACTCTGCCCAGCTGTCGTGGTTGGGGGAGCCCTGAGCTCGCCCCCAGCTCTGCACCTCGCTCGGCACTCACCGACTGCGCTGGAATTGCATCTGCAAGGGGCAGCAACCTTCTCCCATGACATCCACCTTCCTCCTTTAATTGGGACTTAGTGCATCTCAGTCGCAGCCATGGAACAGAGCCATCAGGGCTTCTTTGTATCTGTCTCTACAATGTACGTGTAATTTTTTCTTGTTAATTACACAAGAAAAAGAAAAGTTTTTCCCTATTGCTTGTGGGAAGCATCCCGCTGGTTGAGCATGACTTGGTGTCTTTTAGTTACTGTGGTGAAAGGTAAGGTTGGATAGAGACTTGTCCAGGTGACAGACTTCCAGCAGTGGACTAGTAACCTCAGTTTAATCTTTTGTTTAATTCAGAAAAAAAAAAGTTAACATAAATTGAAGGCTTTTGGGTCAAGGACTGATAAAACAAGGAAGTTATGACATCAAAACACTATTCAACATTATTTCCCTTTAAAAGAGCACTGAAAAAAATCAAGGCTTTATTTGAATAAATGTTACACAACATTCTTTATCATTTACTTCTCAGCAAACCTTAAAGGGTGAATCATATTTTCCTCATTCAAGTCTACAAAATGAAAGAGGCATAGTGACCATTCAATATACAGACAAGAAGGTAGCACGGAGCAAAGCTTAAATATTAAGCAACTAAAGCAAAAAAGTGAAAAGCAATACATTACTGTAATTCTCTATCATTAGAATATCCCTGACAATTTCATTTCAAAATGAAAATCTGGTTTCAAACAAAATGGCTGCAATACTTTCTGTGAAAACAAACACAAATACAGTTAGCTACCTTGTCTATTTTTATGCTATTTGCTTATATACCCATATTCTCCAATGCAGAGACCTGCATCTCTCTTAAGTGTATTTTTTATATTTCAGCTGCTGTGCACAAGTGCTCGCAAAGGTGAGGAGTTAAGAGCACTGGCCAAGAGTCAGATGTCACACAGGCAGGCACTACTGGCTTCTACTTACAACATCAATCAGTTTTCAATCCCATGTGCAATAACCCTGCTATTACAGTCCTGGGCCTTTTTCCTGAGCAGAAACTGTTTTGTGCCGTGTTGTTTGGTGGTTATTTTTTGTTTGGCGGTTTTTGTGTGGGGGGGTAAAAATGTAATTTATTAGGCCAAGACCCTCATTCCTTGTCAATACAATCGGGGTTTGGTCTCCAGAGGTGAAAGGCTAGCACATACACGACACCAAATCGCTTCCCCTTTCTTCAAATCAGATGTCTTAATTTTTCTGATTTGTAGTCAAATCTCAGGCCACAAACAGGATCAGACTGCTGATCCTCTTTGACTGGTGAAAAGGAAAAGCACTATAGAAGAAACATTAATCTCAAATTAAAAAAAAAAAAAATGTAGTTTATTATGAAAAATGGTACAATTTGAACTTACTGTGCAGCATTATACAGCTACTTTTAAGGAAGTAGGCAGTAAGTATTCAATTTCTGGCTTTATAAATAAAGAATTCTTTTTATTATGAAAAACAGAAACTGAACCAACACGAAGCACGAACTGCCTCAGTATGTGTGTATTGCTGATATGCCTATCCTGGATTTGGATGCCTGTCCCAGCCTCTCACTTTCCCCCTCTCCGATTGTTTAACAAGTATAAACCTGTAGTGAAAATCAAAGCCAAAAAGTAGAGTTGTCTTAACTTCAAATTCTATGTGATTAATTCAGGCTCCATACACAAAGGCTGAGGAACTGCCTTTGTGCTGATACAGGTGCCTCTCAGAAAGGTATCTCTGTTTTTAAATGATCTAGACAAAAGACACTCTATTTTCTCCAATCGAAACAGGATATTAGTAAGGAGGAAAAGAGTTTACTACAAGTCTTTTCACTTCTATAAGAAACAAAAATTTGACTTTTAGTACATTATGTGCACATTTTCATTTCTCCAAAACAAATACTTATTTTTCGAGGTTATATAATAAATCTCCTACTAAGAACTTTGTAAGAAATGATACTGCTGAGAAAGTGTGCACACAATGTCAAATAATCAGCAACACATAAATTAATATTTAATAATTCAATATTTCAGCAGTGTGTCCAGCATTCACAAGCTCCACTGAAATAAGTCTTACCGAACACCTTTGAGGGAGGGGAATAAAATGGATAAAACCCACTGGGTTTCTCTTTTTGATTTACAGCTATTCAAAGAAGTCAATGCAACTCAGATCACCAACCATCAGAAACACTAATAAAACCTTTGCTCTACTAGTTACCTATCTGAAAAATATTTGTCAAAAGGAAAAATTAACCCATGATTCAAAATAGAAAAGCCATTCCATTTAATCACTCTCCATTCATGATTCCCATCTTGTTATAGTATTATAAGCAAAATGCTGCTCTCTGCGTTGTAGCCCTTCATAACGTTAGTCCACAATCCTCAATTCCCTAAGTGTTACAATAGCATAAATAAAATGCAACCATATTCACACAGAAGGAGCTTTCCCATAATACAGAGATACATGGAGTTTGTGGTCACTGTCCTTTCCATCACCTCTATGGGAAATATTGGTCTCATATAGCAGGACTGTTCATATTTTACAATACAATTGGTTTCGGACATGCTTTTGATCACAGATCACAGCTCTGCTAACACCTGCACTAAATACTAACTAAGCCTCATAGAATGGAAAATTGCAATGCTAAAGTTAAGAATTAAAATAAAAGTTCAAAAGTTACAGTCAACTTCCCAGGCAATTGGCTCCATCACTGGCACCTATCAAAACATACAAACGTGACTGTCACATTACAAAAAAAAAACAGTTATTTGCAGTGATTCTTCATACTAGTAATTCAAGTGGTTCCTTGCATGTAAGTGTCATATAGTCTTTAATAATTTCATGCGTCATTTATTGCAAAAAAGTTTTATAAAATATTTCCTAACATCTTTTTAAATTTTAAAGAAAATGTACATTAGGTACAGGTGCCCTAACAGGGTGCGAGGGGGATCTTTAACATATTTACCCCCTTTCCCCTTCAAAAAATGTTTACTACTTGGTGAAGATTTCAGAGGAAAAATAGGACAATTCAGTCTCAGATTTCTTTCAGTCCTGATGAGCTGGTGCTCTTCGTGGCAGTGTAGTGAGGTTCCATAAAAACAGCAGTTGACTAGTGTCTCTGAGCTGAAAAGGGGAGAGAAAGGGAAAATGGTTAAATGTCTTCCAGTATATATTGCAAAAGTAGGCAAGCAAAATCTGAGGTGGCCAGAAAAGTTACCAGTTCACCTGCTTTGTGCTTTGTGTGCAGAAGACAAAAAAAAAGTATTGACATTATCACAAGACATACACAAGTGAACAAACTCCTCAGTTGACTGGAGTTTTAAGAGAAGCTACCATACCAATCTATGTTATATCTCACCCCGTTTCAGCATCCAGAGAGAATTTAAATTTTTAAAGACATTTAAAGATGACTAACAAAGGAGGGAGATTAATATACAAAGTCTGTACAATGATGTGTAGCTCACAATACAAAGCTAAATCTGACACAGTAATGCCATTCCAAATGCAAGTGCCCGGAAGCACTGAAGTATAAAGCTGCTAATCGTGTTTCTTTTCCATTATTGCTTATGTTTTCCCATGTGCTCCACAGAACTGGAATAAAATGATGAGAAAGCAGATAGAAGCAGTCCAAGTAACAACTACTGCATGAGACCACCACCAGTCAGTAACCCTTTAGGGCAGTGCGGAATCAGCACGGTCTGCACTGACCTGCCTCTTGCATAGTGTGGAGAATTCTGGAATAACCTAAGTTGGAGGAGACGTCTGGAAAACATCTGCTCCAACCTCTTTGCTCAAAAACCACACAGGAGAACAAAAAAGGTTCCAACAGGACCAGGCCAGTCGTGTCGATTCCTTTTACCATTCTGTCGAGCTTTTGACTGCTAGGATTATTCGAGAGGTACACGTACATCTTCCAGTACTGGCAGCAGCACTGTGAATAATACAACTGATTTTAAATAAAAGAGACGCATAGCACAGGCAGGAAAATTCTAAAGTTCTTTCTAAACAGACAACTCTTCTGAATAATATCCAAGATAATATAAAAAAAAATGAAAAGTAGGAGAGAGGAATTTGTGAAAATGGTCCAACCACAAGAGGAGGCAGGGAAGACAAAGGGGCTAACTATGGCATTTCTCAATTGCTCAGTTGCTCACTGTGCCACAACAGGACAACATAAAACACAGAAAAATAATTCATTTTATATCCTATACGATGCAGTAGGATTAAAATAGGAATGAAATTTTGGGAAAGCTGAAACAGAAGAAAGGAGTACTAATTACGAAATTTAACAGATCCAGGCAAAGATGCACTGAGCTGCTACATGCTGACAGTAGACAAGCAGGCATTCATTTCAATACCCAGTAGGTCCTCATTTGGGTATGACACTCAGAATTGACACATAATTAAACCTATTTTAGTTATGGTCCACTCCAAGATGCATAAGATAAAGCTGCAGAGCCTCTACAAAGAGGAGGGTACTACATGAAGTTCCACTGTATTCAATAGTACTTACTGTTGGTGCAGGTAACTAAACATCACACTATTCCAGGATGGAAAACAACTAATATTGGGCATTAAAGCATACAACCAATAAGAAATTCTCCAAAATAAGATTAATATTAAGTTAGCATCATGTATCCATGAAGTCTTGCAAAGAGAAGCTTTTATAGTATGTCAGAGAACCAAACTCTACACAGAAATATCAAAAATCCCATAAAAAGTTGGATGACAGTTCAGCCAGTATATCCAAACACCCGCACTTCCAAATTCAAGCCTCAGTGACACTATTACTAGCCAGCAAACTTCTGTGATCTACTAAAGAATAAACGAGAAAAGAATTTGGTTCAGTTATCTGAGCATGCATACAGCTACTACTAGGTCTAAGGAAACGACCAGTTCACTACAACATGGGTGTTCCCTCATTCTGGTGGCAGGCAGTTTTACTTTTCACGCCCCATCTACCAACTTCGCAACTGATGCAGTTGCAGTGATTTTCAGAATCAATACTTGGCAAAGTCTGTTCGTTACAAACCAGACACTCCTGTTCCTGCCCAAGTCAGGTCCTACAGCTCTCTTTTACTCTTTGATTCTTACCATTGAGAGATTCCAGAGTGCCCTTAGTGAGCACCAGGAGCTTCGCTTCTCCCACTGACGTTTGCACGCCATCGCTAGTGACTCCAGAAACATCACTGGCCTTATCCTCTATTATAGTCCAGTCTTCTGTTTTACCAGCAGCAAATCTCAGTTTATAAAAACTGAAAGCAATGCATATCGAATATCTAATCCCAGATGTAATGCAATAATACAGTACTGGATCAAACTTTTTAATGTTAATAAAGTAGAAGTCATGATGTCTTCACGTAAATCAAGCTCCCTTTACAGCAACTGTGTGTTCTCCTCACTGTCCTATTTCCTCTCCATGACAAAAAAAGATACAAGAGACACACATACATCCATGACGTATCTAAGTAGTAAATACATACTTGGGCTAGAATTCCCAATAATGTTCAGTATCTGCTTGGCTTTAAACATGTGCTTTAACTTTCCTTACGGACTTAGGCACACACTGAAAGTTATGCATGCTTGTTAAGTGTTACTGCCTCAGATCAGGACTTTGGAAAGGAAGAAAAAAAAAAAAAAAACACCAATAAAGAACATTTTTCCCTAAAAGTTTCTTATCGAGATCTTCCTGCTCAAGTTTTCAATTCTGTTCCTTGTTTTAGGTACTAAAGTTCTTTAAAAAGACTAAAATGTTACTAAACTGTTTCCTGATTTTTCTTTTACACATGAGCAAAGGCAAGAAGCCATGCCTACAATCACAGGCAGCAGATGAACTGCCCACAAGGTAGATCCTACTAAGATGTGATCCACACAGCAAAAACGTTTGAGGATTGCTGGTTTAAGAGACAAAAATCTTTATTTTTAAATTAATTTTTTTTACCTTTACATTATACATGTCAAGTTATTTAATCTGATCATGTAATGCAGACTTCAAGAAGCAAGCCTAAAGAGGAACTTAGTGTGGATCTTTCCAATAAAATATGTATCAGTCCTGACATCAGGCTAGGTCAGGGAGAAGAGCTGTATCTGAAGTGTTCAAATAGAAGAGGGAAATAAAATAACAGGTAGCTCATTACCTCTGTCCTAACCTGCTTTGCATATGATTAGTTGATAGCATAGTGCACCCTTCACTTAAGGCAGGGCTTAAACCAGACAGACCTGCCAATTTCACTGATAACTTCAGTGACCCCCATCTGAATCCACAGTGGTCTGTCAGACACTGTAAGGGAGCAGCAGGACTCGTCAGTCTGATGTAAAATGCTGCCATTTGTTGAGACCTATGGTAGAAAAAATCCAGTTAACAGGAGTAAAGAATTGAGGATGGTTTAAAAAGAAAACAATTAACCTCCTTGCCTGCCTGAATTCTTACCGGGTGTACTACTTTTGCTTTCCAGACAACAGCATACCGTGAAAAAATGCTAAACACTCACAGAATAATCAGATACCAACTTTTTTGAGCTTAACCTGGACTGTAGCAGCAGAGTTAAAGGGAAATTACACAGCATTTAGCAAACAAATTAGCAGAGAGGAAAACAAACTATGTATGTATACGAACATCTATGCAGACACCGTAATGTCCACTGAAGAACTTGGTGCTCAAAGCCAGAGTGATACTGTGAAATTTTGTTGGACAAAGTAACAACCTGGAATAAGCGGAAACTGAAGCAATGGATTATAATTCATGGTGACCATGACCTTTCTGTATTTTAAAGTAAAAAAAGCAAACTTAGGGCACTATCTATTGACTACTGATAGCATTTTACATCCATTGTGCAATGCAGCCTGTGATAAACCAGATTTTTTCATATACTGAAAAATGCAAACAAGTGTGACAGCGAGGCAAACAACTTGCCATTGCAGCAATACAACTGGTAGCAAAATCCAGTTAATCATTACTTTCTTCCATGTCTTAGATTTGTCTTGCTTTCTAAAATGTGGAAACCACCAGCTATTCCTCCCCTTTTTAGGGCACAATTCAGATGAGACACCAGTTCTCCCCTCTAGGTAAAAACCATAAAGATGAGATTGTGCCTTCTTTTGGCTTTGTATCTTCACACACAACTGTGCGTGTATACTAACATTCGTTATGGTCAAACTAGCAAGAATTTCTTTATTATAGTAATTAAATTTGCTTAAAAGAGAAGCAGATGAGTCACAGTTGTGGAGTATATTGGAGTTTCTTTGTATTTTGCTTCTCATTCTTTATTACAAGCATTACAAAAACTGTTCCCATTTGGTTGCTCACACAGTCTTCAAAGTGAAATTCAAAGCCTTCTTGCCAGTGGCATTGTAATCTTTGCTGAAGTGATTATAGGATGGAAGAAAACTGAGACAACAGAAGGTGAAAGAGCAAATGGACCAGTTGCTCTCATGGATGTTATGATTTGGAGGCAAAAATCCAGGGTAAAAAGTAGATTAAAAAAATAGAGGTTTATTAATTTCAAGAGAGTGTTTCTAACTACCACAGAATCTCACTATTCTAATGCATACTAACTCTACTTGTTACCTGTATGTTTCGCAAAATTAATGAACATGAAATATTTTATATTGGAACCCTTGTATTGTCACAGTGAAGCTGATTTCAGAGTGCTGCATGTGGATATAGCCCAGACCAGTGTGGAATAACATTGGGCTGGATTGCTATAGAGTATGAAAACTGATTAGGGCATGTCTGATCTGCCCAATTAAAAATATTGTTGGTTTTACATTGTTCTATTTGGATCAATAGCAGTGCTTAGTATAGAAAAGGTTTAAGGCAGGAGCATACAGTATCAGGCTCCTCAGATACAGTGACTGAAAAATAAAGCCCCACATGTGCAGCCACGTATCTTATTCTCCTTGTATTGTGGAGGAACATTTCTTACCCTGCAGATTTCCCTGGTGTGAACCATGCGGAGCAGGGACCGGCGACCCAGAGAACAAAAGGTACAAAGAGTGGGGCTACCACAAAGGATGGAGTGCCCCTGGGCCCTCACAACCAGCACTTCTACACTTGCAAACTGCCTGCGTCAGCTCAATATCCGTGTCATTGAATTCCCCGACCCTCATGAAAGCAGCAAGTTGTCTGTTTTATCAATCATTCAGTGAGTTCGTTCACTTCATCATGTAATCCATGATTTGTAGGTGAGTGATAGCAAAGCCCAGTTCTGAGGGTACGGCTCTCCAGTGGTGTACAGTATGCTTACAGTGGCTGGACTCTGTTTAAAGCAGTTTCATTGAACTGCTGGAGTCAACAGAGTCACCGTAAAAATTACCACCGTAATAAACATAAGCGTGTGTGTTAGGACAAGCACCGATGCAGCTATGGCCTTTCACCACTCATGTCGTCAACATCTGCCCTGCTCAATTGCATTTTACACAGCCACTTTCCTGGGATTCATCACTGTAATGTGTATTCTGACTTTTTTTAATGTGAAAATGTTCACGATCCTGTGTAGTAACTAATGTCCAAAGAGAAGGACTGCCTTTGAAAGTATTTGTTTTTCTCTTCCAAGGAAAAGCAGAAAGACAACAGGCAGCCATCAAGAGGAAGAAAAGGCAGCCCAGCAGGACAAGGAAAGTAAAAATAGCAGTATCTCCCATCACATACTGTGAAGGAGAAGATACACAATTCTTAAAGTAGGGCCCAAATTTAAAAATAGTTAGTGACATATACGCAACGTCTTCAGGAGCCGAATACTTTGTCTTTGTCTCTATACAAAACTATAGAATCATAGAATCGTGTAATCTATGTAACAGAAGAACACGTGTAATCATGAATCTATGTAACAGAAGAAACAGCACACGTTATTTTGCTGCTACAGACTCAGAGTTTAACTGTTAGGAAGAGTTAAAGTAGGCTTCCCTTCCAGATAATGAATTACTAAAAAGCAAGCAGAACTGTTGCATTCCTCTACAGCCCAAGACAATCTTCAACAACAGGGCCTCAACTACAAGGATAACCAAGAGCAGTAATGCACATTCTTCAGTACACATTCCTGATTCTCTGAAATACATAACACAGTATCCAGAATTCCTAAAAACTCGGCCAAAACTAGCTTTTTTATATAAACTTATCAGAAGAGATTAGGTCCCCAAATCCCTCAACACTTAAAAAATCTCTAGGAAAGGGGTTTTTTTCCTAAAACCAAGTACTGTTAATGTGATACTCCAACCAAAAACTATTCACTGCTCAAAACCTTCAGCTATAATTTTTAATGGCAACTTGTATAGAGAAAAAAAATCTTGTTTGTTTTGGTTTTTTTCCCTAGCAGAAATAGATGAAAATATGTTTGGTTTTGCCTTTTTTGGGGGGGCAAAGGTAGAAGAGGATGTATTTTTAGTATTAAGCCTTCTCTCATTTTTCTTGAAGGACTTGTTGGGAATTGGGAGCTTTCACACACACATTTCCAGTGTCTTCCATGACGTCCTAGTTAAATGAGCATCACGAAAACAGTAAGAGTAACCTGATAATAATTTCCTTCTCCTATTGCTCAGACTTCAACCACTTGTTACTACAACCTCTAGCAAACGCATTTCTTGGTATTTTTACCAAAACAAAAAAAGTTTGTATGTCAGAGTCAAAAATCTCTGCCTACTAAACAAACACTACAAATGGCCAAAAGAACACAACTTTGTCATCGATCACCTTCCCATTGAGGTTCCACACGTGTCACCAACAGGAGAGCAAAAATAACTAGACTATCCCTAGTCCTAGCAAATGTAAAGAAATGTTCCTTACCACATTCATCTGCATTCCTGTATATAAGTGATTTTAGGGCTGATTTTAGTGGTGAAGTCTTTGAAAAGCTGATGCAATGTGCCCCTTAGTAAAATCAGTGTCAAGATGACTTCAGTTTCAGATGACTAAAGAACCAGATTGCATGAAACAGTCCACAATTATTTATGAAATGCCATTCATACAAATACTTATGTGTCAACTGAAGCATTTAATCAGGTAATACAGAGCAGCTTGAGAGTCTAACCCTAACTAAACTTCTTTAAAAGTTTTTATGGATTTAGTGGCTTTTCAGCAGACCTACTAATTACCAAAACTTGCACCACATGCTTGAAAATTCCAAACTACTACAGAAGTACAATTAAACAGAAGTGTTCCCTAAAGCCAAAAAAAAATCCTAAATGTTACTAAATAAAAAATGACGCAAAATTAGCATTTAAGTAAATATGTGCTTGGAATTTTATCAGCTTACTTTACTGACAAAGCAAGTACCCCCTCTTCCCCTTTATGCACCTGTTAAAAACAGGCAAGGACAATTCACAATTCTGTCACCAGAATTATGCTGTGTTTCCATTACAGAATCTTTTAGTGATAGCAACAAGATAGTGAGAACACAGCTTGCCTTCCAAATCACAGATTCATAGCACATGGCTTGCACGTATAAGAATATTTCTTACTCATATTGCATATTTGACATCAAAACCATTAGTAAGCAAACATGAAAACTGACCTAGATCTATTTTTTTAAAAAAACACACTAATTTAAAGTTGACATGTTATATAAATTATGTCATCCAAACATGATTTTGCATAGAAGAGGCCCCTCAGCAGGAGATGCAGTGCAGTTTTACTACATGGGGAAGCTAAGACTCTATTGTTAGAAGGCCATACTTCCACTACACCAAGTGTGATTCCTGCATGACTGAAAATAGGACACGAGGCAGAATCCTTCATTATATGCATATTTCTACAAAGATTCTGTTTTTCCAAAATCAGAATTGTTAATAACAAAATTACAGAAACAGAGCCATGACAGGATCAGGGTAGGTCATCTATTTCATCTCATACCGAAATGCAGAATTAATTTAACCCATTCCTGACAGAGATTAGCCGAATCTATTGTTTTTAAAAACCTGTAATTATGAAAATTATGCAACTCTCCAAACAACACCTAAGGTTTCACTATAACAACCGGAATAAATATTCTAGTGCCTAATCTTAACTCCCTGTCTTATAATTTTAAATATTATTTCTTGTCCTAGTTGCAACTGAACAGAAGCGTATTTCCCCTTCGCCTCTGCACCTATCCTGCAGGTATTTGCAGACCTCGAATATCCTCAGTTCCAATAGCCCTTTCTTCCTTCTCTAGACTGAGGAATAAGATCATTGGCATAGAAACTGCATTACAGTTGTTCAAAATATGCATGGTCCTGATTTTGAAAACAACTTCTCAAACATGTAGCCCAAATAAATCCCACAGATCCATTTCTTTTCACACACCAAACGAGCAAAGCCCAAATTTAAACTTGCAACAGGGGATCCTGATACGTTCCCTGTGCCAACTTACACCTGCAGCCTGTGTTGTTAACACTATCCGCTTGGACCATGGGTAGGTAAGTACAGAAGAATAAAGACTGTACATCTCACAGAATCATAGCATCATTTAGGTTAGAAAAGACCTCTAAAATCACCGAGTCCAACCGTTAACCTAACATGGCCAAGTCTACCAGTAAACCATGTCCCTCAGCACCATGTCTACCCTTCTTTTAAATACCTCCAGGGACGGTGACTCAACCACGTCCCTGGGCAGATTGTTCCAACGCTTGACAACCCTCTCAGTGAAGAAATTTATCCTACTATCCATCCTAAACCTCCCCTGGCACAACTTGAGGCCATTTCCTCTTGTCCTATCACTTGTTACTTGGGAGAAGAGAACGACACCCCCCCGCCCCCCTTGCTACAACCTCCTTTCAGGTAGTTGTGGAGAGTAATAAGGTCTCCCCTCAGCCTCCTTTTCTCCAGACTAAACAACCCCAGTTCCTCCCTCAGCTGCTCCTCCTAAAACTTGTCCTCTAGACCCCTCACCAGCTTCGTTGCCCTTCTCTGGCTGCGCTCCAGCACCTCAGTGCCTTTCTTGCAGCAAGGGGCCCAAAACTGAATACAGTATTCGAGCTGCGGCCTCACCAGTGCCAAGTACAGCAGGACGATCACTTCCCTAGTCCTGCTCGCCACACTGTTTCCGATACAAGATATCTCTTTTTCCGGTATCTCCATCGGCACAAGCACAGGAAATCAGTTTTCAGCCCTGTGCATACAGAAACATCTGGGAAGGTTATGGAGGAACGCCAGACCATCTCTTACTCCCATCTGTCTCCCTATTGGGTGTGCAAGGTGGCTCAGGTCTTCTAAGGTATAAAAGCCCTGGTCTTAACCAATGACATTCATTTTCATGCTGCTACTTATCCTACTTCACACCAATAACACTGCTTTTTCTTGGGGGAAAAAAATGAAGCCATGGGTCCAAGTTCCCTTCAACAATCAGTAAGTGCCAGTGCTGCCCCAGGGAGAGTTATCC
Organism: Burhinus bistriatus; assembly: GCA_013397275.1. NCBI lineage: Eukaryota > Metazoa > Chordata > Aves > Charadriiformes > Burhinidae > Burhinus > Burhinus bistriatus. The sequence continues at coordinate 95,814 of VYXH01002815.1, read as the reverse complement.
CCAGCTGCCGAATTTGGTAGCAACAACAAAACTGTGCAGGGAAAAAGCATGATAGCAAGTCAGTCACCAAATCACTGTTTCCACAGCCATGCCTGGGAACTGCTGTGTTGCCTTGTGTTCACAGAGGGGCAGTTGTGTCAGTTTAAGAAAAAAATTCATAAATTAATCTAAATTACAGTCTGGATTGGTATACATGTCCCAGGTATTACAGAAGACTGAAATGTACGAGTAAATCACAGGAAACTATAAGCTGCTATTAGGATCTAACAATTAAAAAACAACAATCAGACTATTTCTGACTTAGGAAGAATCACTGCCATTCGATTAAGAGTTTTGTAAAAGCCCATTTAAATTACTGTAAACAGTTTTTACCACCAATGTCAGAGAAAGGTAAGTTCAACTAGAACAGGTGCAAAGAAATGCCAATAAGATGAGCAGGAAATAGAAAAGCCATCTTACAAGCGGCTATTTTGTCTAGTTAAACGGCTACACTCTATAAATACACTAACGGGATGACACCATAGGAGGGAACTATTTAAACTAAAATATGAAGTTGTCACAAAGAACAGTTGTTGAGGTATTTTAGATGTTGAATAGGAACTTGCCATCATGATTGTTAAGGACGTATCAAAACAGAGGTTCTTCCCATTACAGATTAAGAATAATTTGAAGCTGAATACTTGCATCCACATCTCACAAGCCTAGATCTTTACATAGCTTGACAGCTTCTACAAGTTGTCAATGCTACGGGCCTCTACCTATCCTGATGTTAAACAAGTCAGAAGCAGCTTTAAGGAAGTTAAAACCTCGCTTGTTATTGATACGTTATTTTATTTATAGGGATAATTTTACTATATTATTGCAAGTATAGCCTGTCTAGACCCCCAAAAGGTATGCTACTATATCCTATCCTAAAAAAAGAAACCCCACACACTTAATGTACACACAGCTTGAACTGATAAAATCCTGTAGCAAGTCACTCCATTTCCACAAGTGTGAAGTAGATTCTAGACGAAGTTAAGTTCAGACAGTTGACTGTGGGATAATGACATATGTTTCACCAAAATTCTTTTACAAGCTGTCTAAAATAGGAGAGCACTACTCGCTTCTACTGAACTTGCAGACTAATGTATTATTTTAAAATGACCAACTCGTAGTTCTCCTTCTAGTATCACATATAGCCCAATATAGTTCCTCTCTTCTCCTTGAGGTTCTCTAGAACTTTTCTATTTATACCCTTAAAAAGTAAACTGAAAATGAGAACAGAAAGATAAAGCACCTCAGCCTTTAACCACTATAAACTCTGTCCTGCAAAATCACTTTCAAGTTTGTTTTTTAAAAAGTATACCTACACCTTTACCAAATGACTTATGAGACAAAATACTGCCATCTTACTGCCCTTTTAATCGTAAGCTAACTCTACTTTCAGTTCACAGACCTTATCTACAAGTTAAGTGTCGTGATCCCACTGCATTGACTGAATTAGCTTATTCTTGTTGGCATTTATTAGAACACAGTTATAAAGAGAGGAGATGAACTGAAATAGCCTTTCACTGATTGTCAGCCTCCTCCTTTCCAGAATTCTTCAGCCATGAAGGCAGCTCTGCTTTTTCACTGTACTTTGCAAAACATGCATGAGGATGGATGGTAATGCTACTGAGGACTAACTACTAAGATTTATTTTCCAAAATTCACGTTCCTATTCTACCCTGACAACTTTAGCAAGGGCTTCTAGAAGACATGAATGGAAATCAGTTTCAGGACTTAAAAGAGTTAAAAAGAAACAAACCTAAGGCTAGCAATGCAAAAAGCAAGTCTTACCACTTCCTCACTTCCATGGATGTGCTATTTCTAAAACCTAATTGCATTTAGAAACTACTTAAAAAAAAAAAAGTATTTTACAACATGTTGAAAAAAATAAGTCTTCTCAGCCTTGCACAGTTGACCTAAATTACCCCCACTAAATAAACCCCTCCTGGTAAGGTAGCTAATGGTTATGTGGCTTTCAAACTGAAGACAGCACTGTCTAAAAGAAAACACCATATAATCAGAGATGATTATCTCATCTAAGTGTTGACAAAAAATTACAATTCTGATTAGAAAAAATAACAAATAATTGTTCAATTTCCTGTAGAACTCCAGTTCAGAGACATACATGCATTTCACATTTGCTTCTAGCTTCATTCATGAAGCGATCACACCTTCAAACACTCCTGTTAAAGGCAATCTTTGTAAGTTTTGGAATAACTACTCTCCCAAAACATTTTAACTGAAGCTACAGATCTTCAAAGGAAAAGTAGGTTTGTACTAGAAACTCATCACCACCTGTCACGTTTTCTCCCCTAAATTGAAAGGCCATACATATTCAACAACTACACTGAGGAATTTCATTAATTCAAAAAGACATCATTTGCAATTTATTATATTGAGCTGATAGAAAACTAACAGTCACTCTTTCTACTTACTGATGTTTGTCTTCTCAAGACACAGGCTGCTTGCAACAGTTGCACAGCTTAATTACACAGATGCGCTATCCTGACACTGTACAGGCGAGCTCTTGTCATCAGTTATTTGATAAGTTGTTTAAACTGTCAAGCAAACTCAGAGATGGTAGATGTGTACCCAACTGCAAGAACAGCGGTCCACACTCACAGTGTAGGCATTGCTGGGAGCAGAGAGGCACATAAAAGTGTAGGGTTTTTTGCAGTTTAAATCTAGAGCAGCATTAAGCTTTGTCTAAGTCTTCAAAGCTAATCTACATGCAGCACCCATACTGCCATAACCAAGGTTACTTACTGTGACTAGACTTTACATTAAGCCCAACACTTTCTCCACTGTAAACCCTGTTATATCTAGGGCGTTAGCTACTTCAGAGTGAAAGGAAATCATGGCTGAGTACAAATAGGATATTTTCAACCTCATGTAACACGGTGTTGCAAAAAACTCCCCCCAAAAAAACAGAAAAAAAAAGTCTGTTTGTTTTGAGACCTATTAAGTCTGAAGTGATAATGCACATTCACTATAAAGCTTAGGAAAGACTCCTTAGAAGACTGATCAGCTACAAATCAAAACTAAGACTCTTTAAATGCCTTCCATAACAGTTCTTTCGAACATAAAACAATCTAAAGAAATCCCTCTCAAACTTGTTGCTCTCCCATCTTACCAGTGAACACCTGAGCAAACTTGGACTATGTATGCTTTAGTACTTTTCTAACTTTATATAAATTAAAAGTACAAAGCTTCCAGGTCTTTTAAAGAAAAATTAACAATGTAAATATTGTTTCACCAGTATTTGGCTCAGAAAAACTAACTTGTAACGAGTTCGCTTGAGCTTCTAAACCTCAAGGAACTAGTGTAGACATCTAAACCACGCTGTATGGGATCTTGACTTCAAAAAGCAGTCTGCTTTAATAAAAAAGTACGAATTATTTACTTAAATAGAGTAACTGTTTCTGTTTGCAGGAAAGAATACATAGAACTGAAACAGGATTATTTTTTTCTTTTGTCCTTTTTTTTTTTTTCCACATTATGAAATTTATTGTGTGTTTATCACATTCAAAAAGCATTGACCAGTGGGGTTTTTTGGTAACTGTTAGAATGCCAAGGTAAAGTTGGTCTATTTGGAAGCTTAATTAGCACCTAACAGGGATTACCATAAACTTGAAGAAAATTTGAACGGCCATGTATTTGACACTTTAAACTTCCAATAGTTCTGTGGGCACAACAGAATAATTTAAAAAGTTAAAAAGAAACTGAATGCTTTGGAAAGACCAGACACTATGATGAACATCTGAAATTTAAGATTAAGTTAAAAAGATTTTAAGGGTTTGACAATTAAATCCTTACCCCCATTTTCATGTCTGTTTAAAATCTAATTTCGGTCTAAGTGTCAATTTTTTACATCTGTCACGATTGCCTACATGGGCAATTACAGAAAAACAGGATGAAAACTGCTTTGGGATGAACACCGAGAGATTCTTCACAAGGCATTGCAAGGCTGAAACAGGAGTGGGTTGGAGAAGCGACAGTAAAATTCACATGGTCAGATAAGGACCAAAACTAGAAGAAAAAAATGTAAAGTCAGTTGCATGAAAATGCCCCAACACTGAGCAAAAGACATGCAAGGAAAGCTGGAGTAACAGTGGAGAGTGGGTCTGATTAGGTTTTGATAGCTGGAGAAAACTGAAAACATTTCCCCACTGTGTAAGTGACATTATCCACGGTTTTTATTCAAATATATGGCACAAAATCTAATTAAGGGAGAAATTTGATAAACTTTACAGAAAGCCCTCTACAGAGCTAGTTTTGAAACAAAAGGGACAGATAATTGCTTAATCTCAAAATTATGACTGAAGTATACCAATAGTACTTTACATCAAGCAGTTATCTTTAAGAATGCGTGAAAAAGGACAATTTACTTTTTTAAAGGGTGTCCTCTAAATACGGCATACATATAAAGTACTCTAACATCCTGGATTTTTTTCAAAGCTTTTTGAGAAACACACACAAATAATTCAGATTTAGTCAATTTTATTTACAGTTTGGTTTTATACATTTCAGAGCATTACACAATTACATATTCTCATTTTCTGACCTGCAAACAGATACCTTAAACGGAAATATTAAAAAAAAAATGAAGTTAGATACATCCAAAATGCAACAATTACACATCTGACAATTCACAAAGTGTAATTTACTAGGACGTATCCTAAGAATTTAGGAACAACCAGTCAGGAGAAAATCTGACCAATTTCAGCAATCAATTATTTACACATTCAAAACAAAGCCTCTCTTAATCTAAACCTCCAGGCAAACGGCCTGAAAGATTTCTTCAGGAAGAAAGACCAGAAGTTATGATACACACCTATGCAGCATTAACAGCCCTTGATCCCAAATACTGAGCGACTTCTCAGCTTTGTCTTAGAGCTACAGGCATCCCTCTCAGCTTCTCAGACCCTGAAGTGTTATATTTGTGCCCCCATGTGCATAGAAAGGCTGAGTGTTTAAGTGGTCACTACGATAAAACCCCATTTAATCTGGTCTTTTAAGTTACATGAATTCTTCCTTAAAAATTTCAGCAAGTCTTCTAATGCCATTTAAACTGGCCTATGTTGATTGGGGCACGCCTCCTTAAGATGTTTAAGCATGCTTTGAACCAATTTGCACCGGCCAGACTAAATACATTAGAGACTATTTAAAATAATCTTTAAAGACCATTTAGACAAGGCTTACATATCTACACTTCCCTGATGGGCCACCTAAAAAAAAAAAAAAGTCACAGCTACTACCTTCATCCCTTGTGTTAACCCTTTGCCACACAGCAACTAGTTATATACTGGGTAGAAACTACTAAAAAATTCCCTGCAAATAAGCTGCCTTTCAGCTGAGGCTATGGCTCCTATGCATTGGGTGTTTGAGGAGGTTTTTTTCTTTAAAAAAAATTCTCACTTGAAAAATACTGAAGTTCCCACTTTAGGCTAATTTTGATTGCATGTTCAATTAGTTTAACTGTCAAGAAACCGCTACAAATGGAACAATTTTAGTATAAAAAGAGCAGTCAACCGAGTGCAACTTCTGACTTGGCAAGTCCTTCATGGTACTTCTCTAACTAGGCTATGAATTTTGTGGAGCCTCCAGATTTCTTGCCTACCTTACTGTCCATGTTCACGTTTCAAACTGTGTCAGCAGGGCCCGAACTTCGGGAGTCAGCTGCTTAGCAGCCTTAGCTGCCTCTGTGACGGCCTTGCGGTAAAGACCCTTTCTCTTCTTATTAAAGCGCAACTGGAAGCTTTCTAAAAAGGGGGATAGTTGTGCAAGAGCAAGAAAAGATGTTGTTGTGGAGCCAAACCACGAGATACGAGCCTCCTGTCGAACTAAAAGGCCATTATCTTTCCGGCTCACAGTTATGGTAAGAATACGGGCTGGCCACCAAGGGAAGCCATAAATCTTGGCCCAAACAATGTCCCCTACACATACGGTCCTGCCATCTGGTGTGACACATTTAGAGACGTTTTTGGAAAAGACTTCCGTTTTCAAGGAATTACTGAGCTTTTTCTCTTCCTTTGAAGAGGAGGAGGAGGAGGAAGGTGCATGCATGCTGCCTGGAGGAAAATCAAAGCTTTCAGTAGAGCTACACTCAGAGTTGGTAGATTTCAAATCATCTGTGCTATCACTACTACAAACTGATGCACTGGAAGAGTCAGATTTCTTTTGATTAAGGGTCATGTAAACCGTTATATTGCTTTTGCTGCCTCTCTTGCCCAATGTCTGGTGTTCATCCTGATCAACAGTTACATGCACTTCACTTGTGTCCTGAACCTCACTGCTGGCCTCTTCAGGGCCTTTTGAGGGGCTCTGATTTTCTGAAGGGGCCTCACCTGCTGAGCGGGTGGAGGAGCAGCGAGACTGGGGCTTAGTTGCCATCTTGCCACTCCGTATTTTCTCAAGTCCTGTCTTGAGAGAAGAGTCATTTTCTTCATTCCGATACCTTTGTGGCTTTAAACGCAATCGGGGTGGGAGGGAACCTGAGCTGGTGTTCTGAAGACGCCGTGTGAAGTGGACCTTTGAATGTGCATTTTTGGAAGAGGAGGTTGCACTCTGCTTCTTCTGTGCCTTTTCTTTGGCCATTTTCAAGACTTCCCGAGCTTTTGCATGATCCATGTTTTTGCTCTGGAGAACTTTTTTTGTATTTAACTGCGCTTTTGATGTATTTGCTTGTGCAGAAACTTTAACTACTCTGCTTCTGCTGTGGGCAATATTTGAAACCTTGACCACAGCATTTCTTTTCTGGCTTTCATTTTGGCTTTTTCCATCCACTTTATGGTCAGTCTTAAGTTTTTTATTCACAGTAGTCACACTCTCATTTCTTCGTTTTTTATTATCCTCATATTTTGAAGAGTCACTTGCATTGCCACCTTTTTTTATTTCCTTTTTTTCTGCAACAACACTGTTTTTGCACTTGTCACATAAGACCTGCCGGGGTCGTAGTTTGATAGCATTCATGATAGAAGTGGGTTCCTCCCTGTACATTTTACGCTTGGGCCGCTTAATTTTCCGGGGCGGAGGCTGAGGTATTGACTGGTTATACGTGTCCCTGATAAACAAAGGAGGAGGATATGGCGCTCCCTCATGAAAGAGAGGAGGTGGTTTGGAAGTCCATAGGCTTTTAGCTATGCTAGGTTCTGATGGCTGTGTGAGAGAAGAGTCATCAGGGACCGCAGCATTTGATTCACACTTCATCTGTGCCTCATCTTGGAATGGTTTACTTTGGAGCTGCATGGCTTCAGGTTTATCCTTGTATTCCCTTTTAGGAAATATGGTCACAGGGATTCCATGGGGTCCAAACCTTAAAGAGAAATAAAAAAAAAAAATATTAAAGGTTTTGAGAGATCTTTTGCTGCATTTATTAAAAAGCATTTGAAAACCTGCACACGTCATGTAGCCACCATTTGAAAGACATGAGCCCCAGGAAAATTAAAGCTTCATATCTAGCCTTATGATAAACTTTGAAAAAGCAGGACACCAAAACCACAGAGAACATGTCAGAGAACATGAAATACACAGCTTTGATTATTATCAGTTTCTCTTGCATCAACAAGATGCCCTGAAAATATAACAAAAAAGTATCACCAGAGACAGCAGTAACATAATTAACTTTGTACTTTTAGAAAATGCTTATAAAAATACTAAGTACACACTCATCCCATCAAGTCCAAGTCTACCCCAAGATTAATTTCCATACTAAGTCAACTTATGTTAAGAAGGCATCTTCAGTAACTTTTACAAAATCCTTCCATTTTTAGATTAGCACAAAATGCCAAACATGTTTCAGATTTAAGCGAGGCAAATACGGACTGCATAAATACTTCCACTGAACAGAGTGTGCCATCATTCTTCATCCACAAAAGATTAGCACTTGATCATCTGATGCATTACAGCCTAAAACTTGCTAGCCTATTAGTTTGAGCATCTTCTAGCAAAACTACCCTTATTTCAACACAGTACAAGCCATTCCCCCATACTGCGATCAAACAATATTTTAAACCTTTGCCTACTTTTCTCCAGACAGCTCTAGATCTCTGCTGCCCCATTTGGCAGACACAGGACTTCTCACCACCCTGATCAGCTCCGGGAGACGAGAATGAAAAATCCCAGCATGACTTAGGCAATAGCTCAACTTCCCTATAGTAACAGAAGTAGCATGTTGCCTAACAGGTAACCTATACTTCCTGCAAAGGGTTGTGTAAGGGAAACATTTTATCAGTTTGCAGGGCATTATGCTTGCCTTCTCCAGAGCGGAAATCAAATGAAAAACACATTCATTTTACAAAAATGTATCTTTCAATCCCCAGAACAGGGCAGGACGGATTGTAAAAGCTTGTTTAACCTTCCTTCTTGCCCCACCCCACAATCTCCCAGCTGAGGCACCAGCCTTAAACAGAGCCATCCCTAGGCTGGTCACTGCTCTGGAGCTCTGCCTGATGCCAGCTCCCACACACGCACTAGTGTTTGGCTTCTATTAGATGGTATTTTAACAGCTTGACCTTAATTCAGTAACAACATGATAGACAAGGTTGCAATTCAAATGCCAAATCACCCATTTTGAATCACTAAACAAACACCATTTATGTTTATCCCACCCCATACCCCACCTGACAGAAGAATGAAGTAATTACCCAAGATTTGTCCTCAGATTAACACTAGTTCATGTTGCACTGCAGCTGCTCAACTGCAACATCCTCTTAACTGACTGAACTGAAGTTTATTTACAATCTACAGTTGCCTCTCAACTGAAGATAAATGCTGAATACCAACCTATTTTCCATTCACACTCCTGCAAGAAACAGGCAGTTCATACAAGTGCCTACATGTTGGCTTTATTTCTTCAAAATTGGTTTTGAAAAAATGTCATCACGTGTTAGATTTTTTTAGTCGCCAATAAAAGCTGTCACTTGTTTGTCCTTTTGCTTATCTGTTAAGCCTCTTCTTATGCTTAAAAGTTGCAAGTGAAGCAAGCAACCCATCCAAGATTAAATTAGCCACCCAGTTTGCACTTCATTACAAAAGAAGAAGAAACAGCAGACAACATAAGCAAGGGACAACCAACTTTGTCATCACAAAAATGATGGGAAGTTGAACATGTGACAATTCACAGTTTAGTATCAGCATGGGCACTTTTGTTACCCTACAGCCAGGTACCGTTACATTCATACCTGTGAACTCTGGAGACAGAGGCAGGAGCCCAGGTGGGCAGCTAGAGCAGTTCTGTTCTTATCCACGGCCTGATGAGTGCTCTTTACCACAAAATATTCTACCACCCCACAAAAGTTCATTTCTGAGGCTTGGGCCCACTCCAGTTGAACTCCACAAGCCCTTCTAGAAATGAGCAGCGTAACTAAACACAGTCTACTACACCAGCAAAGGCTACAGTGAATTATAAACATTTAGCAGTTGATAGAGGCATTTTTCCGGCCTACAGTCTGGCATTAAACCACAAGGGACTCAGCAATAACTAAGTTTTAAGTTCCCTAAAGTCCCAGAAGTCCACCACGTGTAAAGAAGTTGCTTTTCCACAAACGCTTTTCCTTCCACTAGGGATTATGAGTAAGTTATTCAATTCCAAGTAGGGCTTTAAAAGAAACTATCAGCTGATAGTAATTAAATTAGCAGTATTTTCAGTGTTACTTGCATCAAGAACTTCAGCTTCTTTAAGAGCAGTAAGATCCAGATCCCATTTTTCACTGCCTGATAAAGATTACAGGATTTGGGAAAAAGTTAATTTATTTTAAGAGTTGAGAACCAGAACTCCTGGACAGGACAAGATCTCTGCTGTGCAAATTTCAATCCCAGACAAACAGCACAAAAGTAGAACTAGACTGCAGCATGATATCAAATGGGCAAAACCCATGCAGAAGAACATCATTTACAACTCTTCGCTGTCTCAGAAACCGCATTTCCTAGCCCCTCACAAGACATTTCCATAGTCCAAATCTAAAGCCGCTCTTCTAGAGTACATTTATGCTGACTCCATGTTAGGAAATTAAGCATTATTAGCAGTGACCAGGGAAGAAGTGGATGAAGAGGACCGCAAGGAAGTTCTCCAAAAGCATCCCATTTAAGTACTTCATCTCCCTCTTCCTAGATTTTCATTCTACTGCCTCACAAGCAAAGTCAGCATGATTAGCACTCAAAAAGTATAAAAAAGCCTAATGGAAAGCTCAGCATATGACCAATACCATGAAAGCACTGAACATTAATATTACACCTTAGACCATCCTTTCTTTCAAGAATTTGCATAATACAAGGCCAAACAGCTGAAGAACAGGACTGCTGAAGTAGAATTTTACTCCAAGACACAAACCTGCTTTAGTAAGACACAAACCCAAGCCAGACTGAATCCCTAAAGCTGGTGTCTGACTCAAAAGATACTGTTCTAAAAAGTGAACTAGAATCTCCTGCCCCTGTCTACCTAAAAATTAATGAATTGCAGAATTAGAGAACCTTCAGGGATATCGTCTAGTGCCAGTTATGTAAGAGTAAATGAAGACACTACTGCTGTAAACGATGTGTCAATACACAAAAACATGACTAGTCCACCTGAAGTACAGATAAATTTGGTAAGCCCAGAGACAGAATATTACTTCAAATGGCTGAATATATGGCATCTTCTCTTTGGCCCCATGCAATAGCAGGCTGCACCCATTAACATGCAGTTTTTAGATGATCTTTGTTTCCTCCTTGGTGAATGAAGTTCTCCAGCTGTGCAACTGGAAAGAATGATATGCAAGTTATGGAGAAAGAACAATGACAGAAAAACTTAGGAATGAAACAGTAAGTGATACAGGAGAGAATGAAGACAAAGAACACGGTAAGAAGAGAGTGAAGGCAAAATGGAACAGTGTATTTTTCTCAAGAGAAGCAGCAGAATGAAGATGTGATCTTAAACTTATTCAAGACAAGGCATGACACAGCATCTAATTACTTCAACAGTGAACAAGTATTTATTGCATATACTAGAATTTCAAGCCCTACTTTCATACGTCTAGTTGGTGGACCTTGAAGACAAGTGCTTCTCATACAATTACAATAATAATTTTTGTTACACCAACTACACATTTAAAATAGCTAGGTGTGCCACATGTATGTAGGTAAGACATAAAAGTTGCGAGAACTAGCAACTGAGTCACCTACTACAGAGATGAAAACGGACTAAAAGGCTACCATGTAAAAAAAGGTTAAAAAAATCCAAGCAACATAACTCAGTTGTATCAAGACATTTATTGATCCACACATCAGTCAATGGCTGGGCAGTAGAAGGTCACCTCCTAAAAGAAAGTATTTCAGTTATGCTACACCAGTGAGACTATCTACGTATTTTGTTTGTCACGTGTTGCATGTTTAAGTACTATAAGGAATTGCTTTATCTTTATTCTAACAAACTATAATTTTTTTAATATATTGATATCGAGTATCATCTGTCCCTACTATAATATTACTTTCCTCCAGAAAAAACTATTCTTGGAAAGACATACTCCAATTACTGTTTACTTAAAAAAAAAAAACTCATTTGTGCTAAGTTCCAGCTGTTCATGGTACAGCCCACTCATGCATAACATACGTAGTTCTAACTCAGACTGTCACTTGAAGGAAGAGAAGGATTTGTTGATGGGGGATCCAAATTGAACTGTTAGAAAAACTAAAGTAAGAAATAAGTATTTCAACCTAATTTAAGGCAATCCTGGAAAGCAGTGCATTACTGCTTCATACCTATTCAAAATTAGAACTAGTATTCCATGTTGCCAGCTTCCTCTCCTGTAAAGGTGTCCTGGCTCTTTTTTGCTTTGACAAGGCACCTCTAAAAAAAGAATATGGTTGAGACCCATCGTAAGAAACTTATCTCCCAAGAAGTTTTACAAGTAACTAGAGCAATTAGTAGAATCTAATCATATTTCTGCTTTACATATCACTTCAATATACATATGCATTAAAGACAAATATAGCAACAGGAATATCAGGAACTATATTTAAATAAGAGGCTAATGGGGTAGATGAGATCAACTCCAGCAGTCCAGTGACCTTTACACTGAGAAGAGCCTTCCATTGACTAGGGTATGCAGACACAGAAATATGATTAAAAACAGTCAGGTTTTATTTCCACAGTTTGTCAACTGCAAGGTAATGAATAGGTAGCCATGGTATCTTTTGTAACTATGTAAAAGCTAGTTTGGGTATCAAACCTAGAAGCCTGTCAATTAAAGCCATACAGATCTGTATTACAGATAAGTAAACTTAAGTACTTTAAGCGAAGTAAAAACACTTTTTTCAAATATAAATTCTATACCAAAATTACTACAATGAATACGTATTACGATTCAATTTGTATGCAAAACACAGCACCTTTAAAGAGTATTTTTTAAAAAATAAACATGAGATGATAAGGAACAAATCCCATTTAAATTCGTAACTGTATGTACATAAACATCTAAACAATACATCCTGGGGCAAAGTGTTTTTACGTTATTACGTAGTCTTAAGCTCTTATCTTTTGCCTCCAATGTCTAACTTTTACTTCTCTATTAAAAGAAATAAAAATGAAAAAGCACCTTATTCTGCCAAGAAGAGCCAAAGGAAAGAACCCACTGAACCGGTTCAGAAGTATTTCACGTGTGTCTGCAAACACACTGAATCAACATCAACACAGCACAGTAACTTTCAGTGTTGTGATAAGTGTTAAATCAAGTCTGTTGTAAATGACTATGATCAAAACTCACCTTCACCACTAAGTCAGACTACAGGAATCTCTGATTACCTTTTTATACATTGCTCTTACATTTGTTATCATCCTTAGTGATGCAAAAGCCAAGACAAGCAACAACTGAAGCAATTTTTATTGCATGGATAGAAGTTCAAAGACTTTGAATGCTGGGAGTATAATCATATGCTGAAATAATGTAGAACTAAGTATACATACTTCATGCATGTATCTAAACTGAGGGTTTAAATTATAATATTCAATGTAATATACAATTAGATCATAGCTATTTGAACACAAAGTACTCCAGAACTCCTCAAAATAACCTGTATTCAAAACACAGATTATGCAATAAACTATTTTTAATATACGATTTACTTGGTTTGCTAAAGCACAATATGGAACACATTGCTTTAAGCAGCGGGCACCTTACTGAAAAAAGCAGACACAGAAGCCAAACTATCAACCCAATGGTTTACTCACCTCCTGAGCAATGTAACACTAGGCTAAATAGACTAGAAATACGCATATTTCATTTAGAGCTCTAAAAACATGGCAAAGGACTGCAGTGTAAGTGACTCTCTGGAAATAACCCATCATCAAGAACAGATGTTGCCTCACCATCATAAACTCTCAGCACCAAGAAAAATTTGGTTAAAGATATGATAGTTCAAATTAAGTAACGTGATAATCAACATCTGAGCAAACTAGCAGGAAGCTTACATACTCATAGACTAATCAATGTTAAGTTTAGTGTTTTTCAAGCAGGTACACTTGCCTGAGATCCAAGCTCTTGTTTCTGACACACTTCCAAGGCAGAGGAAAGACAAGAGCAGGGTATGTGTGTCTGAAAGAGCATCTCAAGAAAGCTGGTTAGAAGCATCCAAGGCAGCAGCTGATTTTAATCATTTCTAGCCACTGTCACCTGGGTCTCCTACTGCAATCATTACCCAAGTGGAAATCAATTAAAGGATACCAAACTATATGCAAATACACCAAAGGTTGTATTAGCTTACAGTACACCTCTCCATGAAGTTAGAAGACCTTTGAAAGACTTCAACCTCCAGGAAACGAAATCACAGAAGTCCATGTAGTCAGGATACTGATGCAGACTTTGAAGAATTATCCACTGTAGAGATGGAAGAATCCCTAAGCTTATAAGCCTGAAGAGTACACAGGTGGTCCCCTAATCACTGCTTTCCCCTCACGGAAGTGCAAAGGTACCCCTTTTCATTGGAAAGGATTTACAAGTGAATTTGCCGAATTTCATGCAGTTTTCTATAACTTGAAGTTCTATCAAGGATATGAAAGTAAAATTTACAAGATAGAATGCTTTCAGTTTAGGCTTCCTGCTAACTACCACAATTTTACCTGCATGCTTATAAAGCTGACGGTCTGTTAAAATTGAAATTATCTTTTAATTTTTACATCTGTTGGCATTATTAGTTTCAAGTGTCAGTTGCACTTTAAAGTAGATGCTTTGCTGATATATTTGGAAGTGTTACACAATTGCAAAACTTTATGATTAAGATAAAATACCTCGCATATACACTTCAAGATCATCCACATACCACAGTCAGACCCAAGACACATGGAAGAGAACGATACCATTTAGCAATGGATTAACTTTAAGCCAATTCAGTGTCAAGATGGACAAGATTCATCAGTCCCATAACAGCATAAAGAAAAAAATTATTTCAAGCATACTGAAAATTTCACCTCCATTCTGTCTCTCAACACTTCAAGACAAGTCAAGTCAAGCTACTCTTAGAAAGCAACAGCAACCCATGCCGTTGGAATACAGAAAAGCATACCGTAAGAAGGGACAATTTAACCATCATCTGTTGCATCACGTCCAACAAAGAACAGTAGTAGGCTACAGCTGCTTTAGGAAAAGAAAGTTTCAGGCACAATCCACAGATGCCCTATTTACCAGGAAGATTAGGGATTACTGGTTTGAGAAGGGGAAAAGTCACACTCCTTGTACTGGCTCAAGATCAGAAGCAGACTCGCAAGTGTTTTCAGTGTAAAGAGCAGTTATAATGTGCTTTATACCTATACCAACAAAATCCTAAAAGCTAGTCCAGTTTTGTTAGCTATTCTCACTTTCCAAGTGGAAACTTGGAAGTGAGCAAGCCTTTCAAAAAGCATTTGTTCAGTGACATCAAATAACACTCAATAAAGTTTTGGATGTACGGGGAGACACAAGAGAAACTATTTTCATACAGAGAAGCTGAAACATCACAAAATCATAGAAAAACTTGGGTTGAAAGCTGTATCACAAGGTCTTCTGACCCAACCCTGTCCTCTAAGTGAAGCTAAATTTGACACTATACCATTTAATATAACCTCTCTCAGTCACAAGCAAAGCATATGTAATTTACTCTTAACCATACACACACTCCCATCACACCTATGCTTCCTGTGTTCTGGGGATAAAAGAAAATATCAAAGAAGTGTTATGGCTGTTCCTTAAATACTAGAATTTCACCAAGCTCCTTCACACATCTGAGAAACAACAAAAGAGAACAGGTGATGAATTGTAGGAACATTTTGCAAACTGAGTGTAAGTTTAAAAAAAAAAAAAGAAACAAAACACAACCCACACACTACCCTGAGTAATAGACATTTCTTTACTGTTGAGAACATATACCATAGAACATCCGTACTTCTATAGAACTTGATATATACAACCAAGTTGGTCGCTTTGAGTTTAGGCTTCCTACTAACTACCACAATTTTACCTGCATGCTTATAAAGCTGACGGTCTGTTAAAATTGAAATTATCTTTTAATTTTTACATCTGTTGGCATTATTAGTTTCATCAGTTGCATTTTGAAGTAGATGCAGAAATAATTATTCTCTCCAGAATAGCAAACTAGACAACCCTACTTATTAAATTAAGTTATTAGTAAAAGAAAACTTAAGAGCAGGGAGAAATATGCGACTTTTTTTTTCAATTAAGACTTCTGTTTCCTTCTCGCATCAGCAGATCTTGAATTTCTCAACTTGGGACTACCTTTTCTCCTCTCCCACCTTTCTTGTCTTACATGGTTACAACACACTAGATGATTGACCCTGTGGAGTTTATACCAACAACATGCGAGCATACATAGACCACAAGTTTCAAGAAGTGCTAAATGTAAATGATTTAAAAATCTAACAGATGTTCTGCAAATTCAGACAACACAAACTAGGGAACGGATGCAACAGTTCCTTATCTATCCTTATTCTTTTGCAGTAGAAAGTTCAATGAATAAATCGGGAAAAGCGAAGGATTCAAGAGTCACCAAGAAAGAATGCTGTAACTAAACCCCAATTAAGATTGCATACTAGCAATACACTGGGCATCTTTTGGATATCTAAGGCTTTTAGGTCACAAACCCTTTTGCTCTCCCTTTCCCCCCCCTCAAGAACTATTATGATCACACACAAGTCAGAAGGAAAACAGCTTAGAGAAAAAGACAATAGGAAGACGTGTCCATCACATCTGCAGAATCAGAAGCAAAATTTTAGTCGAATGATAAAGCATTAGAAAGTCCAAGTCCTGACTGAACACAAATTTAATCTCCCCTCTTGCCCTTAATCTTTGGGAAGGGGAAAAAAAAACCCAAACCATTGCAGAAATAATTATTCTCTCTCCAGAAGAGCAAACTAAACCCAGGACTTTTTAACCCTACATTTTAAGATTTACAAATGCTACGCTCATCAGGTATTTCTTTACTGTCTACCTCCTCCAGGTGCAGAGCAAGCTTTACACTAATTCTGAGCCAGCAGGTGGCATTAACATCTCATCCACCCTAGGCAGACACAGCATTAGTCAAATGCTGGATACAGGCAAGCTCACAAGCCCTATTTAAGCCCCATACCTAACATAGTTTTCAATGACAGTTTGTACAATGGCATGGAAAATTAACTACAGTCGTGCATGAAGCATTCCACTATCCACTCTGACAAAATAAGACAGAATTGCCTTCTCCTGCCTGCCTGATGGTTGGCTGTATTTCCCATCTCTCCTATCAGCACGACTCCATCAGGTATACACTGAGGAACTTGCATCAGAACCTTATCCTAGCATGCAATAAGGCACTTAAAAGGTAATGGCAAAAGTAGTAATAAAGTTTAACGGTAGGATTACATTTTAATTTGTGCAATAAGCCTTTAGAGTAACAAAAGCAGGGATATGTCCTTTTTTAAATTATGATTTACTGCATAAGAAATTGATTTGGGACTCTGTAGATGTGGGCTCCTACTTTCTGCTGATTTTCAAAACTTCCTGTGCAGCTGCTGACAGTTACATGAGACTGCCATTAGTACAGGCAGAGAAAATACTTCCTTACCTCAAATAAATGTAGGAATAAAGTCCACTGAACATTGAGGTGCTTGTTTTCCTGTGTTATAAACTCCTAAATGGACATCCTCTTTAAAGGGGGTAGAAGAGGAAGAGGAAATCAGACCTTTAATACAAACACCACTGACTTCATATCAAAGTCCACAAGAATAAAATGCAAAGTCAGTGCATCATTTCAATGGAAACAGAATTAGGGAAGAAAAAAAAACAAAAAAAACAAAAAAAACAAACAACCCAAAACCAACCAACCAACAAACCAAAACACCTTTAAAACCAGAAATACATGGGGACATTTCTGCTTTTGTTGCACCCTGAAGTTCAAGTAATTCAGACCGTGACTTGAGAAGGCTAAAGAGTCCAGTGGACAGCTTTTTAAAACGGTCATTAAAACTTACTCTTCTTAGTACTGTATGGAAGTAGCACCTTCATTACCCTGGAGGGGAAAGCAGAAATTAAGATACAAAAAGGACTAGGAATTATTTTGAGTATACCATGAAAATAGCATTAGCATCTGCAGTGAACACATCAGCCACTTTTTGAAGCTATTGAATTAGTAAATTCTAATACAAAATTGCACTTTTATTTAATAAGAAGTGGCAGTCTTAAGACATTGACCCCCTTTGCATTATGAAAGTTTGCAAGATTATTCCCACGCACTTGAGCTAGTGGAGACAGCTTTCATAAAGTCTAGAATAAAATTTAAGCCTTGGGCACTCCTGTAACACCTGTTTTCTGATAATGCTTCGATTTCTTACAGGTAGCAAGCTCTTGGACTATTTCTACAGTTCACTTACCACCGCATCTCCTGCTCCGAGACATTCGAACAGAAACTCCTATTCATCTACAAATATTTACTTGTCACCAGCCAAATATTATAGACCTTATGTCTAGAAACTCAATTCTTGTCCAGGCACTCTGAAGACCTTGGCTTTTAGAATTTAAATTTCACCTTCTGGATTCCCATGTAACAAGCACCTCTGAAGGAAGTCCAAGATCATATGAATTGAGAGAAAGGCGTAAGCGGTTCCACTGCACAAGAGAATCTTACAGGAGCAATAGCACAAACCTTCACGTATCACTTTTCCACAGTTCTTACTGTGAAGACTTGCTCCAGGGCCTGTGCTTAAAAACAGGGGAAATCGAGATGCATGCTTCCACTGAAGCCACAATGCAAAAGCAGCAGACAGTTCGCCTGCTACAGACGACCTTTACTGCAAAGGGCTGCAGCAGATCTGCTGCATGAGAGAAGGATCCTCAGTGCAGAAGAAAACCTCAAGCAAATGAAATTATGTTTGTGGTCAATGTGTGTTTAGCAAAATCTTTCAGGAGTACGGGAGAAACTGATACTTTCCTTCTTCACACATGTAGACCCCTAGAAGTACAGAAGCACATGCTTTGTCACCCTGCTAACCAGGGCAACAATATAATTTTGCTGGTATAAACTTCAGACCTACAAAAGAATCGATGTTAACTAACACTACAACTTAAGTTGTAATGTCTTCTGGCCTGCTTTGAAACATTTAATATTTCACACTAGAAGTGAATACAGTTTGCAGATGACGTTTTAGTACTTTGCTTCAAAAGACAAACTGATAACTTAGCATTTCAAACCACAACTGACAAATTTAAAAGTTACTTCCATGACATTATCCAGAACTTGGGTTTCAGAAAAGGCCTGTTTCAAAAACCAAGCAAGAAGCTAGGCCCAGGACAAAAGTGCTGGTTTTTAACACCTTTCTTTTAGAAAGCATTGACAATATTCATATTACAGGAAGTCATTAAACAGCTACTAAAAAGGGACTGATAAAAGACATATGACCACACATGCAGCCTAAATTTAGGGGGAAAAGCTGCTTTTTCTGCATACAAATTATTTAAACAACCCTGGTCAAATTTCATCTGTCTCTCGTATACCTGCATAGTCCTTATATGTTTAGAAAACACTAAGACGAAGAGGTATTTTCATCTGTAAATGTTAGTTCGATTGTTTATAAGATACACAGTATCAATGATGACTTCTGGCCTCCCAAGAACCCCTTGCTATAGGAAAGCAATGAAAAAGCAAACCCCAAATCTCACAGTCTGATAAGGCTTTAGGTTATTTTGTGATACATAACAGTCCGTCGCCGCCCCCCCCCTCAAAAAAAAGGGTATTTAAGAACCATTAAACTTCACCCCATTCATTGCATACAAGGAGCAATCAGTACTAATAACTGTACTTCAGGTCTGTAATAACCCGACTTGAAAACCATTATACTGAAAAATAGCATGTACTGAAATACAAGGTTACCTAGGCAATGCAAGACACAAGCCAACGGGAAAAACAGATCTCTGGGTCTGTACGTTTGTACAAACACTGGAATAAATGCCAACATCTGTAGCTCAGGTCCTTTTTCTCCGGCAGACAGGGATGCTGGAGGCCCGGCGTGAATCCCAACCGAGTCAAAAGGATGTGCCCATGTGCTCGCCCCTCTCCCGGTTCCCCCATTTTCTCATTCCCACTCAGGACTACTTTTGTTGAGGGCATCACTACAAAACGGCCGGCCGGACA
>VYXH01002815.1:10903-75384 GCA_013397275.1 Burhinus bistriatus | reverse complement strand
TCCCCGGGCTCCGGCTCCGCGGAGCCCCCAGTAGCCGGCGGGCAGGGCTGCGGCTCCTCCTCGGGAAGTTCAGGGTGCCCAGCAGGCGGCGGGCAGGGCTGCGGCTCCTCCTCGGACCCCGGGCTAGGCGCTCCCCGCTGCTCGGCCTGGGGCGAGCCCACCTCCGGGGTGGAGGGCGGCAGCTCCTCCGTCCTCTCAGCTTCCGGCTCCCGAGTCCCGGCCGGGCTCCGAGCGAGCTGCACAGGCGGCGGCTCCTCAGCCTCGCCGGGAGCAACCTTCCCCCCGTCGGCCTCCTCCCCATCAGGCACCACCGACTCCACAGCCTCGGTGACGGCAGGGAGAGGGTCCGCGCCGGCCTCGCTGCCCGGGATAGGCTCCATCTCGGGCTCAGCTTCACCGGCCCCCCCATCGCCCGGCACTGCTGCCGTCGCTGCCGCCTCCGCAGCCATGGCCGCCATTTTCTCTGCTGCTTCACCGCCGCCTCCCTCCAGCAGCGGGATCGATAACCACGGCCTTCCCCGCCCGCCTGGGAGGGAGAGCCCGCCCCCTAGGCTCGCATCCGGCAGCCTATTGGTGGGCGCGTTGCAATTTTCTGCTTCTACTGGAGACTGGAGTAGTCCGTCAAACACAGCTGGAACTTCTCGTTGGCCAGCAAGAACTTCATTCAATGAAGAGTCGGGAAGAGGAAGAAGGGGTGTGGCTTAGTGCTTTACAGGCTGTTACAGATTAGAGGGGTTGGGCCTCTAGGGCTGTTCCGCTATTTCATTGGTGAAAGGAGGAGCCGCTCCCGCGGGAGGCTGATAATTGGCGGAGGCGAACGTCTGTCAGAGGGGCGCGAGGTTGGAGCCGCGCGGTGGCCGGCATGCGCGCTGCGGGCGGTCGGGAGAGGGCGCGAGGCAAGATGGCGAGGGCAGGAGGGTGGCCCCTGGGGGCGGGTTAGCGTGCCCTGGAGCGGCACCCCCGTGAGAGAGAGGCCGGATCTGCCTCCCAGCTCCTACGGCACCGTGCCCGCCGCTGCCCGGGTGCGGGCGGGGGGTGTTACTGTTCTGTGGCGCTACCTGCCCCCGTGCTGGGGGGGGCGAGGGAGGCCCTGACTGAGGGGAGGGGAAGGGGGTGAGGGAAGAACTGTGCGGTGAGCGGGGAGAGGGAAAATGTGAGGAAGGCAGAGGGCCGGGAGTCTTTCGTGAAGTAAATCAACACTTTAGGAGATTAAGTAGCGTAAATTGGGTACATTGGATAAAGGTGAAAGAAGGGTGCGGTAATGAAAAAGAGAGAAAAAGAGTTAACGGTTTCCCGTAAGATGTTCTGAATTGGTCATTTTCTTCCTGTGGGATCAATAGTTGCTACCGTGTGGGCATTTATTCCCCCAGGCAGGAAATCTTGTATTTCCTAAAGAAAAACTAATGAAAAAGGAAAGGTTCTGGTCTGTTATATGCATGATTTTACATTTTGGGAAGCAGAGTCCTTTGCAGAAAGAAGGGATTTGGTAGAAGGATGGATGGATGGATTGAGAAAGAGAAGTAGGAGCAACTGGAGACAAAGACAAAAGTGATCTTAAAGCATGAATGGTTGTATTCTTCCTGGTGCTATTATGAGAGATACGTTGTTAAGCAACAACCGAATTTTTCTGGAAATGTAATAAAATATCTAAGATTTTCTTTAAAAATAAAGTATTCCTTTTCTTTCACATTAGTGACTTTTATTGGCAGACTTCGAAGGTGCTTCCAACCATATGCTCACCACAGAAACAGAGCTACACCAAGGGTTGTCAGGTAAAAAACTTATAAGTAAGGGGCATGAAGAACTAATGAAATTTTTGCAAGAGGTACGAGAGAAAAATTCTTGATCAGATTTAAGACCTGGTATTATACTTACTTTTTTCCTCTTCATTGTAGGAGAAGTGAGTTATATGTAGTTAAAGGGCTACAGTAATGCAACGAGGTGAGGGTTTTTTTAGTAATAATAAATGAGGACATGGAATAAATAGTCTTCTGTAACAGCAAAATGCTACGTTTAACTGTATGCAAGTAACCCATCATCTTGCAAGCTGCTCGCTACAGGATTTTTGTGAGTAATAAAGGCACGATTAACCTAGTCTGATGTCCTGATCATAGTGGTTTGACTTGCGTAACAGACATAAAGACTTCCTTTTGTATCTGATAGTGGTTTACTTTGTATGGTAAACATAATGTTTACATTGTTGGTGGTGTAAAGTGTGTAAGGAACATATGGGAACATTAGGAGGAACAGCTAGACACATTTCTGGAGACAAATACAATAGAACTGTAGTTAAATGGATTTGCTAAAGATAAAATTGAGTAATAAACTTTTATGTTGTACCACCATATCTGTTAAATGAGTGGTTTTGCTAGTGTGGGTGGGTAGAATAGAACGTGTTTAATGGAGGAAGGAGTAGTAGATACTGAAT
Source organism: Burhinus bistriatus (assembly GCA_013397275.1). Taxonomy (NCBI): domain Eukaryota; kingdom Metazoa; phylum Chordata; class Aves; order Charadriiformes; family Burhinidae; genus Burhinus; species Burhinus bistriatus. Next base: position 72,956 of record VYXH01002815.1, on the reverse strand, counting down.
TACAATTTTTTTTTTTTTCCCAGCCATGCTTGCGGCTTTGTCAGTCTGTATCACAGAGAAACAGCAGATGGATTCAGCATATGATCTGTGGCTTAAAAGAAATCAGATTTGGTAAGCTTTCCCCAAACTACCTACCATTAATATTACTTCCTGAATCATTTTGAAACAATTTTGTTAGACCATATTTGTAAAAGATGTATATTCCGTATCCCGAGGCCATAATGCTTTGAAAGATGGCAACTGTCTAGCAGCCTCTAAAGCTGAATATATTCTTTGCCAGAGTTTCAGAGAATAATGAGAAGATTTGTGTTGCTTCTGAGTTACCTTAATTTCAAAGCTATCCCTGTGCAAGGATTTCAGTTTTAATTCAGATCTGAGATTTCAGGTTTTTCTGTATGTTCCACCAAGGAGAATGCAATAGTGGCTCTGGAAGGTTCACAGAAGTTGCGAATGATTTGTGAAGAGTTCTCATCTTGAAGAGGCCTGGTTTAAAAGAAATGCTCATAGGAGTGCAAGGACTCTGCTGTTCTTTCCTCTTGTTATTTTTGTTCAGTGCAATTGTGACAACATATGACATGCAGAAAATGAAGATTTGTTTCCCAGAAACTCTTTATCTTATTCAGATGAGTCCTAGGGCAGATTAAAGAAACATATTAGTGAAGATAGCTCATATGTACCGCCAGAACCGTTTTTACATTGCTGTCCAGCACAAAGAAGTTCACTGTGCTTGGAGGTACTCCAACTGTATTTCAACAATAGACCAGACCATACTCTGCATGCACAGGACTGTTCTGCATGTTAGAGGTATGATCATCTGTTCGAATGCTTTTTTTGTTATTACTGTCTTACTCTTGTAGTAATCTATTTGTTCATCCCAGGAGTAATATTGTGAGGAAAAGGCCTCACGTTAGCTAGAAGGGCTGGAAAGGTACAGGGATATGAAGGGTACAGGCATATGTATTGTCATATATTCTATTCTTTTTTTTTTCTTTTTTTTTAAATTTTTTACTCAGGAGATGTAGTACTATATTTCAAAATCTTATGAACACTTGCACTCAGAAGTTTGCAAAAGCAAAGTTGCCAGACAGCTTTCCTGCAGGGGAGGTCAGAACTCTCATGGTCCTTACTATAAAACAGCATGGCTTGTGTAGATACTTTGTACGGTTGGTGATTTTAATTGTGCTAACCGGTCAGTTCAGTTAGCCACAGTTCATTTCTCTGGTGCTGCTGTGCCGTGGCATAGAAGGATGGCAGTAAATTCCGAGCCTACAAGAAATTACCAACTAATACAAAGAGATTACTCAGCCCTTGAGCTGATGGGACATTGAGATCCAATAGCTCAGCCCAGCAGGCTTTTTGTTATGTTAAATTGAGACTTATGTAAAGGATGGGCGTAAAATGGAAGATTTCCTCTTGCAAAACTTTAGCGAGGTTAATGCTTCCTGAAATCCGCCTTGCTTTTCAGCAGGTGTTGCTTATGGCAGACGGTTGCCATTAAAATGCTAACTGTCATCTACGTCTACTAGAGTCCCCAGCGATCCTTATACTAAGCATAGGAAACAAACGTGGGTGTATGGCTTGTTAACCCTCTGAGTTGTTCCATTGCAATAACAGGAGATTATGTGCTTGACCCAAGCAGTTTAAACTACTAGGGGGTCTTAAAATAGAATGTAAACAGCTCTTTTGCGTGTCATTTGCATGTCGAAAGGTGCTATATGTGCTTTTAAAAAGAAGTAAATAAGGACATTTATATGCCACTCTAATGGCCAACAGAAATATGATACCATAGGTAATCCTTAAATGAAAGTGTACTAACAGTAGGCATGTAGATGCAGGATGAAACTTGTTAAGTTTAACAAAAAAGTGCTTGCTGTATAAATTTTTTTCCATCCCAAATTCCTTCGATTACCATTTAATTTGTGTTTATTTTAAATCTAGCCTGTAATCTCTTCAGGACAGGGTTTGTCTTTCTGTGGCTGGTTTGCAGAATGATTGGCATAGCTGGGGCCTTGTTTCTATCCTGGAACCTTTAGCAACTGCCAAAATAAAATGAATGAAGTTAATGAAACAAATTGCACTAACACACTTTCTGTAGATTAAAATGAGTCTCAGTGTGTTCAGCAAGTGGCAGAAAGGACAGAAGTAGAAAGAGGAAACTATGAATTTGAGAGAGGAACGGATGCAATTGGAGGGAATAAAATGATGACTTTGAAGGTGGGAAAAATGCAGACCTCTATGAAGATGTGTTAACAGCATATTGGCAGGCTGGTTAGCTGAAGAACTTGTAGTAAGTTTGGGCTGAGTGAGTGAATGGATGTGATGTGGTTGCATGATGCCTGTAAGAAGTAGATACAATTGTATCTGTATGCATGGGAATACCTGGGTGAAAGAATTCTTTCTGTGTGTATCTGGGACACCGTAAGGATCAGGTCTGGCAGATTTGACTGTTTAAAGGCCTGTGCTGCTCAATACTAGTGGTACTGATTTGTTCTGTCACGACCAAAATGCATTATTGCACTGACCTAACTATGAATAGAAAATTTTGAAGTCTGTGAATATTCACAGCATGTATGTTTGCTTCAATTAATAAGTGCATTGAGTTAGGGTGTCTATAGTTTAAGATGATACATAGTGATAACATCATTCTCTAGGCATCAAGTTCCATAAAAGTGCACTACCATGAAAGAACCAACACAAAATGCAAGGTTGTAATGGAGCAACATACATAAACAGAATATAATCAGGGTTGCAGTGAAGCCAAAGTGCATGATTGCAGCATACCTACAAATACTCAGGTTCCTTGAAGCTAATTTAGCTACAAATAACAGTGAAACTGTAGTAACAGTCTCCAGAATGGGCTGCACCCTGGTAATTCCCTAGTAGCTGGAATTTGTGGTGTTATTGGTATCCAAACTACGCCTATTCATGCTGCAACTGATCTGTCTTAGTGTAGGCATATGAAATCTCTAAATGAGCATGTGGATTTATAGGGAGTGTTTATAGTGTCTTGGTAGGATAGTAGATATTTTGCCTAGTATCTATGCTGGGGCTTAAGAATTTTAGATTAGAGGTTTACAATTTGAAGTTCTAACAATCTTGCTGAGACTTTGTGACTCCACACACTGAAGGGATTATGGTTTATATACATCCAATAGCTCCAGTCTTGGCTGGCTTTTCAGCAACAACAGTGAGAAATAGCATACTACAGGAAACATCATACTTTCCTCCCCGCATCAGTCCGAATCGTAGTGGCAATAGCTTCCTGTGACTGCTATAGTGACAACAATTTCCTGTGGCCCTGAGGAAGGTCTGAGGGTCTCACAAAAACCTCCACAAGTCAGGGTTTAGGGACCGCAGTTTTATGCTGTATTAATAAATCCATTTTAACATTTTTCAGTGTTTGCAAGGCATGATCTGCTATTGTGAAATTTTCAAGGCTTTCGAATTTAAAAAGTGTAACCACTGAAAGCCAATGTATATAAGCAATGCAGTGGAATGTAAGCAAAGAAACAGAAGGTAAAGATTGGGTTTTGATTGTATGCTGCAGATGTACTGCTTCTATAACAGGTTAGGAAAGTACTGCTCTTAAAACAATTGTTAATTACATTTAAGCTGTTTTGAAACTTCATTATTGATTTATTACAGAAAATTGGTATGGGAGGAGAAAATAATCAGTCATTCCTGTAATGTTTGGTAACTGTTTTTTGTATCCATAAGAACGTAGAGCTCATTTTGTTAGGTTTATGAATGGTCACTAAAGGATTTGTAAAATCTCACTGCATGCATGCATGCATGCTCCAGAAGTCTACCCTGCAATTTGAAAAGTTCATTATATGCTAAATTTCCTGTGAGCAAGAGATGAAGTCAATGATTGGGGCTTTACCTAATGTCCATATAGAGAATTGATTTAAATCAATTACCATAGTTGGGGTTGCCTTAAAAAAAAAAAAAAGCAACTATCAATGAGCCGTTAGGGTGAAGCACTGGCATTAGCTCACTGCTGATATGTCTCACGCTTATTTTATAATTTTAAAGAGATGTGAGTCTGAAACTAATTCTTGTCTTATCTTGTAATCTGACTGATTTCTGCTGTCTTCTGAAATTTGTGCATCTGTAGGTACTGGCAGTATCCACATTGTATCTCCACATATTTTTCCATTCAGATAAAATAAAACAACTTTGAAGATACAAAATTGCTAGTACTACTATTGTTTCATATTGTGACATCTAAAACCTTGTTTCTAGTTTTGCATGCATACATTATAACTGTCTTTTTAATAAAAGATCTTTCATTATTTTAGTATAAATTAAATAAATTCAACATACACTAAAAACTAGGTCTATAGTGTCTCTCAAACCGTGATATTAATTATTAACTTACTGATGATTATTATTATAACTATTTCTTAGTAGATCAAGTGCCAGTCTTTTTCCCACACATACTAGTCCTCTTCCACAGTTACTTACTACCAGTATTAAAAATTGTGGGTATGGAAAGAATTGATTCATTTATATGATACAATTTTGTAGTGCCCATCTAGATAAATCAATTTTATTAAGTCTTGGACACTCAGTAAATCAAAATTAGCCGAAGATGTGACCAAGACATCAAAGAGCAGCGTTTCCAGGGTATCCTTTTCAAAAGTATTGTCAGGACAATTCACCCTTCACAGTGCTGTGGGCCAGAGATGTATCAGTGTACCTACAAGAGGCTGTTGGGCTAGGATACCCTTCTGTTGGCACATGAGCTGCCTTGTGTCTGAGTCTGGTTCGAAATACTCTAGTTCGTTCTTTCTGGAGGTACAAACCTCATGATAGGCTGGTGGCCTGTCTGACCACCTCTTAGTCAAGCATGGCAGGCAAGGAAGTACTTCTTCCATTCCCCTGCTCTGATAGACTAGGTGGATTCAGTCTGGGAGATGCTAGTTGGTTAATGTGGGCCTAAATAACTAAGAAAGTTCATTTTCAAGAGTGGTTTAGGTATATTTACATGACCTAATTTAAGTGCCTAGATTAAATGACTAGCGCAGGAGCTCTATTAGTGGAGAAAGAAAGCACTCTCTGGAGAGTGGTTCGGAAAGGGGTGCTAAGCTAGCTCTGAAGTGATCGCACAAGACCTTCTGTTCTCTTAACTATACAGATACTTCAGTTTCACAGTTCAAACATTGAAATTGTGATTATCACCTGTACTGCCGTATTCTCTAGAGGTTCTAGAATGTTATTGAGTGTTTGGCCAGTAAGTAACCAATCTGTTGAGGCATCTAACTTCATTTTGTCTTAGTTTTGAGTGTTAAGGCTAAGTATTTTTGAAAGCATAGAGGCCTTAGGCGCGCTGAATAATTTTGTAGCTGAAACAGTATTTTTGTTTTCAGGGCTTACATGAAACATAATGCGATTTCTGACTATTCAGGAATCAAATTACTTACATACATTCTTTAAACAGATTTCAGTAGTACTTATAGAAGTGTTCTTCTTCAACAATTTTTGATTAATTTTCCTTGATGGTTTTAGGGAAGCTTAATTTTCCTGTTCTAAAAGAATGTGTTTTGCATTGTCTGTGTTTTGCAAAGAGCAGAACTTTAGCTAGTGTATCCTCTTTGGATGACTCTGTTAGTGCCAAGAGCAGCACACAGGGGGACTGTGTTACTGAATTTGAGATCTAGGGAAATTGAAAACTGCTTTCCTTGAGATGTTAAATTTTTTTCTTTCTTTCTTTCTGCCTGTTTCAAGATCTCCCTGTCTATGATTTGTAGTGAACAAAATAGGATATATTATTACTCAAGTTTTAGATGATCTTTTAGCCAGATTCTCATGATATTTTAGCATAAATGTAAGGTTGTATAAAAAAAGCTAATGTAAAGGAAACCATTTGCTTCAAGTAGTTTAAACAGTGTTGTTCGTTTCTGTGGGGAATGCAAGTCTTTGTACATTTGGATATGTTCAGTTATTTCTAATTTTGTGACTGAACTATAATGTACATATTTTAATTTCTTTGACTTGTCATTAATATTTGTATATGCTCCTTTCTACCATATTTGTCTGCTGCTTTTGCACCTTGATTACATGTCTGTTTACAATTACAGATTTTTGCAAGTAAAAACTTATTTCAGTTTCAAAATGATGAATTTATAGAAAAGTCGTGTGTGTTCTCAAAATGTCTAAGTATTTCTAATCAAGCTTCCTAGGTTTGATAGTGGATGGAAAAGCAACTGTGTCTTATGTAGACGTTTAGTTGTGTCTTATGTAGACGTTTAGTTGTGTCTTATGTAGACGTTTAGTTGTGAAATTCTGCTGTAGTTCTTCAGATTCCATTATGTTTAGGTACAACTTACTGCTCTAAAACACAGTCATGGCTTTCAGAATCCATAGGCTTGCTGAAAGCTTAATTTAGCAGAGAGATTGTTCAGTTTTGTCTGCCATGTTAATTTAAGAAATTTACACTGTCAGTCTTTTAAAGATCTCCCCTGTGGTGGTTAGATTCCAGCTCCTTTCCTCCTTAATGATCTGTGATGATACTACCTCCCTTGACATTCTACCAGTAAGTAGTCAATAGATAGCTGTTCTGTATTCTCTAAATTTTTACCCCTTCAATTGCAGATTGAAGAGAAAACTTACAGTTTTTTTCATTTCCTTATTTATATGTTTTGCAGTGAAGTTCACAGAACAGCATGTATCAGTTACTCATTGAAATGTGGTCCCAATGTGGAAGCAGAACTGAGCCTTAGCTGAATTTGCCTAGGAGATCCCTACAGAATACTCAAGTGATTTACTAATTGAGTCAGTAACAGTCTTTCCCTGAATCAGTGCTAAATCAGCATCCTACACTGAGTAATCACTCAGTGTAGCAGAAGAGTTTGCTCACAGAAACTATTACAGAACAATTCCCTTTACGGATACTCTGTCCTGATTGAATAAGGCTTTCCAAAGTGAGGCCTTGCCATGGAACTTGAGATTTTCATAGTGCAGTTTTTAACTGACTATACTTTGCAAATACCCTTGCTGCTGTGGCGTAACCTCTTCAAGCTGCCCTAGCACCAGTAGAAATGCCCTTGATGCTTACTGGTGCCACAGCTGTCACTGTGGAGAGCCCTGCAGCTGTGCCAGTGCTAACTGTGCTGAGTGATTTCTTTTACTTTGCATAGCAGAAGAAACAATTCCAGGATTTGTTGTAAGTGCCAGTGATTGCTAATACCGGCATGTTACATAGCCTTAGCTTAAGGTTTCATTCTTTGAATAGCTCTCTTTGAAACTGAAGATCTGCTGTAGGACTAAACTCACTTTTGTCTCTCTGTATTTTTAAAGTAAGTGTTCAGGAATGAAGAAAATCATTCCTTCAAGGAAGCTGTTCCAGAATAGGGATTGGGGAATAGCCCTTGGAGTGTTTCAGGAGGTACTGTCTTTGGCTTGAAATGTAAAACAAGCAACTGAAGTTCTCCTGGTACTTTTCCTGAGAGTTAGGATATTAGTCTTGATGACTTGGATATTTTCTTTAATGTATTGGTGCTGTTTGTGTGTTGGGTGTTTTGGGTTTTTTTCCAGTTAAATTGAATACAGTAACCTTAGGTATTAAGTTACTGTTTAAATGTGTTAAGTTCTGCTCTGGAACAGGTTGTTTTAACAACTTTCTCATCTGGGACAAAGGTTTAGAGCTTCTTTTTGGCTTTAATTCCCTGATGTCATGTCCTCTTTTATCTTGTGACAGGTACTGCATCAAGCCACAATAATGATCTTCTTTAGCTTCACTAGGATACTTCTGAATCACTCAGAAATTTGTTTGTAAAAATGGCAGGTTCTGCAAGATTTGATGATGCTTTATACCTCGAGCAATACAAACCAGCTTCTGAGGATCTATATCCTCTTTCCTTCACTCCTGAGTTTTAGTCGAGAATGTCTGATTTAATGAATTCTGTGTGTTATGCATGGGCATTAGGTATTCTTTAGGATGAAAAGGGCTATTTGTAACTAAGATTGTGTAAGAACTTACGTTCTAAGCTCTAGTTCTCTGTCATTACTTTGGGACACCTATGGGAGAGGTTTCTAGATTTCTGTCTGAAAAGTATTAAGGGAATAAATGGAAATGAAAGAATGGTTAATTTATCAAAAGCCAAACACTCTGTAGCTCTAAGTCTCAATCATTCTACTTGGCAAAATAAAATTTCAGTGTGATTAAATGATCACAAATTATATTTCAAGTAATGCAATATATCTTATGAATATTTTGTGTGTAAGTGACTTTCAGAATATCTCCTTGGAAATGGAGAAATTTGTATGGCTAAATGTATGAAAAATGAGTGATACAGTACTAAAAAATGCAACCAGGTACTTAAACTCTACCTAAACAAATACATATTAAGGGATGAAAGATGTGTGTGCAGAATTAATTTTGGCATTGCCTGCCTCTTTATGCAACTACTGTCTTTTCTTGGTTTTTTGTTTTTAAATTAAGGTACAAACACAATTATTTTATCTATGAATATATCATCCTAATCCATTAATTTCTATTCAGTCTCCTTTAATTATTTAAGAATGCTGTTTTTGAAAAAGCTACTTGGAATGTTTGTGGCAAATAAACAAGGCAATAAGTATTTGTCAAATATGTGGCAGAAATATTGTTTACTATGAATTTAAAATGTTGGAACTATGAAAGAGGAGTATTTAAAGTCATATAAAGAGAACAGGAAAAAAAATATAGTATACAAATAGTTCCCGGAAATTTCCAAGTAAACAAAATCTTTCAAATTCCTTTTAGCTTGTCAATAGTTTTTTAACAGTTTGTAGGTTTGGTTGTCTCTATCGGATCACATCCAGTTTGAATTTCTTATGGGATAAGCACAGCAACTATATTTCTTTGCACCAGAAAATGGGAGCTGGAAGCATTTGGGCAGCACCTCTGAAAGCCATGTTTACTATTTACTTATGGTCACCTGTGTTTTGTGAGAAGAAATTGTGTTGAATGTCAGGGTACCTGGAAAAAACAATAATCAAATAATAGTTGGTATTCGACTGAAACATTAGACTTCTAATTACAAGTATTAAATCTTATTATTTAACAGTGGATTCTGCACGTTATTATATTATTTCTGTTTTAAAATATCTGACAGCATGTCTGTGTAGGATTCTTCACTGAGTATTTTGGTTTAACATTAGTTGTTTGCAGAGTGTTGGTTAGATGTTAAATAATTCTTTTCGTTGTTGCTGAATAAGTCTATGCTGCTGCATGTAAAGAAATATCTAGGAGGTTCACTGTCCTTTTGAAATCTGAAGTGGAGTACATCTGTATTTAAATTTGTGTTTAATGAAATAATAAAGGGGCAAAGATAGGGACAAAAAGTGCCCTATTTGGACAGGGTAGCCAGAACTGGTACTTACAAGTTGGATTATGTTTGATTTTGTGAGAAAATAGGCAATCAGTCAGTTGCTTACAATTGCATACATGTCAGGGAGGGGAGGGAAATTACTCATGTGGAAGTCAAAAGAAAATGTTTTCAGAAGGGTAGAACTGTCACTTTGGGTTTTTTCTTAGCTGATGTAAGACTGAGTACCGAAGAAGTTTTCTATTGTCTTATGACTGAACTAAGGTTGGAAGAAAGCCCGCTTGATAAGCAAGTTGAAAAGAATATTGGGAGTTTTACTTTGCCCCTTTTGATTTCATTTTTTTCTTTTACTAAGCCCATACACTACTTAATTCATCCAGGACTTGTAAACAAACTTGTAAATTATATAGGCATGTAATTAAGCAACACTGCTTTACACATTGTCCAGTGTTACCAGTGTAACCCAGTATTGGGTTACCAAGTTGCTGTAGCGGCCACTCCAAGGGTGAGGTAGAACGTTACTTTAAACATTGTTTCTTGTCTACAAGTCCTCAAAGGGGATGTATTTTACTGCTGTGTAAGCTATTATTATTAGTTTTGTGACAGAGAAGGACTGAGATCCAGTGTCTCATGCAGCGGTTCAGCTGACTAGTTGTGATCTGTTAAGCTGCTGGAAGTTGTTTGTGTTTGATCATAACCATTTTTAAACATTTTTGTTTGGAAGGGTCCAAACTGCACTAAGTGAAAGTACTGTTGAAAAGCTGATTGGGATTTTCCGTGCCGTTCCTAAGCCTTTCCCCCAAATTATATTTTGTGTTGAATACATGCATTGTTATGTATAGTATTATGTAGTTAGTATAAAATACATGAACATTTAACTTTAAATTATATGCAGTGTGCTTGTTTGCTGAGTGAAACACAATACACCTTCCTTTAAAGATGAGTGTTGGGATTTTTTTATATGAAAAAGCAAATGAATAAATTCTCAAATTATTTCCCCTTCATAAATGTTAGTGCATTGGGTACACAGCAGATAAGAAACATTTCAGTGTTCATCTATAAAAGCACTGACATCAAAATACAAAATATATTCTAAGGTGTGATGGACAAACACCTCCTGCCTTCAGGGTAAGAATTAAACCCATTTACTAGAATGTCTTTACGGGCATGTAGGACCTTTGAAAACAGACCTTACATCAGTTGGTGAAAATCCTCAATGTCCAAAGCAAGTGGTAATTTTGAAAACTTAAACTGTTTCTCCTCTGTAGTCACATGGCAAATCATTGACAGTGGTGTAAACACCCCCATGTTCCTGTAACTACTGGAGGCAGCTGCTCAGCAGGCCTAAGTAAGAGTAGCTGTCTTTAATTGATGACTTCAATTCGTGTCTGCTGAGCATCAAAGACCCAGTTTGTTTCAGACAATTAAGTGGAATCCTTTTATTTGTGCAGTTGTACCTCTTCCTCATTAATAGCTTTTATTTAATCTAGGCTTTTGTTCCGTCTTGTTCCTTTTGTCATAAATATTTCTCTTAGCCATCTATGAATAATGTACAGGAAAACCATTGAACAAGATAATCTTTTTCTAAATGAAAATAATTTGACCAAAGTCTCTCAAGTATATTTAGTTCTTTTGCTTAATTCTTGAGCTGTTTATTCACACTGTCCCTTTTAAACAATTCTTTCTAATTTTTAGTGCTATTAGTAATTAATCTTTCCTCTTTCATATATTGTGTTGAGCTGGCACTTAAATTGCTCGTTACAATCAATGACTCTTAAAATACTTCACAGAACACTGACTTACATAATCTGCGTTCTTTAAAAGAGAGAAAGAAGGAAGGAAGAGTAGGGTGATTGTCTTAAATTACTACTTGATTCAGTCTGCCATAGCAACTTGTCCACTGGCCTTCCGTTAAGAGCTGAGACCTAAGCAAAATGGTCCATGGGTAGTGAGTAACATCAGTGCAGGAAAATTTTACAGGGGAGTATGCGTCTCATAATGGATCTGAATTCAGCCTAGAACTGTTTATCAGATACCAAGGTCATGAACACTGCATGGTTACAGATAGTAAGTTGAAGATCACGATCCATTTCTTTTCAGACAATTGTCTGCATCTTTTCAGATGCCTCTTCAGGACACAGAGCATGTCTATATAGACATGGTCAGATGGTGTCACATGAGCTTAGCTTATGAAGCTACATTAATTAAGGGCCTTGCAGGGGGACAGCTCTTTTCCTGCAAAGACAGTTGTATATTAACATGTCTAAAAGGTTGTGGATTGACATTGGTTTATGCCCAACCATTGCCCAGTTCAGGAAAGCAGGATAAGTGTGCAGCGGCATCCATCTTCACATATGGACAAGCCCACAGATCAATAAATCCTCTGGCAGGGATGGAACATACTAGTGCTGTAAAGAAACTTATTTTTGTGGATGTACAGATGATTTGCTTTGCAGGACTATGAAATTAGAATACTTTATCAGATGTTAAATGCACAAAAGATAAAATTATAGTTACATGTGTGTTCTTTAGGATCAGATATCTGTTACTATGAGTTGACTTACCACAGGAATGAGTTCAGTATAAATAGATATCTGAGCTTTCATACTGTAAGGTTGTTCCCAACAGTATGACCTCCCAAACCCTGTTCTTGACATTATTCTGGAAATTATTTCTTGATAGATTCAAGTCAAGAAATCTGGTTAGTGTAGCATCTTTATAAGAAGTAACCTATATGTGCAGCGTTTCAAAAGTTGAAAGGACAAAAACATGCCTAAGGCAGGAATGGCATTTGAAGTAAAAGAGCCTGTTGGGGCTTCTGAGTATTTCCCAGTTTTGTCTGTTTTTTCTGACCTGTTCCCTTGTCCCCTTGTTTCTAGGAACATGCTAGCTAGTCAATATTACCACTTTTTGAATGAGAAGAAACTTATGCACCAGTCTTTTGTTTTATGTGTTAAATTGTTCCGGAGTCTTGTCTTTTCTGCAGTATTTTCTATGTACTTGTGTATGAATTACATGAACTTTATGAGCTCCTGTTTTCCATGAAAGCGCACAACACAAGCAGGCAGCAGCATTGCTGTCTTCCCCTGTAGTATATGGCACCTATCCCTTGAGCTCAAGGGCTGCTTCACAAATGCATCTCACTCTGGTACGACACAAGCCACCAAACAGGGGTACAGAGATGGTAATATTTATTTGGGCAGTTTATTGCCCAAAGAGTTTTTTGTTTGTTGGGGGAGAGTTGTTTGTTTTATTTTTTAATTTTCCTTCTGATTAAAGTATTTTCAAAAATGCAGATTGCAAGGTACATGGAGGTCTCTTTGTATGTTTGTATGGAGCACAAAACAATTGGATCCAACCCTGGTTGTAATACAGATAACTATGCAGCTTTTCCTGCAGTACCAGAACGACTATTTGTATCACATATCAGTCTGTTGCATTTTGCCCTCCAGCCCGTAACTGCAGTATTGTTCCTATCCTGATCGCTGCCTGCCTCCATGCAAAAACACCCATCTCAAATTAATGGCTATATTGTTCAAGAATTAGTTGGTTTGGCATAAGTTGTGAGTTGAAACACGTGTATTACTGACATGCCTATAATGCATTGGTGACGTTATCACTGGAGCTAGAATAAATTGGGAAGCCTAAACTCAAGTATAGGTAAGTTGGCATGGTAATTAATCTAGAATTTCTCTTAGAAGTCTTCTGAGCAAATTACAATAGTCTCTTTTGCCTTAAATAATATGTCAAAGCAACTCTTTTGGAAACACAGTAGTGTTCCTGGGGTTGTTCTACATCTGTAGACAAGCTCTGTTGACCCCAAGATCAAGAGAACTTACAGCTGTTGAGGTGTGGCTTTTCCTGACCCATGGTCCCTGGAGATAAATCTAATGTCAAATAGGAATAACAGGAATGATAAAATACTGACCTTAATTACTTACAAAAATGGGAATCCTACATAGTCTATTCCCATTTAGGTTTTTGTGCTGACAGAGGTTAAGAAGATGGGACAATAGAGGAAATAGAATTGACTAGTAATCATTTGGAACCATTGTACTTCCTGAGCTGAAGCAAGCAGCTGCCAGCAGCTCTCTGACAGTGTCCTTCTCTTTGTAACTTATTTGTTGCCTCAGCTTTGCTGGCTGTGAAATAAGGACAATAACTATTCATTCACAAAAGTGTAATGTTGTTTAATTATAGTGAATGCTTAAAAACAACTTGAGGATGAAAAGTGCCGTATAAGTGCTAAATATTATCCTTGACAAAGACACAGTAACCAGATAATTAGTCTCTCAGATGCATCTAGTTATTCCATAAATTACAAATTAATTTCGCTCCATAAATTAAGAGTTACTGATGCATTCAGCTTTTTTGGTAATTGGTTTACATGACCAATTGGATGTATTTCAGTAAAATGGCTGGTGAAGGCAAATGTGTTTTCCAACTAGACATTGCCTTATATGCAACAATTATATATGGACTGGCTACAAATCAGAGCTAAGCACTGCAGTAAGGTCAACAAAATAGAATTAATTTGTAGTGGAATTTTCTAGGTAGACTTCAACAGTGTGCTTATAATTGGGAGTCACTCTTGAAGTCACCTTGACTTCACAGTTTACGTGATTAAGAATGAGTAACTTTTGTCTTGCATCCGTGTCCACATGCCATTCATAACGGGTATGTTTTGTAATTGGATCTTCCTTTGAGCTTACTATCTACTATCTGTTCGATGTTTTGAAAGTCATAAAATGGAGACATGGAGCCCAGGATTCCATGCTGACTTGGTTCTGGCGGCCTATCGTGATACAGTTTTGAAACTGTTCAAAGGGAAGGGGTGTAGCATAAATGAAATGTGTCCCAAGTTTTTCAAGCCTTTTTCCCTCGCTTAAAAAGGCCAAACAAAAGTATTGAAAGCTGTAGTATACTGCTTAGCTGTGCCATACAGTTAAGCTCTCAGTTTTAAAAAAAAACAAAAACAAAAACAAAAACAAAAAACCCCCCACCCAAAACACAACAAAAAAACACCAAGAAAGCCTCAGCTGCTATCGAGGTTGGGCAGTTTTCATGTGAGGGAGGAAAAAAAGTCACTCTGACCTGGAATCTTCCCATACCATATAATCACATCAATTTAAAGATATTCAGGGTAATATTAATTTCTGGTATAATTCCACCGACTTCTTAATCCAATTACACTGAGGATGAATTTGTCCCTCATGGTGTCTGCAAGTGCACACACAAAAAAGCACTAACAACAGTTGGAGAGTTCATGGCCCATTTGTGTATGCTAATGTCTCTGTGCCTGATGTGCACATTTCATCTCTTTATCAGATGCTCTGTTCTCTGACTAAAATTAGAATAAAAACTTGCAGTTAGCAATTTTCAATGCCAGACTTTTTTTTTTTCCCCTGGAAATTTTTTTGGCAGCGTTTTGCTAGAGGATTGGTTCTCATTCCTTCTTTGTCTACGTATTTCTCTTTTTCTTTCTGTCTTTCCACAGAGTTACCTTTTATCCACCCTCTTACTTCCTTAGGCCTTATTTGATGTGCATGGTTTACCAAGTCAAGAAATGCTATCATCACAGGCAAGTATTTTCAGCTCTTCTGATCTTGAAACTATACCTCAGACTGTATGTGTCCCTGCCTACTCTGTGTATTTTTGGATTCTTGATAAAAATGATCCCTAGTGTTTAATAAAAGTGACAAGTTTATTATTAATTTTAAAATATCACAAGTATTGAGGGAGAAGACATAGGGAAATAAACTACAGAGATTGCTCTCAGTCAGCCTTTTGGGGAGGGATTGGAAGCAGAGAGTTGTTGTGTCCTTATATCCTTACTTTCTTTGGAAGACAGTACAAATTTTTAGCTATTCAAATAAGGTCCTTCTCCCCCTTTCACCTCCTCCCCCAAAATGAGGACTAGCTGAGGATATTGTTGCCATCTTGTCAGTAGCCTAGGGGTATGCATATAGCATTCAGCAGCTGGAGCTGAGTGCTGTTATCCCGCCTCATCTTTAAGAGTGATGTTAATCTTGCAAAATTTCTTCATTTCTCTGCCATATGCTGAATAGCTTTTCATTTGGATCAAGAAATGTGTGGTACTTGGCGTTTCAGGTGGGAAATACCTTCCTTCACCGAATAAAGAATAGCTGTGCTGTAACACTGTGTTGTTACATGCCTTAATTCCATCAGCAACTTTGTAGTTGTGCTACTGTCTAACCAGGCTTGGTTAGCTTAAAGTTGTAGGGACCTTTCTTTGCTAAAACCTATGAGCATTAAGTATGCAAGGGAGAAAATGCTTTACTGCTTTCAGGACACAAACATTCTCCTGTGCATTGACAGCAAAATATGCTTGGCATGCAGTGACTTTCAGTGCTCCCTGGAATAAGAGTGCTTAAAAGACAGTCTGGCCACAAGACTGCAGAGTTCAATCATTAACAAAGCGAAATGACAAGGTGAGCATTAGGGCCTGATTTCACTTCTGACCACTCTAATTCTTTCTAGATCTTTAAACCATTTTACTCTTTTCAGTATATCACATTGTGTTCTTTTACAGATCTTTATTCTTGTTAGTGTCTCATGTTGTGTTTTCTTGTGGACTTTAAGTTGTAGAACCTGTTGTGCTAAGTGTATTTCAAAACAAGGAAAAGTGTATCACCTGTATATTATGCATATCTGATATGCATGTTTTCTTACTGTTACTTAATCCAGTTCCAGGTAGGATCAATTTATGGAGTATGCTCAGCCTGTCTTCCTGTGAGACCCCATCAGCAATACCCAACATGGTCTTCGGCAATTCACTTCCTTTGATAAAGTCAGGTCACTTTTTAATTGCTCTTACCAGGTTATCTTGTAACTTCTAACTCTGAGAAAACACTGTTTGCAATTGGTTTGCACATCAAGACAAAGAATCCTTCAAGCGAAGAGCTTGCTCTGTTATTTTCAAGGGTGTGCTTGATTGTCAATGGTTGGGAAATTGTGTTGCCCTCATTCAGACACTGCCTTTAACTCAAGCCTTAGAGCCATAGAAAAAACATTCCATCATCCCCAAAACAAAATAGGCTGTGATTCTGATACTGTAATCAATAAACCAGTGTGGTTTGTTATGTCAGGGTAAGTGCTTGGCAGCTGGTCCTCAAAACTGTGTCAGAGATGATTAACATAGAAGACTTGATTATCCTGTAATGATAACGACACGTGGTGATCAGTGGAAAAATTTGCAAGATGGTAAATGTTGCTTGTCCAAAAGTTTTGGGAAAGTAGAGTTGGAGTGATGCAATCAAAATGGAAACTCCAAGAAATGCTTTTCCTTGGTCCTGTCGCAGACAAGTCAATAAAATTACAAATGCCAAGGTATAATAACATCTCTGTCACTGTCATTCAGCCTGTATTTAGCCATGACTTCTGCGTATCTATCTATTAGCAACTCTAAAGACAGAAAATGAATATAATTAGAACTAATCTTGATGATTTGCAAAACATTGTTTGCTCCTCTTAACTGCACTCAGTAAGATAAAAGTGGCTGGGTCTTGCTTTTGAGCTCCTGAGTTTGTTGTTTGTCATGATGATTGTCTGTGTTCTACTTGACAGTCAATGGAAGTTTTGCCAAAGCATAATGTGCAGAACTGGATTCTTGTTTATATTCAGAGAGGGTTGTTTTGTTAACAGGAATCCGTGAAGAGTTTTGACAGGCGATTTGGGGACATTGAGCAGGGTTTCAGACCAGTTCAATGAAATTTGAACTGCTACATTATAGGGGTGGGCATTACAAGGACCTAGGCAGGAAGTCTGTGTTGTCTCACAGAATGTTTTTACCCACATCACACAGTTCTCCAGAGCTGAGTGCAGTCCATGGAGTCTGACAGCAAGGCTGAATTCAGGACTTTGTGAATGTGCCTCTGTCAGAAAGATGGAACGGGGTTGCTCAGATTTTTGCAGTTCTTCCATTGGTCAAGTGACTTCTAAAGCTGCAAAAGCCCAATTTTTTATATTCTTGAAGTTATCAGGAACGCTTGCTTTTTTGTCACGTATCAAAGCCCTGTCTTTTTCTGTCTGGATAGTGTCAACTCTTACTGTGGAATCTGCTGAGGCTGTATACTATTTCCTACGAAGTATCTTGCAGTATCTGTAGGCTAGGAGTTTCAATGCTGTAATTAAAGCACATAACATTGTCTTTTCTAGGCAAATGCTAAATGTCATCACACTTTTTTTTTTAATTTGTTTTTTGTTACTGGCTAATTTAAATACTAGAGAATAAGTTGTGAAGTAATGTACCTGCCTAGGGAATGAAACTTGAATAGTGGTGTTCAGTAGGTACTGAAGGTTCTTAAATAGTAGTAGAATGCATGAAAATAGTGAAGAACATTTAAACAGGACACACACCATGTTATTTCACTGCAGTAATGTCTGATCTTGAATTACATATGAAGGATGATGCAATATTAGTATCTTTTATAATGCAAATTCTCTTATTTCTAGAGTTGTCCAACTGAAACTTTCCCCTCCCATCCCCCAGCAAATAATAAAAAGAAAAATGCAAGCCTTCAACAACCGTTTCACCATCCTTGTGAGGAAATATGTTGGTGTAACTATGCTGCATTTCTCTATAGTTGTACTAATCTAATTCTCCATGTAGAGGCTTATCACAGAATAAGGGCCAAGTCTGCAGTAGCAAGGATGTGCTGATGTAGCTGTATAGCACAGTTTATTTCAACAGATGGAGTTCCTTTCCCACTACAGCTAAAACTACCATGCTGAATAGTACATACTCTACTAGGAAAAGATATCTTTGCCAACCTAAATTTATTTCTATTCACTGGAGTGGTTGGTGAAGTATATTTGTTTTTCTTCATGCTTCTAGTAGGCATAGTTAGGCTGCAAAACCATTGAGAACTGATTTTAAAGTGCATTTTCCCCAGTATAGTTTATACTAGTTTGAAAAACATAGACATTAAACTGGAACAGAGATACTTCATTCTGAAAAGGAAGGACATACTAATGACTGCTTTTTTGTAGAATTACAGGATTCTTCTCTTTAAGCTCAACCTAACTAATGGAATAAAAAGAGAGGGAGAATTGTTAGAAAAAAATCAACTGTACCATGTCATTCTATTTATTATGGGGGAATGATTTAAAACTACAAGCTTCCAAGAAATCTGCACTTCATACAAGGTTCAACCTTTGTGTTTTTGAGGTCTAGATCATGAACGTTGGAGCATCACTGGCACTTAATATTACTTTAGCCCCCCTGTTCTTGATTACTATGTCGGTTAGATGTTATGTTTACTGAATGTTCCATCACCAGTTCTTGTACTTCAATCTAGTATATGTCTGGGGATGGTCAGTTTGTTCTGCTTTGGCATTCATGCAAATGACAAAAATGTTCTGAAATGTAACTTGAATTTCATGATGCATCCTGTGAAGTGACACATTTCTGTAGTAAGTAAGGTATGGTGAATCATACCATGCAATGCAAGGGTGGGTCTGTGTCCCAAAAGAATTAACAGAATTAAATCATGCTATCTCTAAATGACAGTGGAGAAGTTACAGTTAGGCTTCTGCATAAAACGTAAAGCAGACAAATATCTTAGCAGTGCAGGGGAAGGAACAGAAGAAGGAAGGAGAAATTCTCTTACCCTCTCCGAGATGAAGAATCAAAGATGTAAAAATCAGTATTGTTTAAAATTCAGTAATTGGAATATAATAAATAATCATAAAGCATCCTCCATACCTTTGAGGAAGATGCATTTAGGAGCAACTTCTGATTTGATACATTTTTGTTATAACATGATTGATATAGTTAATTCAGTTGCCTTGTGCTATCAAATTACTTTCACTGAGGCTCTCTTGAAAAAAGACAGATAGTTATAGGTTTTTTAGGTTAATGTCTAACCTACTGATGGCTTCAGAAGAAAAACTATTTATCTAAACTTTAGCATTATTCTGAGTAACTTCTTTTTTTCCCCAGAGGGCTACCCTCATGCAAAAAGTTAGGAAGTTCTGAAGGTCGTTAAAATGAGTAAAGACAGCAATCATTTGGCATGGATGTCCTTAGCTGATGAGGTGCTGCAATCAAATTGTAGACAGGTAAAATTCTGCTCCTTTAGGATTTACATACTAAATTTTTCCAAACCTAAATCCAATCCGTTACTACTTTTTCAATAGAAATGTTGCCCTAGAGATTGCATGTCTTACTAACTGCATAATCATAAGAAGTGCATTAGACTTCAATATTGTAGCATTTTTTGTATTTTTAATAATCCAACTTTTTTGTAATAAGTTTGTTTGCTTGTTATTGAGTATTACATTCCTTGATCTCTGCTCAGGCAAAATTCTCATTGATTTCAACAGGAGTTTGCCTGGCAAAGAACTGAACAAGTATGCAGTAAAGCCCTTGGAATTTTGGCCAATGTTTTTCACCTGGCAGTGTCCCTTTATGCATATTTCATAACCTGGCCTACCCTGTACTTGCAGGTGTAGAACAGACTCATGTATGAAATGTGAAAGTTTTAAATGCTTGTGTAAGCCACTCTATTAAAACAAAGTATATTTTATAGTTCAAAACACTGTCTATTTTAATACATTGTAAGTGGGGAAATTTCATACTATTTCTCTGTTTTTTCATTATGGATTCGTATATATGTATGAATGGGTTTCTTAAATTTTTATCTCTGTGGTACAGTGAAATTTTTGTAACTGTAACCTTTTTTTCCTCTATGCCATAAATTTAATATAAAAGGGATTCATGATGCTTATTATGTTTTTCCCTCAGAAAATCAAATTGACTGATTGATGCAAGCTTGGACCAGTGATAGACCAGATGAATACTGCTTCTGCATTCAGATTGGAGGCTAGGAATTCTTTGTCACATCAGGAGAGAGACTGTAGTTACAATTTGACTATAGTTTTGCTTTTTCTACACCAATCTCAATTCAGTTTTAATTTCTGAAGTCACCCAGGGTGAGTCAGATCTGGTCAAGCCAAAATAAACTCTTGAATCATTCCCAAATGATGGAAAAAATGTGTCAATTCAGAGAGCTAAGCAAGCAAAGACAGTCGTCATAGGCATAAAGCAACCACAAAGCTTTGTATGGTTCAATGGGAGAGAAGGTCCACCTAGTGAATCGAGGTTGAATATAACTGGATTTCAGGGCTCTTCTGTTAGCAGAGCTGGTGAATGGCCAGAGGAGAGGTACCAGAGCTATGAATGGGGAGGAAAAAAGGACTGATACTTACATTGTGTGATTGGTTTTGGATTAATGTAAAGCAATACACCCAGAAGGGAATAGGTTTGAGCTGCGGCTTGGACTTGAACATTCTTTTGAGAGCAGACTAGGATAATTAACAACATGGAAATAGGCGGTGGACTTAAAACTCTGAAGGCAGGTGATGAGGATGTGACACATCTTAGGGAGAACACAATTCCTTGCATTCATTAGCATTTTTGTTGCCAACTGTATTGGCCTGGGTATACATATTGCGACTGATAACTGTGCTTTCTCAATAGTTCTGGGAAAATCTGTACTACTGTGATACACCACAGGGAATAGTTACTACTATTTTGCACAAACTGCTGTTAGCTATGGGAAGACTTCTCATGCAGAGACCTAGAAAACAGGAGAGCTTGATATAACACAGTAACACATCAAACATCATGTTTAAGTATGCTTTATTTTTTGATAGTAGTGCTTCCCAGCTGTTCATGATCATAGGCAAAATACAGTGCATGTGCTGAGTCAAGAATCAAGAAGAATTACTATAATATAGAGTTGGTTCTATGAGTATGGTTACAAAATTTGGTGAAAATTCCTTATAAAAAGGCAGGACCTCAATGATAATTTTAATTTACAGTCAGGTAAGTACCAAGACAAAATCGTTTGCTTTTAGCTCGTTTCTTCTCATTTGTAGCCTATTGCTGCTGCCTCATTACTACACTGTTCTTTGCTAGTGCAGTAAATCTGGAGACCTAATGGTGCACAAGCCCCTTTGAGGACAGCACTGACTTTTAAAATATTCATTTCTATGCGGATCATGGATATCCCAGTCTGGCTGTAATCAGAGGAAGAAGGAAGGAGACAAATAATCACTGAACATGACTGTTTAGGGAGCAATTTGTGTCAAAAAAACAATCAGCAGCAAAGGGTGGATATGAGCTGGCCTTGCACCTCCAAGCACAAGTAAGAGTGATGTGGGCTTGTTTGATAGCCATAACAGTATAATTGCTTCTTTCTATTCCTTCATCCTCTAGCCAGCTGCTTCTCCTTCACTATGCTGAAATGCATGTTTCTCTCTGCTAGCTGCTGAGTAATGTAGGGCTAGTGAAAGGTACCACACTTGACAGCAGTGGGATCTGCACGTCTTTGTTTATACCCAGAGTGCAGGTATATCACGAGCCCCAACAGTGCCCCTTGCTATACTGGGGAGACACAGCCCTGACCTGCAAGGACAAAGCACAAAGTAGAGGATCCTTCAGGGCAGTTAAGTTCTTGGTTATTCTTTATTCTTATGGTGCCAGCTGTGGTAGTGAATTGCATGTTCTGGAACAACAGTACAACTCTGCTTCCAGCTAGGGATCCAGATGGAGATCAGTTCGTAGACTGAGTTATTCCAAATGGAATAGACCTTTGTGCTGTGAAATCAGTTTGCAGCAAGTCTCCAGCCACTGGGAGTTGAACTAACTACCAAATTTATCTCACCCAGGCTTAATGAACAGTCATCAGGTAGTAATGATCCTAGCAATCTTGATTTAAATGTAAGTTATAGCAGGGGTTAGATTCCATGTCCCTAGAGTAATTTCTTGTGCCATCCAAACCTCATCAAAGTGTCTTGGTGAAAATGATTTAAGCTAACATGTTGTACTGCATGTTGGCAAGCAGCGAAGGGAACCCATGTATCAATTACTGTGGCTCAGCGGTAACGTGCTAATTCACAGGAGCTTCTTTGTGTGCCTCCGTCCAGTGTTTTATTCAGACAGAGGCATAACTCTAGGTGCTTTTTTTTCTTTAAATACCAGGATAACAACAGTAGCAAGGGTGTGTCCATCAATGCCACCTTCAGTAGGTAAACTCTGGATTATTTTTTTTGAGAGATATTTAAACATTTGTTACGATAGTGAAGAAAAAAACAGCGAAACAAAAATTATAAACTCATATCTGACCCTGTGTGAAAAAGTCATACAGACGCCACAGCAACTCCGGAGCTTGCTCAGCCAAGCAATGTCACATAAAGCTCTCTTTAATTTTTTATTTGAATCATGTCTGTATGTAGGTCACAATGACTTAAAAGAGCAGGTACTGACCAGGCAAAAACAAACCTTTAAAAAAATACCATTTTTGTAGGAGAAAGATTCTTTCTCAAACAGAAGACTGAAAATTAGTACTGAAGGATTTCACTGTTCGCTGCTATTTCAGTTAGTTGTGATTCCAGTTACCAGCGACTGAGCAGAGGGGGGACCTGCAGTGGTTGTGTGCTCAGCTGGCCTGTCTCCTGCTTGTAAGCTTATGCAGTGCACAGCAGCAACATGCTATGAAGCTGATTCAAACCATTTCTCTTCCTGAGTTTTTGTGCTGTGATGACCCTCTAGCTTGATCATCCTTCCTCAGGAATAAGGAAGAGATGTGAAACCTCTCACTGCAGCTCACCATGCCACTCTACATTTCTGCTTTCCTTCAGTCCCAAGTTACACGGTCTGGACACCTTCAGTCCCTAGTTACACAGTCTGGACAAAAACCTCTGCTGCTGCTCACGCTTGTGAACATCACTCAGTGGCCCATAGCCACCCTAGTGATTTTGTGCTTCTCTGCAAGAATTACTCCTTTAGGCAGGGACCTACATAGTCCATACATCTTTTCTGAGCAAACTACTTTTCAGCTTTGAGGAGCCTGAAGAGGAGGGGGAAAGCAGATCTTCTGTCTAGCCCTCTGGTCAGCCTTTGTGCAAGCACAAGAATAGCAGCATGTAACAATAATCTAATAAGCATTTCTTCTAGGAGAGGAAGCTGGAGGCAGTGATGCAGCTGTGAAGAGTTAGGGCACAGAAGGTCTAAATGCCTCTGGCCAAAGAGCTCTTAGTGACACTTGGGTTACAAATAGTAATGCTGTGTGGCAACAGTGCAGATAAACCCCACAAAACCAAGGTATAAACTGGGCCAAAGAGTAGAAATCACTTGCAGAAAAGCTGTATAGAAATGCAGATTGATGTTTTTGAAATCAACAGTGGAAACCAATAGATTCCCCTTGGCTTTAAAATCCATATTATGCACCCAGATTTTGTATCACAGTCCATGCATGTGTGATTAGCAAAATTTAATATTTTTTTTTCTATGCCTGTCCCTGGAGATATCAATAACTTTAAGGCATTGTGCAGCAGTGGAGGTTATTTTTATAGTGAATCATCTTTTCACAAAGATCGGGACTTTAGAGACACATATGCTCTCAGAGGATGATGTTCCTCTGCAGAAAAACATTTTTTTATTTTGAACGAGAGTGGTGTTTTTGATACTCTTTTAAGATTTCCAATATTGTTTTGAATTTTCTGCAATATTTTCAAGACATTATGTTGATTTTATCATCTCCCCAAATTACTGTTATAAATTAATTACTGCATTTTCTAGTAAGCTAAGAGTTTTGGTAAACTAACTTTGTCAAAGTTCACTTGCATAGTAGTAAACAAACAAAAAAATCAAGGTGATTGACACTATTTTGAATTCTTGGTAGAGGAATTAACTTTATAAGTGGTTTAAAACATTTGAAAATGACTTTCCAGGTTTGTGCCAAGTATAAGATTTGAGAGAGATGAGGCAAAGAAGTGAAATCTGTTTCATGCTTGTATTTTTCTACTATGTTGTAAGTTTCATTTCTGGATAAAGGACATTTTTGATTTGACTCAGCAGTCAAGGTAGAAATGGTTGATTATATTGTCAGAGACTCATAATTTATGTTGGAAGGGACCTCTAGAATTCATCTAGTCCAACCCCCCACTCAAAACATGTCTAGTTTAAAGGCATGATACCTTAAAGTTTAGATGGTCAGGACCATCTCTACTTGAGTCTTGACCATTGCTGAGGATGGAGATTCCACAGCCTCTCTGGGCTACCTCTTCCGGTATTTCACCAGCCTCATGATTTAAAAAAACAAAAACAAAAAACAAACCCCACCCATATTGGTTAATAGAACTCATCTTCCCAGTTGTGTCTATTCTTCCTCCTCTAATCTCCATGCCTCTGAGAAGTGACTGACTCCATCTTCTCTCTTTCTTCCAGTGAGGTAGTTGTAGAATGCAGTAAGGTTTCCTTCCCCTTTCTCTTCATTTCTCCAAGCTGAAGAGACGCAGTTCTTTCAGCCTCTCCTCATATGTCATTCCCTTAAGTATTAGCATTTCCACAGGTGGCAAGAGGAAAGCTAGGCATAAAAATGTAGACAAACCAGAGATTTAACCGTCTAAGTATAGCTTTAGTTGCTGTTGATTATGAAGTGTTTTATTGCTGATTCCAGTATTGCTCAGTGGGAGACCTGCTCCCGTTCTGTATTAGCTCCATTTTTTCCATATGTTAGCCTTCTTTCCTATCTTCTTTTCTCTGTTTCAGCATTTTTTGTTTCTCCCCTATCCCATCTGCCAAAATGAAAATCATGAAGTAGTTTATATCAGTCTATAAAGCATCACAGACTTGCGTGAGGCTAACATTCAAAGGAGATGAATAGAGCAGGATAAATGGTATTTATTTCTCTTCAAACAATTGTCTCAGCCTGCCTGTTTTACAGGCTCCAGAATGCACCAGGATAGTGGTTTATAACCAGCATATCCTTGAAGACTATCTCGTATTCACAACAGATCTCAACAGAAATTCAACAATCATAAGACAACGTGAGAGCTAAGCAGTAGTGGACCGACAGACATCACTCTCTGGCCTTGAGAAAAGTACTAGCTCAATTCCTCTGGCCTTTGCAATGTACTACTTTTAAAGGATATTGACAGCTTCAAGAGAAAAGTGTACTAGAACTGTAAAGAATTAGTAATTAATAATCACAAAGGAGTGAAGAAACTTATATTTCAGTCCTTGGAGACAGACCTTGCAGTTCAAATCAATATCAGAATGTCCTCATCACACTTTCTGCGTTAGCAAGTTGAGAGGGCTTTTTATGATAAAGCCTGATCTTACTGTCATCCTGTCTTTGCATGCAGGAATCATTATCATGGCTTATTCTGAATGAAGAATTCTGCTTTCTACCAAGAAGCAAAATGAAAAAACCGAGCATAATGAAAACAGAAGGCAGCCCACCTTGAACCAAGGCGACGTTGTGTTGCAAGGCCGTCCTTAGCAACCTGAAGCCAAACAGAGCCCCATTGTGTTAACAGAGAGCAAACTCAAGCAGAGATGATAGTGGCTTGTTTATAGAATCTCATCAGGTGCTTCTAGCAAAAAAAGAGCTTTGAAGGTTGGTGGAAGACTTACTGTTAAACAAGCACAGTATAGCATTTTCAATCAATATATTTAATAGTCTGCCTATATCTCAAATTTTGTAAATGCCACAAAAATTCCAGTATCATGCAGGAAGAGCTTAAGTATTTTAGCTCCTTTAAATCTCCTGTCTTTTAGGACACAAGCTGCAGCTAGCCTTATAAGCCACAGATTTTGGCACAGAAGTCCATCTATGGCATACTTGAACATTTATTGAGCGAAGAAGTAGATTTAAAGCTTAATCGCTAGATGGCAGTATGGCTCATGACACAGATGTTTCTACCTGATTTTCAGAGTGCTCTGAAAGTCCATGCGTACTGTGGAGAAACAATCACAGAAATTCAGACTGGGTCTAGAACCACCTCGGCATGCTCACCAGGGGAGTCACAAGGATAATCCTGAGCGCTAGAATCCTGCATTAATGGTGGATGCAATTGGTTTTTAAACTCTGTGCAAATTTTGTCAAAGCATTTTCTCTCTGAGGAGCCAGAATATTGGGAAGTTGTCACCCTATCCAGTCAGTGAACTAAACATCAAAATTTTTAAGCGTCCTGAGAATAAATGATCTGTATATGTTACCAAACTAAGCCATTCAAAAATGCAAATTTAGGTTAAATATAAAGTTAAAAAAAAAAAAAATTGTCACTGTTTAGTTTTTTTGTTCCCTGCTGCTTTCCCATCATTTAGGAAGGAAACAACTGTTGATACTTTGAAGTAAAGGAACTTCGAAGTGTAAGTTCAGATTTTGAAGTGTTGTCCAGATTTTCCTTCTGATTCTGGAAGGAAGCTTTAACAGAAACATGGCTTATTCTAGGGTTTCAGATAAAATCCCAGCTGTTAACAACATAGTCTCATTTTCCCAGTTTTACATCAGTGTTGTTTGATTAGTAACAGCAAATTTATTGCTGACCAACCTAAGAATAAATAAAACCATTGAAGAGGGACACTACAGGCTAGATGTAATAAAAGCAGTTAATAGAACAAGCAGATGCAAAGATCTGCTTGTTTTGCAGGTAGTGAAGAAACAGCATGTGAGATGTATGTATTTTCTGTGCTACAAAAGTGTATTCATTTCTCCTGTTAAATGTATCTAAGAAAATATAAACAATTTCAGATTGTTGTAATATATGTAGTGAGATGTTACTGTGAATCATACACATCAAAGCATAGCTGAAGCCCAAAATGTACTTATATGCATAGAAAACCTGCTTTTCTCATATTTTAAGACAAGAAATGCATCCTTCTCTGCTTCGCACATTTTCAAACTCTTTCTGTTCTTGCACAGTTAACCTCCATTGGTATTTTCAGTGTGGCACATTATAAACACTGCACTAACGTAAGAAAAATTCACTCAAATACTGGTTTCTCATGTCTGCCTTTGAGATTCTTTGAGACACAATCCTTGTTTGCTTGGCTTAACTGGGGTAGCAAATAGCTTGTCACTATCAGACAGATAGCTGTCTGTTCCATCTAACTCTTCTGTTCAGGTGAGCTGCAGGAGAAAAGAATAGAGGAAAAGCTTAAGAGAATGAAGGAGATGGGAGGGAACTAGTAAACATGATTTTAAAATACAAGAAAAAGTCAACTGCAGAACAGATGTGCCTTTATAAAAAAAGAAGTTATATCTGAATGTAATATTCCCATTAACAGAGATTCAGGAACTACAGCTGAAGGAATCCTTTGGAACAGTAGAATTTAACTATGCATGGGGTTTATGTGCACAAATAAAGCAGCAGGCTTTACAAGTGCAAGAGATGGGGGTTAATACACTTCAGGAAAATCGGTGGAGATACAGGGCAACGTGCTGGAGGAAAGATTATATCTAAAAGATGGAGGGGTATTTATTGTTTTAACAGACAGCAGTGAATCAGGCTTTCTGGCTATTAATCCTGTCTCATATGACCTGAGGCAAACTACATAATCTGTATTTAAAATACAGTACTATTGCTTTAATGACAGGAGGGCTGGGGAGCAGCAGTCTGGAAAGCAGGATGCATGATAAAGTGTGCTGTGTTTATTCCATGCATACTGAACTCTGAGTAACCCTTGCAGTAGGAGTTCCCCTGGCAGGCCAAGTGGGGAATTTGGCCTTTCTTTAGCTCTGCAGCTTTATGTATTTGCTTCAGTAACCATTGATGATCCAGATAGAGGGGTGTTGACATTACAGAAGTAAAGATGCATGAAAATGAGAGTTGTGAAATTGCAGTATCTTAAGGGAAAAAAAAAATTAATATTTTCTCTGTTGGAAATAAGAAAAAGTCGTGTTGGCATTTTCAGTAGAAACAGTCTGTTTCAAAATCAAAAGATGTCTTTCAATTTATTGGAATGACCTAGAAAGTTTTCTTTTGAGACATACAACACACATATCTGTATTTCTAAATGGGGAATTGTCTTATTGGAGCTGAAAGTTAACCCCTTGCTCAGCACCTATTGCTAGCCTGCTTTTTTCATCATATGTATCATGAAGTAAACTCTGCAATATATTAAGAAAATGTTCTGAGTATCCCCAACTAGAGGGAAAGGGTGAAGGGAGTAGGACTGCTATCAAGGTACAGCTATTAAAAGGCACTTGTATATAATGCATTCATGGATTTGAAAACAATAATTTCAGATGTTTTAAAAATGTGTTTTAAAGCAAAGAAAAAATAAATATTTGTGGTTTTTCCAGTACTAACTGGGATTAAAAAAAATCTAGAAGCAGAATGGTATGTAAAAATATTATTCCAACAAAAAATATAAACTTTTTTGTATATAAGCTATATATAAGCTTGCATGTTGAACAGAGATAATGTAATTCAGCATCTACGCTGCAGCTTTAGTCATACATTTGATAAAACTAGGTTGGCCATGGATATGGGAACAATTTAGACTAGATGTAGTGCTGAGGTCATTTGAGACCCTTACATGTCCCTCTGGATTGCTGTCACTCTCAGCATGTTAATTCCTTAAAATAAAGGGAAAACAAGAAAAAGACATAAGCATTAAAAGCTTCTTAAAAGACATTAAAATCTTTGTTCTTCCTTGAAACAGTACTTAAAACTAATGAGTTTTTCATTAAACAGTATAAGGCAGATGCAGAGACAAATTGAAAAATCCTATGTCCCTGTGCTTCAAAATGTGGTCACTTTTTTTAAACGATTCCTTACCAAGGTGAAGAAATCTTTTGCGTTAAATATGACAAAAAGTTCTGCAAAATCCTGAAAACCTTCAATTCCTGTTAGATTCTCAATTAATACAACAAAATACATTGTCTTGCAAGACCAAATAGTAGTCTTTTATTAAGTAGATAATGTTTGTTGTTAATACTGCCTGCTAGCCGGCAATTGTAGGGCACTGCAGAATATTCATGTGAGAAGTAGGAATAACTGTAAAATATGCAAGTCAGTTCAGTGCATATGAAAATGCAAGCTCTAGGACTGGTTTCAGCAAGTTATCCAGCTATCATGAGAGGCCTGCCGCCACCAGAGTCCATGCAGAACTCCAGTTTATGCTGTAGAAGCAGGATAAGTTCCTCAAACACTGAATCCTGGCTTTATCCCATGTTCATCCTGCTGCCTTCTAAGCCTAATTTGAATAAATTACTGTACAAATTTTGTAGGTAACTGCAGCTGTAGAGAGGAGGCTTCCAGAGTATGATACCTTCCAACGACATTGTGGCTAAGAAAGAATTCGATTTCTTTTTCTTGGCAGTGGTGCTGGCATGTGGTGGTGACAGCCTATGGCATTCAGTTACCCTCCCTGCTATCAGTTCCTGCTGGTTTTAAATGCAGGTACAGTGCGCATTCATTTTATATTGGTACATAGATTTTTTTCCCTCCTTTTGGTGATGACTGAGGATTGCTTAGAAGACCACAGCCGTGTGACAGAAGTCTCCAAATTAGACTAGATTACCTTGAAGACAAGCTCCCATTTGGAGCTATGTTGTCCTGATGTGTCAGCAAATACAGTCATATAGACACTATCAAGTAATAAAATCTTTACAACACATCACATGAACTATGTAGATAAAGGGGAGATGACTCTTGGTTTTTGGTCAGAAAAGTCCAAAAGAGTAGTTGTAATGATTCCTATCTTTAGGGTTGTCAGTTACTAATTTTATTAGAACTATAAACAGAGAATGGCTTGAGAACAGCCCTGAGGAGAAGGACTTTGGGGTGTTGGTGGATGAGAAGCTCAACATGAGCCAGCAATGTGCGCTCACAGCTCAGAAAGCCAATGGCATCCTGGGCTGCATCCAGAGCAGCGTGGCCAGCAGGTCAAGAGAGGTGATTCTGCCCCTCTACTCCGCTCTCATGAGGCCCCACCTGGAGTCCTGCGTTCAGCTCTGGCNCTGCTCATGGCAGGGGGTTGGAACTAGATGATCTTGAAGGTCCCTTCCAACTCTAACCATTCTATGATTCTATAGTTACTTTCTGTTAGGGACTTCTAGTATAAATATATGGAACAAAGAAATATATAGAAGTAGTATATTTAACTCAGTTTGCTTTTACCGGAAGACTGTGCAGATAAGGTTGAATTGCATCTTTCATTTTAGCAACTTCTTAAAAATTGTCTGTATTAGACTAAAACCATTGAGGTTCAAAATGTTCCGTAGTGGCTCTTGATCCAAAGATGATATTTCAAAGAAATCTTCAACAGTTTTGTGTGAGCCTAATTGATAGTAGCCAAAATAAGTTTTACTGTGCTTTTTCAGATTACATGAGTCAAAACTGGCATAACAGGTCTTCTGTTGTAGTCATTGCTAAAACTTAAAAATCAAGCTAGTTTTCTATTTCTGCTGTCAGTCCCAATTACCATTGAATTGGATGCAATTGATAACATTTAGTATAAATTAAAGGGAAGAATACTGAAGCAAGAAAAGAACAATTATTAGATTCACAAGAAGTTGCTGGTATCAATCTTACTGTAAAACCAAAACATTTTAGTATGTTTGTTAATGATCTTAGTTTAAAAGGTGGGGAGTGTACCAATGAAACTTGTTGTTGAGATGGAAAATATAATAGGTCCCAGTCACCTCTGTTCCAAAAAGGTTATCTGAAATTGGAGTATGTGAAGAGAAACACAGGGTTGATAAGAGGAAGAAAAAGTCTGTCATTTCAGAAGTGTCTGACAGAGTTTGGCATGCTTTAGCCCAATTTATTTACCCTGACAAAAAAAAAGAGGATATAAGTGCTCTCTGAAGGACTTTGGGGTAAACTCAGAAGTTCTACTTAAGAGAAGGGGCACAAGTACAAACAGTCTTAGAATAACTATGCATTAATTTAAACTAGAAATTAGAAGAAGATTTTTACATGCCAGGGAGTAAACTGACTGCTACAGCAACAAAGACAAAAAATTGCATAGAGTGCTATCAATCCTAGAAGAAACTGAAATGATAACAGAAGTTTCCTCCCAGTTCTTTGGTTTGGTGCTCCTGAGTCCAGGAGTGCCGATTTGATTTACTTGGGTGTTGGACTCTGAAGAGACAATAGGCAATAATGAGTTCAGAGAATTTGTACTGGACCTTCAGCTTGCAGAAAATTTGTCCAGTGAACCTGAACTAGGCACACATCACTAGCTCAATGAGCATGAGCATAGTTTTGCTTTTCCTCTCCAGAGCTTTGTTTACAATTATCAGTTTGGACTTCTTTATTCTTTTAATATAGATCATAAAGTATAATTCAGACCATGATTACAGTGAGCATTTTTCAGTGGCATAGCCACCTCATGCCGATATTCCACCAGCTGCTTATTCCCTTCTCCACGCCAATACTTCTGTTATGCCAGTACAGCTGTTTGTGTGATCATGCAAAGAACTGGATCAGAGTAGTGATCCAGCTGAAAAATACCTTTTTATTTTATCTTTGGTATTTTTAATTCAAATCGGGCCCTCGCTCTGGTTGCTACGCTACTGCATAAACGGTCGTGCCAGCGTAAAGCAGGAGGTGGCTCGAGAGCAGCTAGGAATCGGTTGAGCAACTTAAGCAGCACTGTGATATCCTCAGGCTTCTCTCAGTCGCTCTGTGGTTTGTGGTCGCCGCTAGGCCGATGAAAGGGCTACATGTTGTTGATGATGGTGTCATTCGTCTGCCCCTCCTCTGTCTTGTACCTCCTGTTGTACTGGCAGGGCCTGACCATGCAATTGAGACAGTTCGACAACCAAATCAGCTGAAAACTGATGAAACCACCTGAAAACTAAGCACTTCTTTTTTTTCTTATTTTTTCCCATAGGTTTAGTTTTCTGTCTTTTTCGTTGCCCAGACCAGACCTCAGCAGTCCCATTGAGGCTGCATTCAGAGATCGGGAACACCAGTCAGGGGCAGCAGAACCAAATACTTCTTACAGAAGCTATGCCAGCTTGTACACCTTGAATGAGTCACTTGGTTATCTTGCTGTCTGGGAACTACCTTTCTGGACATCCAAACAAACTAAAGGTTTTCCTGATGGAGTGTTTTGGCAGGAAATAATCAAATTTTCTTTTAGGGAAAAATACTGGATTTTTGGAAGATCTGTGTCTTCTTCCCCTGAAAATGTTTCTGTCTCTGAGCTTCTAGTAGGATTCTTTCTTTCCTGTTTTTGTTAGGCAGATCCTATCCATTGGAATGTCACATCTGGGAAAGGACAGAGTCACCTGTAGAAGTCATGTAGAGCTGGCTGGTGCATTTCTGTTAAATATTTGGACTCTGTACAAGGATTAGCTTTTCAATAATTCAGCCACATCTTGTTGGTAATTACTTTTCTACTGCTTATGCGTTTAGAATAGTAACATCTAGTACTATACTAAATGGATACTTAATAAGGCAACATTATGATAGGACTCCCATGGAATTACACATTACATTAGCACCAAATGAATTAATTCTGAATTAATTACGAATGATTACTCTGAATACCAAAGGAATTAATAATCATTAGCCATTTACTTTGGAGGGTTGCTGAGTAATTGCCAGATACAGCTGTTTTAAGAATTTACAAGCTTTCCTGATCAAGTTTCATTCTGAAAGAATCGTTCAGTGTAACTTTCTGTTCACTGGAGAGTTCCTACTTTTATTTTGAATCTGTATTCCTTGTTCAATTGCATTCCAGTTCTAAAAGCACTTCAAAGATAGTCTCTCAGCCTTGTTCATTCACTAATGGAATTACTTTCCTTATCTCCATTTTGTCTTTGAGTGTATCTCAGTTGGCTTTATACAACATATCTGAAAGGTTAATCAACTTTAAAGCATGCTGGGAGACATTCAAGGGCAGGGTGACTCCGACATGACAAAAAGAATGCAAAAGCGTTATATTTATGACTTTGTGGCAAGTAAATTCTGAAAGTAAAGATATCTAAGGCCTTTGATTTGGTTCCTGAAAGTTCCCTCTGTTCCTACCAGCATTTGAAGACTCAGCTGTTTTGCATATCAGAGGTAGCTGACTTGGGAGACAGAGGGAATTAACTGCTTGCTTTAGATGAACTTTTCCTTTGGGTATAAGCTTCCACAAGAGTTTTACTTTGACAACTTATTCATGCTAACTCTACAACAGCGACACCGTTGCAACTCGCATCATCCTGATAAATTCAAATAACAGTGTTGAGCTTTTCTGCATAACTTCTCATTGGAACTAGTAGTTTGATTCCTGCCCGTAGTCCTAACAATATACATTCAAATATGAGATTTACTATGTGTTGATGTTAGATCAGTGACTCAGGTTTCAAAATTAGGTAAGCACAACTGTGAATGCATGTTTTTGGATTGTTCTGGGGTTTTTTCCCACTCAGTGAGACAAATTCAGTGTAAAAAGCCTGTGCACCTTAGACCTCGCGGAATAAGGTTATGCCATTGCAAATGCTATCTAAGCATGCACACCCTGAGTTGTGTTTCTCTGTGACAGCTGAATCCACTCAGTGGGTTTCACAAATACCAGCAAATAGCATTTGCACATAAAGTTAGATTAATTAAATCGTGTTGAAGTGTTAGTTTGACTGTAGATGATTCCCACTGAATTCAGGGGAGCCAGCGTTTGGCCTCTGATGTATAATGTTTAATTGAATCTATATGAAGCAGTCCTGTGTCTTGTTGATTGCCAAGATAGCAATACAAATGTATTTGTGTTTAAGCAAAGGCTAATACTGTATGATATGTCAGTGATGCCATAAACCAATGCTTAAGAAATTATCTTCATTTAGAACTATGTCCCAAAATGAAACATATGAAGATAATTGCTTGTATAAATACTGATAGATTTTTATGTATTATATAAATATAAATGATACATTTAATATGACTCTTATTGAGCTGATTATAACTAGCTGAGGGGGCAGTTTTTGTTTTTGGTTTTTTTTTTATAGTTAAAGAATGAGGAGATTGGCAATTCATCTTGGAGATTCAGCTGTGGCAGGGGGTGGTTGCATGCCCTAACTGAAGTCAGGGGTTTACCGTGGTGAGGTGGGGGCTCAGTGTAGGACACGCTGCCTGGCATACGGGCCCGAACAGTTGGCCACCAGATGGCAGACGCAGTCTCCTATAGAATAATGGTATTTTCTTTGACCTACATAAAGAGCAGCTGCATCTTTCTCCATTGAAAATGATAGATAGTGCCAAGTACACTGAAGATAATGGCCACTTTTTTAACGCTGTTTTCAGCTTTTACACCTGAAGCTTTTTATTCTTTTGCCTTTCTCCGTTACAATTCTCACCTTGTGCCAGGAAAATATCTTTTATGTTTCCACTGGTCTCAGTTATAGCTGTTAATTCAGTTGGATTTGAACTGAGTCCTGTTAAGCAGAAGTATAACATAGCCAAGATTGTTTGCAGCAGTGTGCAGGCTCTACGCGGTAGTAGTTGGAATGGATTAAATATACGTAATGTATTTAAAATACATGTATACATAGACATAGATAATTTTGTTTTAATTTATTCTTTTTTTACTGGATAATTCTGGAGTTCTCTGTAACATTCAGTTCAATGACCAGTAGAGGTATGCAAAAGCAACATCACATGCTCACAGCTCTGAAGAGGCAGGAAAATCACGAATATTGTGAATGCAAAGTGTAAGGTCATTAAATGGATACGGATTTTAGCTGAAACTGAAGAGGTAGGGACTTGGATGCCTGATCTTAGCAATTGTGCAAGTGACCGTAACTTCAGTAAAGTTAGAGGGCCTCCAGTCCTTTATTCTTGGAATAAACATTGTCCTGACTCAGTATTTGGAAAACTCCTCAATGAAATTCTTCATTCTTCAATACACTATTGAATTTCGTTACACTTTATAACAAAAAAGGCAGGAATGAACATAAGGATTTATTTCAGAATAAGTGAGCAGAAATACGGGTGCAAATTCACAATGCACATTAAAAACTCCTCTGCACAGAGAGGTACAGGTGATGGCACGTTTGCTCAAAACTTGTTCTAAACTCACTCTGATCCTGAGCAGCCAAGCAGAGCAAGCACATTTATTAACACTGTGTAGCCTTACCTTCATTGTTTGGATGGGTGTTTTTAGAGGTATGTACGGGACTCTCATATGCAGTGTAGCGTACAACTCCTCGGAGGTGAATAAACTCATAGTTAGTGTGTGGCAAGAGTGACCCACCCAGTCAAATAGTTATTCATTGGTAATTTACTGTCCTACACACTGGCTCTATGCCCACCACATTCCCACTGCAGGCAAGCTCTAAGTATTGTATAGGTTTTTAGATGTCAGCATTTTTATATCTCGCCACAAGAAAGCTATCAATATAATTTAATCTTTATATGGAGAGAGAGGACATAAAAGCTCAAGTACTGTTCATATAATCTGATTATCTTTTTCCTGTTTCACAGAACTGTGGCGTTTTTCTTATCCAGTTTGATCTGTCTTCCAAGGTCCATGTGGTGTTACTACACCAGTGGTATTGTCCCCCAGTAAGTTTTATGTAAACAGAAGAGTTTATGGCTTGAGTTCATTTACCTTCTTCAGAGGGTTGTGCACGTCTGCCTGGAACACTGGAGCCTAGTGCAAGACAGAGGCCTTCAGTGCTCAGCTAACCTGAGGACGGTCTCACTGGTCACCCACTCTCCAAAAGCACAGTTGGGGCTGGACGCTGGCTGTCTTTCAGTATACACAGAGCCACATGGAGACAGCAAGAATCTGAACTAGGGACTGGCTCAGCCAGTTGTGCTAAGCAGCTGTAGAGATTCTCACAACCCAGCAGGCGAACAAGTGTAAAAGACCCTGGGTGCCTGTTTGAAAGTAGATGGTTGCTCAGAGCTCGTTTGCTTCTAAGGACTTGTTTATTATAAGAATGTTTAATGTGCCATCCTGCGGACACTGGGTTAATTCCTGGATTTAGGATTCCTTACTGGCTGCATCATCCATTCACTGTATCATAAGCTCTGATAGGTCACTTTTTCTCAGTGTTTCAGCTTTCTCATGTATGAAATAGGCTTGATGATACTTTCCTCTAAATTGTATTTTCAAATCTATGTATGACTGAAACTGCTAGGGTTTTTGCCTCTGTTAACAGCATGAAATGTACACTGTTGTAGCTTAACTGGCATCTACTCAGCTTTACAATACCATAGCAATAAGAACTGAGGCTTCTATGTATGTGCAACCACTTCATTGTTTTCTATGCTAATGCCGGTTTTTCTTTATATAGATAGGGTCTAAGCATCTGGGTCCAGCTGATAAAGAAAGTTTCCTTTCCAGTTGTCTGCTCTGCACAATTGGTCATTGAGTCCAGCAATCTTGGGATTAAGCTGAAGGAGCTTTAATTAAAAATCTAAGTGTCAAATATGTTTGTCAGACAGTCAGAATCATTTTACAAACACTTCTAAATCAAAAGTGCAAAGGAAACACTGGTGGTGAAACAAGTTTCTCTGTTCCTTCCCTGAATCGTATGGATTTGTAATTGATACAGAAACCCCCAGTTTCGTACTTCCACTCTCCTGTGTTTTGAATGCTAATCACAGGACCCGGAGAATGTTCACAGAGGGAAGGTATATGGCTCTCTTCTATTTCAAATATGGAGACATCCTTTTAATTGCATGCAGACAGCAGATGGTATGGCTTTTGTGGCATCATGAACTCCAACACAATATAGTCAGCCACTGCACAGCATGGTACAATTTAAAGCTGAGTAAATATGGGGAGAGTGAAGGGTGAGGGGTGGGAAGGCAGTAATTCCATTTTTATTTTACAAATTGACCATGATTTTGTTATGCTTCACTCTTGTTCATTTTCTGCATCTGTTCCAGAAAACTGCTTTCCTGCCAGAAACATACACCCAAATAAATAGTTTGTAAAGGATTATTGTCAACTTCAAAAACCACATGTCCATTTGAAAGTTTTATGTCTTCTTTCATAAGAACATGTAAGATTTTGAAGTTACTTTCCCTCAGACTTCAGAAGAGGAACTAGGTAAAAAAACCCCAGAAATAATATAAACTCCCAAGTAATAAACATGAGGTAACAAACCATGAGTCACAAAACTGACTCGGAATTTTCTGAAGCTTTTTCTGGTCAGAAAATTCTCTTCCATTAGAAGTCCCCTTCTCTCCTGATTCAGACTTTTCACCCATCAGTCAGTGTGTTATTCTGCAATCCCTCTCATTTTTCCCCTGTAAGGAAAAGTTTTGAAAGTGCAAAAATCTTCCTAAGACAGGAAATGTTTTCCTATTTAAACCTCATATGCCCTGCATATTCTGTATTGGGTTTAAAGGCTGTATCACTTACAGACAGCAGAGGCTTTGCATGAAAGAAAGTAGTTTAGTAAGTAAAATAAAAAATTAATACAAATTAGAGAGGATTTTTTTCACTGAGTTGCAACATACTCTGAAAAGTAATATGCCATTAAGTATGTATGTATATCTAGCAAACGTGTTTAAGTTTAATAAAATCTTAACACACACCCCCCCCCGACAGATACTAATTTAAGGAGTTATTGTGCACACTGGTATGCTGTGACAAAACAGTTGGGTACAGGCTGTCTTATTTCTCGCTCCTCTTGAATTTAATGCTGGTATGACATAATCTACATCCAGTCCCGAATCTGTGAGGCTACCTCAATACGCAGCCAGTAGTGACCATATGAGAGGGGACCTGTAGGAGGCAGGATTTGCGAAGGGGCACCATTCTGTCCCAGCGCAGTAGAACAGCTTGCAAACTACCCAAGGCTCTCCAACACGCAGGATTTAGAGCCCAGGCTGAGGGAGCGCACGACCGACTTGCGTGAACTCAAAGACAGTGTTATTGATAATAAAACTGTTAGATGTAGCAACGCTTCTAATTTGTATAGTTTTACAGTAATGATATACCATGATTTATGATATTTAACATTTTACTGAAGTTTCATGCCGTTACTGAAGTTTGTCTCATTCTCTGACGGAGCGGAGTATGGGTAAGTCTATTAATTAGAAATACAGAAATGGTTACATAGAATACATTAATTTGAAAGTACACCAAGGAGAGCAGTGGTGAAGTTTAGTGGACCTTTGGTTTCCATGTTTTTAATCGCCTATGTTCCGGTTCTTCTGATCAGTTTCTTGACTCTAAATAGACATGTTCTTGCATTAGCATGCGGGATTAAATTAATTGCATTTAAGAAATAGAACCCACTTTGCATACAGCAAAACTTGTTGAACACTTATATATTGCTCCAGACTTTTGTAAAACTGGGGAAAAATAGATTTTCTGTTCCTTCCCAAATTTACTACTTTAATTAAATAAAATTCCAATCTATGACACCATTTTTACACAAATCCTAGCAATGTTTTTGTTCAGATTAAAAATTGTTGGTCTGTATCCTCAGCCAGTGGAGCAATGCCAGTACACAGCAGCTGGGAATTTCCTACCCTGCTATCTGTGTGTGGCAGTGGATTCATTAGGCATAGAACATCTCCTGTGTGCATTCTAAATTACCCTGCAGACTCCCTGACTTTTAACATATGGTTATCTTATGTAAATCAGAGCTCTGCTTTTCCAAAATAAGTATATTTCTTGTACTTTGTGCAAACACTTGCTGAGCAATACAAAGCACTATTTGCCTCTTGATATTAAATAAGGTATGGGAACATGGTACCACAGGCTAATCTAATGTACTTTACATTCAAGTAGTGTAAAATATTTCATAATTCTTTTTTCTGTGTGGAGATAGGTAAGACACGTGCAGGTGCAGTAATTTATCCAGAATCTTGCCATTGCCCATACCCTACCAGAATTACTTAGGAACCTGTGCAGGTTGTTTCTTATTTTCATATTTTAAATAATACAGGGTATGCTACCAACTAGAGCAAGGCTGTGATCTTAGGACACTGCTTTGAAGCCATTTTCTCCCAGTTTCACTATAACATATTTTACCATTATTCCATCCTGAATGCAAAATCAATGGAATCTTGAAAGTAAAAATATATCACTTTGTTTAAATATGCACTAAAATGAAAACCGAACTTTTGTCCTTGATTTCTGCTGATCTCCAGATTATTGCCAAGGGTGTATAATTGAATTATAACCTTGATTTTCATACAGGTCAATGGCATCCATGCTGGTGACTCACATAGATCATAAAATATATTTCCAAGGGGTGTGGGTATAGGTGGGCTGAACAGCTTGGGCTGCTTTATAAAAACAAGGGCCTCAAGCCATCTGCACTTCTTCCATTCTTCTTTGTTCCAGCTGCTGTTCTGCTCTACCAGCCACATCACCAGGGCAACATGGCATTCACAGGCAAATACGAATTCGAAAGCGATGAGAACTATGATGACTTTGTGACGAAGATTGGTAAGTATGTCCTGGGATGTAAGTCTTAAAGGTTATAAATTAATTAAAAATACTTTTTTTAAAAAAATATTTTTAATGAAATGTGCTGAGATCAAGAGGGGCTAAGAGTGCTGGGAGTGCTCTGTACTTCAGCGAGGAGATTCAGTTTTCATTCTTACAAGAAGCACTGTCAGCTGCAGGAAATCGTCATGTTTACAGAAGGAGTATTCCTTTCCAGTGGCAGAAGAATGAAGGGCCAAGATGTTTGCAGTACGATGATTGTGAAGGTCACTTTTTCTGTCCTAAGTATTCACCGGTGGGAGTATAAATTTAGTATGAAAATGCTTGTCAAAATCTTACACAGGAACAGGTTTCTATGAATGCTTTCAGAAGACTGTGCAAACCTGTTTCAGAGATTACCCTGTAAAAGCTCTTAGGGACACCATGATCTGAGCACATAAGTTCAGTGCTTGTGTTCATTTATTTAAAAACAATAGCAAATAGTAAATAGGTATGTGCAGCTACATAGCAAAGGCACAGGTTCATACACATTAAAGTGCACATATCTGCATGGTATATAAAATTTATATCTACACATTTATTCTGTGTATCATTTCTCAGGGAAAAGAATGCAAGACCAAAACTTATTATTTTAGCAAATGCATTGATGTACCTATGTATTCCTTTATACCAGTAATTTAAACCCAGATCTTTGATACTGCTGTAAAAAAAAGAAAAGAAAAAAAACCCAAATCGGGTGCTCAGACATCAATGTCTGAGAACAAACGTACCATTAGCATGCTTCAATTCAAATACAGCTAGTAGGCTGTTAAATTTTATAAACTCTATGTTTCTATTGATTAAGGTCTCCCCAGTGACAAGATTGAAATGGGAAGAAATTGCAAAATAGTCACTGAGGTGGTGCAGAATGGAAATGACTTCACCTGGACACAGCATTTTCCAGGAGGCCGCACCACAACTAACACATTCACAATTGGCAAGGAAGCAGACATGGAGACAATGGGTGGTAAAAAGTTCAAGGTAAGTTAATTTAGCTCTTAAGTTCTACACTGTCTCAGTTGTTTTTTAATTTAGGGTGAAAATCAAATCTGTCTCAGGGACATCTTCCTTAAACTGTTTTTTTCATCTGTCATAGCTTAGAAACATGTAATTTTTCCCCCATGTCTTGATGCCCCTAGCAAAATATCTAAATGTGATTTTAAAGAGAGCTAGAGCTTCAGAACTGTATGTACTAATAAAGAATAAGGGTAGAGTGTCAAGCATCTACGGATGTCGCAGCTCAAGCAAACATAATGCTCATTAAGACTCTGAAGAGCTGGCTGGCAGCTGCGGCATTGTCCAGCAGCATACAGCAACTGCAGCACGCTGCGAGGGGAGTGCTGTGGTCCCTAGCCCTGCCCACGCCTGTCAGCAGTGCTCACCTTTTGAAGTCACCTGTGCCTGAGCTTTAAACAAAAGACTGTAAAGTGAAGAGGAAAAAAAAAATCTCTGTATCCTCCTTCCTGTTGGAAGTACAGAGCAACTTAAGCAGCCTCTAGTGAGACAGAAGATGACACAATATTGATCTGCTCCTATCATGGACAAAATCTGGATACAAAACCTGCTGTAAAATGGTTGCTTTACGTACCTTACTCATTTCTCATCTATTTAAAGGGATAAGACAGCTTGGGACAGCTAAACTCTGTGTTTTGAGGTGTCCAGAGCCCTAGAAGAGATTACTAGATAAATGCTTTAGACGTATTGAAGAGACAGGAAAAAACAGCAATTGCATCAGGGAGCTGTGACAAACTGAGAATAGCAGTAGCACTGCATGATTTCCAGAATGCTTTTTTCGTCATACCTTTCTGATTATGAAAGGAAAAAAAAAAATGTGTCTTGGCTTTGAGAAATCTTTGTGAAACCTAACAGATAGAATAAGACACAATTCTACTTGGTCAACTTACTGCAAACTTAACAATTTTGAAATATTACAAATTCCATTCTCTTCTTTTTTGGCCCTGGGCACTTCAGCAATCCAAAGCCTATGAAGTAGCTAAAGATGGAGGCAGAGTAAATGACTCTCAGCAGAGAAACCACTGCCTTTTAGTACAGTGTCATTAAACAATACATAAACTAGTAAGATGGTTTCCTTGTATCTGGTAAAACATGTCTGCTCATCTCTTCATTTTGCAAATTACTTTTTTCTCCTCTAAATATGAGTGGCTCATCTGTCTTTGTTATGAAAAGCATAGGCAAGAGTGACTAGTTATACAGACAAGACTGATTTTGTGATGGAACTAGATACCTGGTTTTGGGGGTCAGCTGAGCTGCTGTAGTATTTGTGATCTTCATAGTAGCATCCTGGCATACTTCTCCCATACGGAAGCACTCTTAATAGCAATTGGCAGGATGAGTTCTAGTGTAGTTAGAGGTATGAAACTCTGGATCTAGGGTAAAGATTCACATCACTTGTCCACAGCGACTTCTGTGCTGCTTGCAGGCAGGTTATTAGTGTCTGAGAATCCTAGTTCAAAATTAGCTCATATAATCATGCCTTTTGCTTCACCATCAGAACAAAAGAACCACATAAAACACTGCGGACTGAATGAGAAGCATAGTCTGTAGTCGGATCATTTTTAGAGCTATGAATGAATATTGTGTAGATATGGAACTTGCATGTATTGTTAGATGAACTTTTTTTTTATTTAAATTGTGAACATTTAAGAACTAAAGCACAAGGATTTTACTCTGGTTCATGAAACTTCATGAAGCAAATAACTTCTACTTTTTTAAAAGTAAAAACTTTAAGCATCAGGTGTACAGAAGTTTGCAGCGTATCTGATAACATAAATGCCAGTAACCCCAGGGAACACTATACCTTTCTCTATTACAGGCAACTGTTAAAATGGAAGATGGGAAAATAGTAGCTGATTTTCCCAACTATCATCACACTGCAGAGATTTGTGGAGGAAAG
The DNA here is from genome assembly GCA_013397275.1 of Burhinus bistriatus. Lineage (NCBI taxonomy): Eukaryota > Metazoa > Chordata > Aves > Charadriiformes > Burhinidae > Burhinus > Burhinus bistriatus. Next base: position 30,514 of record VYXH01002815.1, on the reverse strand, counting down.
CTAGTAGAGGTGAGTTCTTAAATATCCAGCTGCCATGTCTTTGACTGTATTCACTGTACCTATGCCTTAAGAAGAGAAAATAATATATGTAAAACTTTCCACCTACTACTTACATGTTTCTATAAAGTTATTAACTTTGTTTCAGCCTTAGAAAACTATGTAGCTGCAACTCCTCGCAGAATTTCTGTAAAACCCTATTTCCTTAGTCTCACCAAAGGGGAAAAAAAAAAAAAAGGGCAAAACAAAACACGAAAGAGGCTGGATTTCAAGTAGTATCCTGTTTTATCAACAAAATGCCAACACAGCTTTGGAAGATTACTGAAACTACAATACCTGTAGTAAAACTTGTAAAACAGATAGGATTGTCAAATGTCATGATTTCTGAGTCTCAAAAGTTTTCCTGAATTGACTTGTGTCTGTGCCAGTTACGTATGTCTGAGTGCATCTTCAACAGAGACTAACCAGAAGTAAGTTACTTTGTGAATCAAGAAAGGACACTTACCCTCCCTGAAAGTAATAGAATTAATCATTTATTGCTTTTTGGAGAACAATTATCTCACTCGTCTAAAACCTTGACAACTTGGGAGTTGGTGAAGCCATGTCTCACACAGCATAAATTTGTTATCCCTAAACCCCTGTTTAGAAGTTGTGCTTTTTGTGTAAGAATATTTTTGCACAGTGTATTTCAAACTTGACAAGGACATTCAGCTTATTTTGTAGATATGTCTTCTACCAAAGGGTAAATGTTGCTTCAGTAAAGGACAGGTTCTGTGAGCCAGCCAGCAGGTTTTTTCATGTGTGACACTGAAGATCTAATTACACCATTCAACCAAATTTTTGGTTTCTTCTTTATTCCAGATTTCTGTTTCTTCTGGTGTAGTCTACAAGAGGACCAGCAAAAGGATTGCTTAAGGCATTAAAGCCAGTCTTTCCCAGTGCACTGAAAAACAACCAGCAGTATAAATAAATAAAAGAGTGCTGATTGTCTTTTCCTCTCTTTCTTTGTATTACAAACATGAAGAATTGTTTTTCAGAGTCATGTTATCCTCAACATTAATGCTTACGCCATTCCTAAAGATCTGACAAATACTCAGAAAATCAGAACACAAAAATCAGAAGATGCAACAAAGCATTTAATGATAGAGTCTAAGTATTTCAGGATATAATACATGGCATATTCAAATGTTGTCTACCACCTACTTAACAGAAGCTCTTTTCAGCTTGTGTCTAGAGAATAGAACAATACTCTGCCCAAGCATACATCGAAAAGCAAGGCCTGATGAAAGTCTTTTGCCCTGTTGCAGGTTGGAGGGTAGAAATTTAGGAGCTTGAAAACCAGAGAGAGTCAGTTTATCGCTCATTAAAGTATATGAGAAAACCATGATAGCATTCTCATCACTATCTGCTCTTGACCCAAATTCTTAGAAGACATTTAAGGGTTTACAGACTCCTGCAGGAAAACATGGAGTCTTATTTTCTCAATGTCATTCTTTTATTTACACGTGCATGTGAACACAGTAGGAATTAAATATGACGCAGGTTTTGGATTCACTGTTCCAAATCACTTCTGGCTGATACCAGGTCCACAAACTTTTCAGGCTCCTTTTTCCAGCTGTCTTGCCTTCTGGATCCAACTAGCTGCTTGCCCTCACATGTTAATCAGTAACTATCCAGTGTATGTGTCTTGTGCACGCAAAAGTTCATTTTCTGATGGGCCTATGTACATGATTGATAATCCCAATCATTTCAGGTACCTTGCATTAAAAAGAGGCTTTTGATTCCTTCTTGTATTTTTCCTCAATAGAGATTACAAAGTTTTCCAGCTGCAAGAAGGCTTCATCCAGTCTCCATCAGTTTACCCAGAACAGGCCACACATGTGTCCTGGTTTCAGTTAATTTTTCTTTCTAGTGATTGCTGTGAAAGAAGTGTCAATAGTAACAACTAAAAACAATAGGTATTAAGTGATGTTTACATTATTCAAGGACTTTTTTTTTTTTTCCAACTTTCTACAGAAGCATAGCCAGAATGATGGAATGACCAATGAAATACTCCATAACATAGACATCATGCTCAGTATATAAAGGGGGGTTAGCTGGGGGGGTGGGAATCCATGATCACTGCTCCCAACACCACCAATTCACAGAGCAGTGGGAGTGACCTGTGTCATCATCATTATTATTTTTCCTTTTCTGTTACTGTTTCTATTAAACTATCTTTATCTCAGCCCATGGATTGGGGTTTTTTTCCCCTTCCCTCTTCCCCCCACCCTGGAGGGGGCAGGAGCTGGGGGGAAGAGGCAGGGAGAGCAAGCCACTGCAGGGTTCTAGTTGCCAGCTGGCGTGAAACCACAACAGCATGTCTTGTCACCAGGTGTTGCTCAATGTATCACTTACTCTGTTTCCAAAGCATAATGCTGAACTCTAATTAAACACCAGTCAAATCTGAAACCTGTTCAATCTCGAAACATTCTTTCAGTACTTGCAACAAACAGATCTGATTTAACAGAATTTTGTTGAAATTCAGCTTCTTCAGTTATATGAGGTCGTACTGAGAAGTAGTAAGGGACTTCTTCAGGCTTACTCATTTGAGTTCAAGTCAGCTAGTACCTTCCTCTGCAAATAATAATGTGACATCTTAGAACATCTGGATTTAGAACGTGCCCATCATATGCAACACCACCAACTACACAAAATGACCTGTAGAGTTAGGCACAGGTAGACATTGGGCAAGTGTTATATGAAACTAAAGCTCATGCTAGAATTAAGGGCTGGTGGTGCTTTGTCTGAACCATTTGCACCCACAAGAACCTGCTCTGAAGGAGATGATGCTCATACCTGACCCTGCTTTGAAAACAAAATGGAACCAGCCACCACTAATTCCAGTTCTAGAAGCAACTACATTTAGTGTTGTGCAACTGGCACATCTTGTTTTCACATTCTGCATGGAATCGAGTAACTCCGCCTTATACAGACAACACCATGAGAGGAAGGGTGGGATTTTTATCTAGGCTCTCTAAAGAACATGTAAGGAGTACTTTCACATTGGAAAAGAGCATTGCTGCCTTTCAACTGGAGGACCTTCTTTAGGCTTGTCTTGAAATGGCAGTATAGAGAACAAAATAAACACCCCTTGAAAAACACTCATGCAAAATTATCTCTTAAGAATCCATCAGCGTTTGCCCACCTTTGCTAGTGTCTAGACTTCTCAGTAAAAAATAACACTAAGCTAAATTCTATTAAGCAACACCTGTACGCTACTGATGAGCCAATTATACTGATCAAAGAGCATTATATCAACTTTAAATTGTTCACTACAGTGTGTAAAACTTCCTAAAACAAAATGATCAAACAGTGGCTTTGACAACTTTGCAAACACCAAGTTGTGGCTTTCTCACAAATAGGGAGATGGTAGGAGTTTTCCCCTTTCCTGTTGGAAAAAAGCACCAAGGTGCAGCTGTAAGATTTTTTTTTTTTTTAAATAAGTTCATTTTAACCTTTGATGCCTGATCAACATTAGCAGACTTTTTTTCACCTGTATCCCTGCTGCAGCTCTTGTCAGGACTCAGTAATGCAGGGGTTTTTGTGTTTTGGGGGGTTTTTTTGTTTGGTTGGTTTTTATTTTATTTTAATGTCAGCTTTCTCATTTGTTTCATCACATCTGCAATGTCCTCCCATGGAAGAGGGTAACTAGTGCCATACCCAATTTTGTATTCCTAGCCATGTTTCACTGCATTTGCTTTTGTGGCAGCCTTTCTTACCTCAAACTCTGCCAGGAAAGTACAAGTTATTCAGCATGTAAAAACTGTGATCTTTGACTTTCCTGCAACTGACAGCATCAAACAGCACAATCACAGGGCAGGAAGTTTTGCATCCATTTAAAAATTAACTCAGCTTTAAACACGCCTCTGCAGCACCCTCCAAAAGCAATTGTGGCAAGAAGTCTTCAGAAGAGCATCTTTAGGTTACCTGAACTCTTCTACATCCGCTCTTCCTGAGGAGGTATGTTTTCACAAAAGAGAAAAAAAAACCCTATAGTCACATGAAAAATTATTTACCTAGAAATTAAACATGTGGAATTGCCACCAACATTTAAAGCATTCTGGAGAGAACTGTCAATTGAAGCAGTATTAGGCCAACTCATTCTCATACATCTTTTCCCTTTCAGAGTCTGCTGTTGGACTTCATCTGCCCCAACTCCACCCCGATACAACAGCACAAACACAACCTAGAAGTCAATGGACAACTCCTTCTTAGAAGACGCAGTCACCAGAAGAAAGATTGAACGTACAACTGCGTTCTCCAATGCAGCCTTTCAATCTCCTTAGCTAAGATGGCACCCCCAAGACACACTGGCCATGTAAGCTGAAACAATCCATTCTTATATTATGTCCCTACCTTGTCTGTGAACATTTTCTGCGTGCTTCTTCAGCCGTCTCCTCATCCCACTTCGTACTTCCTTATATACACCAACGCTTCATTGGAATAGGACCTTATTTCTTGTGCAGTGATCAAATCCCTGATGTGCCTCATCCTTCACAATTTATTATTTGGCAATCACATTTGTCCTACCGCTCTTCTGTTCTGTGAAACATTGTAAATGGTATAGACATACTCTTCGCTGGCTCTTGAAAGCCAAGGAGAAACCACTCAAAAAAAAAAAGATGTACTTCAGCTGTATACTTGTTTATTGAAAACTTTCACTGGGAACTTCGCAAGTATTTTCACAATTAAGCACGATGGCAGTCCAAAGTATAATACTGCATATGACAAATTATAAGGCTGATAAAAAAAAAGAAAACCCACACAACAGTACTGCCACATATATGTTGTTCTTTGTTGAATGACATAATAAAAATATACTAAAGTCTTCTGAAAATAAAGTTTAATATAAATACAAAGCCAACAGAATAAAAGACAAACTAAGTTTTCTACAATTCTAGACTAATTTCTGAAGAGTACTGCCTCTTCATTTACAGTATGCATTTTTAAAAAAATAAAACAAGAAGATTCCTCTAGCCTGCTGAATGGAAGAAATTATTAACTTGATACTAAAAGCTGCATTCTCGGAAGACAGTTACACAAACACACATTAGCATGCAGGCTAGTTTTCCCCCTCTACCCTAAAACACCCTTAAAAACAATTCTCTAAAAATATAATTTAAAACAGTACTGTGACATGTGACTTGAAACAGTTACCCCAAGTCAGCAGAAACATATTGCACATTACTTGTATCGCTGTCCTGAGAACCTTCAGAGAAAAGACAAACCAAGAGTACTGCCTTCAAACAAATTTACAGTAGTGGTTGCATATATCAAAACTGAAGTTTCACATTTGCAGAAGTCCATTTCTTGTAAATATCTAGATTAACATAGAAAAAAGCCTATACAGTTTTTTGAACAATCATCCCTGGTTTCATCTGAGAAAGAAACCTGTGACAGTAGGTGCGTGTGTCTCATTGCAAAGCAGCAACACAACCTTCAATTTACCAGCTACATTTTCCAAAGAATGCTAAGATGGTATTTAAAAAACTAAGTCAGCACTGTCTAGCACTGCAGTCAAACTCTAATTTCACAGTAAAGTTATCCAGTTCCCTATCTGTGCCCCCATTAACACCAGTTCCTTTGTCCTGATCCTGAACTACTGCCACAAGTCACTGAGCCCAAAAGATGAAATAACTGAAGGCAGTGAACCTTTCAAGAGTTTTTCCAAGAGGATTTCTTCAAGTAACATTAAGTCCCTGATAAAGCTCATGAACAATTTTACTAACAATAATCTCCAGTCTCAAAAGCAGCAGCATGTTAAAGATCTAAGAGATGATTTAAGGTTTTGGTTTTGTTTCTAAAATACTTGAAGGCAGAGCGATGTTCCGTTCAGCAGCACCACGTTTAGGTTCCAAGAGAATTTTAAGTCAAAAGTTATTTGATAGTCTTCTGGCCCATTTTTCTTTTTCTTCCTTTTAGCCTAAAGTTTTACTCCTGAACTATCAACTCCTGCTCAAAGAAAACAGAACGTGTTCTATGCATAGATTTCTGCATAAACAAAGTTCACATTTAACTGATAACAACTTCAGTACATTTTAGTAGAAGCTTCCAGTAGTATAAGCTGCCACTGTTCAAGCAACACATCACTGGGAGATGAGAGCAGTCCGTGTTTTCCAACAACATCCTCTAGGTACATTGCCACTTGGCCAAAAACTCAAACACTCCAGCCTGAAATAAACTCTTCAACATAAGCTTTCAGCCAACTCTGATGAGTCACTAACTGAGGACTAGGAGGAAGTCATGTCCACAGTTTCTACGCAGATGGCTCTCAAAGTGACGCAGAGTGAGGTATGTTAATGAATTTCTATTTCTCTCTCTCATTAGGAGCCAAAGGTACAACCCATGGCAGAAAGGCACCCAGGTTCCAGTGATCAGTGGAGCCAGATAAACATCCTCGGAATGAGTGAGCCACAAGGATTCTCTTCCTTCATGGTTTTCATTCAGATATATATCTTCTATAACGCACGGGGTCTCTTCTTCACCTTCTATTCATATCACCTTTTTCTCCCATGAATATTTATCCATCAAAACACCCAGCTGCATATGAGTGATGACCACTGAAGTAACTGCTACCGGAAGCCATGGAAATGCAGGGTCTGGGCTCCGTTCCTAATGCCACCTGCACAGCAATGGGCATTTGGATGGGCAGAGTCTGGGCAGATGGCCGAAGGCTGGCCTGAATTGCTGCGTAGGAGTGCAGTGAGCTGTCAGCTCGCCCAGCAAGACAACTGCTGGGCCTGTGGGACTGTAAGGAGTCACGGTAAGCAGAGCACACATCTTGCACTGGCGACTGAAACTGGGACAGTGTAGCTGAATGCCGGGCTAAAGGGTGGTAACTAGATTGCTGGAAGACAACTTGAGTAGTGGCTTGATGGCTCAGATTTTCCACCGCTTCCTGTTCTTGATGTTGAACTGTTATTTGCTTTTTTATGTTACTGGCTTCTTTGATGTCATTCTCATAATATCTGAAAAAAATTGTAAGTAAGATTTATCAAAGAGAGAAGTTCACAGAGCCTTCATATATCCCAAAGTTTTCACCCATCAGGATACATCATCAGCTTTTTGGCCCTAGCTGTATATGGTAACCCTCAGTTGCTTTCATAATTAATTCTAATTATCCTGCTGCAATTCACACACTAACAACAGGTTTATGGATAATTTTGCATCACAAGTATGTTTTTACTGAGGCACTGGTTATCTTGGACCCTTAAGTCCAAAATACAAAGACACTTTGAAATAGTCTCTGTAAGTATTTGCAGAGTATTAAAGTGCATAGCTATAAAGGAATAAGACAAATTCCCATTAGATAATAGAAAGAGACATTTTTCACCCACTTCTGATTATCATGAGAATGATGAAGTACTGGAACAAGTTGCCCAGAGAGGTTAGGAAGTCTCCATCCTTGGAGGTGATCAAAACTTGACAATACCCCAAGCAGTCTGATTTAACTTCAGTTGGCCCGGCTTTAAGTAGGGATTCAGAAGGTCCACCATCACTCCCAACCTAAAGCATTCTATTAAACTTCTTTTATTTTCTATTAAGACTGCATGCGCTCACATACCAGACCAGCACTGATGCGTCACTAAATTGTGCACTCCATTCTGCATTGCAAATATTATTAAAATACAGTATTTAGTAAAGTGACCTGATTTTTTCCCTTTTATTCCTTTCTTCAAACTGAAGATGGAGATTACTAATGTAATATTGTACTCTTAATTCTAGCTAAACAATTACAAAAAAAAGAGTATTAAAAGAGTATTAACATCTTCTTAAGAGCAGAAACAGGTATGTTTCTTTCTGATCTTACATGAGCATCATTTCAATGCATTGGGCAAGATGTTCCCAGGAATAACATGTTAGCAATTCAAGCTGTGTTGTCCAGGCAGGAGAAACCTGCATACAGATACGTGAGGCGCACACACAAGCTGCAGCAATCACAGATGGACGAAAATAGAGGAATGTGTGATCTACAAAAGAAAAAAAAGGGAAGAATTACACTCTTACTAATCACTACAGTAAGCCTATTATGTGTATATGTGGCAAAACAGGACAAAATTAAATCCACAACTTTGTTCCACACATCTCAGAGTATTAACTCGTGACCAGAAAAAGTCTCTTAAAACTGGATGAAGCTTTCCTGGAGATCTCTGTACTACTTGCTTATAACTACTATCAAGGCTTCACTATAGTTTTTTTCATTTCAGAATAAACCACAAAATAGACTACGCTGAAATTTGTTTCAGTTGAGACCAGTCTACAAAGTTAGGTATTGACAATTACACACATATTTACATTAGGGTTGAAACTGGCTTATGAGGATGCTGCAGTTCACTGCCTCTCACACGGGCAGATATTGGAAGTGATGCTGCAAACCAAATCATTCAAAGCCCCATCATTCTAAATATGTCACGTCTTGCAGCGTGGAACCCTCTAAAAATCATTTGAAAAGATTCCTACATGGAACTGCATAATCATGCCTGCAACTTGTGGCAGATCAAAAGTTAGACCCCATTTTTGACAGTCTCACCAATTAGTGTTCTAAACTGAAGAAAAAAATTGATCTCATCTAGGGATTTCTGAAAAGAGACAAGAGGCTTATGCGCAAGGAAGAGACACCATACCATTTGCCATCTGAAATAACTGCAAAGAGAAACCACTCTTCACAGATAATTTTATGCAATCCGTATTATGACAAGTTTTAAAGCCCTTATCTCTTTCAGTTTTTTGCCTTTTGCCAAATGGAAAAATCATTCTAGCATAAAACTAAGCCTCCTACCTTGCACTGAGAAATCCAGGAAATAATACGCATATTTCTCCAGAAAATCTCTGATTTTGGTCAGTGAGATGATCGGCCAGCCATTGTGAAGGTCATTTTCGCCAATGGACACATAGAGGTAGTAGTCAATGTAGTGTGCTGGTGTTGGTAGACAGAGGTTCCAGTTGAAGTTTTCCAAAAGCAGCATTTCCATTCTAAGCAAGTCTTTCTTGTTCAATACCACATTCACATTGCACATGTATGCCAGATTATTTAAGTGCTCCAACTTTGGAACTTTATCTTCTTTTTCTTCAAATTTACCTGCCAGAAGAGATGGTTTTCAGATAAGATTTATCATTATGATTGAGTGTCCAAAAGCCAACAAAGAACACACCCAAAAACCAGAAAGTCTAATGATAAAAGGTGCTTTTTAAAAGGAGGGTGGGAGAGTATAGTCACACAAGTAGGAAAGAAGCCAACAGACTGGTCAACATATTCCTATATGCTTTTTATGGGTTTGTTTGTTTTTAATTGTTTGTATAGTATTGATGCCAAAACCAAGATTATAAACTCATTAGGATTACAGATAGCTTTTCTGACAATAACTAGAAGCGGTTTGCTGAAGGGCATTCAGTCAAGTGTGAAGAAAGCAAGCAGCATGGGGAAAATACAGCAAAGAAAGATCTAATATTGAGGGGAAAAAAGCTCCTTTGGGTACCAAAGCTAAATGCACATGCTACAAAAAGGAAGGCATTAAAAACCCACAGGCAACACCACCTTTGCCCTTACTGCTTCAGAATTTCTCTTTGTTCCTTCTTGTCTTGGGGGTCCTCATTAGCTAATGTCACTGAAAGGCTAGGCGAAGTACACTGTAACCAAGTGATTAACATGAATAATTTCTATAGGGTTAGGAGAGAGCATACATTTTCAGAGTCAAGATAGCTAAGCAAAGCTGCACCTTTTGCTAAAGTGTTTTTACCAGCCTGCTGAAACAGCAGTAGCCTCTAGAATGACTCAATTTTCACAAGTAGCTACAAAGTGCTGCCATTTTGTACAGAAAAATAGGCTCTTCCTCTATTCACCCTTCTTTCATAAAAAGCATCCAATATCAGATATGATTCCCAGGATTAGATCTATTAGTAATAAAGCAACAGGGTTACTTTGCTGCAAACTTAAGAAAGCAATTAAGTCTTCTTAAATTCACACTGTTGGTTTACCAAGCCAAAAATGACCTCTCTACCAGCCGCTCCTTGTCAAGAGCAACAATCACCAGTAGTAAGTTTCCAGTACAGCTTAAAGAACACTCTTGCTGCAAAGTCCAAACCCATAGCTACTTAAAAGTACTCTAATTATTCTTCCTCTTTGTCCTTGAGGGAATATATTCCACAATAGATTCTTGCTTCAGTCGTCCTTCCATTGCCTCTGCGAGAGTCCTCCTTTACCAACATAGGCCAGTTGACAAGATATTAGCATGTCACATGGCTTCAGAGTATTCTAATCACATCTAGAAACAATAAAAATTAGTATTGCACTAGAAGATTATTTTAAAAGTAAGATCTTTTTATCCATTTAGGATAGCAATTCCATCCCAAGTGTCTCCAGTGTATTAAAAACCTGACAATTTTTGGTACTATTAGCAGCTTAAGTGTCTTTTTAACACATTTAAAAATGGATTTTCCACCTTTGAGCCTGTTCAGGTATCATGGATATGAAACGCATTAGAAGTATAATATAGCAGCCACCCCACCATAAAAAGAGCGTAACAATGAAAAACAAAATTCATCCATCATATGAAGTAGAACAGGAAAGGATTGTGGGCATGCTGTCAGTGAAAAAGCCCTTTAAAATTCAGGGGTCTGTATACACGTTCATGAATCTCCCTGTCACCTGAATCTAGAACTGTTTAAAAAAAAAAGAAATTTGAGAGAAAAGTTAACCCTTTGTTTTTTTCCCCTCAAGGTGATGTCACAGCCTAAGGAGTATGCTAGCAGAAGGAGAAATCACTGCTTGCCCAGGAAACTAAGGACAAGATCTGTCATTCTGGCTTCCGTAAGTTCTAGTTCCTTCTTTCTTCCCACTCAAACTTGGAAGTTTCAAAAGGTCAGACTGTAGGCTGGAGAGTAGACTACCAGCACAGTAGTGTTGGGAAGGTATCATACCAACATAGGGCAAAGCTATTTGACTTGATCAAGACAATTTTTCTTTTAAGTTAAAAATAATTGACAACAGCTAGATTTAGTGATTTAGATTGCTAGTTATTTATTATCTTCCCCCTTCTGCTTTTCAATACACTAGTTCCTAGCTTTAATGTTAGGTAACAGCGGCCACTGCAGCAGATTGGATACACCGAGTATAAATGTAGCTAGTATGCTGAAGAAAGGCTCCAAAACCGAGTTGGGAATGGGGGGAGAGAAATCAACTCAAAAAGTTTTGCTTCAAATAAACTGTAAAATTTGAACATGAGCTACTTTCCAAAGCAACATACAAGCAACTTGATAACATCTGCTTTCCCAATTCCACCTTGACCTAAACACTTTACTTCCAAGTTTACCAAGTCTTCCCACCTATTTTTAAAGTGCAATCTGGAGAACACAGCAAAAGTTAGTTCATTCCATCAGACCAAAGAGATCAGAGGCAAGCTGAGAAAGAACAAGTTTAAGATGTTTTTACAATACAGTGTGTGTCCTTTTCCAGTTCCCTGATTTAAAGATAGCAGAATATACTATTCCTATTTTTGTTCCTTCAGTTACATCAGAAACTGAGGTTCTGTGCCCAACATATTTTTGCTGAGAGAACCAGGACCCCCAACACAGTTGCTGCAAGAATATTAAAGGCTCAGACAAGGCAGTTGTAAGCCTAGCATTGACCAAACAATTAACACTGACTGGTTTAATCAACATCACACTTTGGGAAGAAAGACAAAGCTGTTTCAACTACATTATCACCTGGAGTCTGTAGTTTGAAGTTCATGAGATTGTGTATGCGTCATTTGTATGCTTTTTAAATGCCGCTGTAGACATCTCAAATTCAAAGTTTGCTGTTGTGTTCTGAGCTCCGGTTACTGATAAAACCATTTAGTTGTCACTATTGCCCTCACAAATAGTTTTGTTGTAAGGTAACAGAATCACAAGCCTTTAAAGCAATGCTTAAATTAAGTAGTCTATGGACGCCACAGATTTTTATACAAGGAAGCCTACTCAGGTCAATAGGATTAATAAAATAAGATGAACACATAACGTAGGTTTACATTTGTGACCAGCTTTTTTGTAAAATCTAAATAGATGGGGGCAGCACGGGACATCTTTAGGAGTGTGTAGTATTACTGTAATTAACAATGCAAAGATCTTCCAAGTTACTTTAGGTGATGTTCTGTCCCACTCCAAGTTCTACAATCAGATGCTCCTCCAGAAAAAAAAACACTCTTTATGTTAGACATTCACGCTTTTGTTTTGATGCATGAAAGCTAGAGTAAGTCCTGTTGTCAAGGGGAACAGGCTCAAGTTATGAAGAGTACCTTTCATCAGTACATTTATCACATTATCAAAACAGCCTATCAATTCATGCAAGCTTTTCACTAGGAAAAGCTAAAGGTCTCAGAGGAGCATCACTGCTATCAAATGTACCCTGAAGAACCGATTCATCCACTGCAGGAGGCAAGAGTCACTGCGTACACCTAGCTACGCAGCACGCAGTTCAGACTGGTTACTGGCAGTTGGGTAGATAATCTTCCTGGGGTTTTGCATGGGTAGCAAAACAAAAGCAAGACATGCGGGCAATTTGTTTTATTACATTTTCAGAGTCCTTGAGAAGACCAAGGAACAAAAAGGACTGCCAATTTAAAGAGTCATTAAAGCGTAAGTACTTTTTGTCCCATAAATAATTAAAATCAATCCAAAAGAGGGATAAACCAGTCAAGCCCATCCAGCCCAGCATGAAGAAGAGACCTATGGCTGCTTAAACAGCTGAAGGCTACTTTTCTTTATTCCTACATTGTTCCAGAAGGTGGTACAACTGTGGGAAATTGGTTAGCGGAGAGAGGTCACATAGACATAATCCAGCTGGCTGAGCAGGAGCTTGAGAAACACCATACTCAGCTTCTGTAATTGCCAGAATAGCAAGGACACACCAGCGTGGGATACATAACAACAGGAGGCCTGCAGCCACCTGCAAGGACACTCCAGCACGTAATAGATAACAACAGAATGCCTGTGCTCATCCAGGCATGGGAAAAGGAGAACAGCTAACCACAAAGAAGGAGCTAGGGGTGGAGTTGACACTTAAGGGAATAAGCCAATTAGGAGCTCCCGTTTTGCAATATGCATGAGCTAATTATATCAAAGCATAAAAGACGTATGTATCACTTAATAAACGAAGCTTGCTGATCACTCATATTGAGTGCGCTTGTTTTCCCTCCGTTGCAACATACAACCAACTTCTGAGACTATCTCCCATGCCACCTCCAGATACAAACACAGCTTCTGTCTGTCTTCTAAGCAAGGCAAGAAAGAGACAGGCTATTTTAGAGACAGCGTGCTTAATTCCTTTTTCCACAGTGTCTCACAAAGTGAGCAGTCAAGGATTTCTCATCTGCCTGTACAATCCTGAGCATACATGCAAACCAGATTGCTCCAGGCACCCGAGTTTTTAATGCCTTACTATAGTAAAGTGTAGTTACTAAAGAAAATGTTCTGTACGTGTTTCAGCAACAGGGAAATAATAAAAAAAAATTAAGTCTACAGACCAACTTTTGCACTAATATATATTCTGGAGTGACACCCATTATCATCTTTTATTGAAAATAAGCAGCTCAGCTGCCTTTGTCAGAACAGTTACCTGCTCCTGAAAGTGGGACAATAAACAGAGAATGGATCACAAAGCACACTCCAATAGAAAAGCTGCCTGATGTCTGACAACAGCTTCACGTAGACAATGGGAAATTAGGTGATAAAGGATTACCCATGCCCTAAACTCAGCCCATTTAGCACAGACATCTTTTCTTGCTCTTTTATTGTCCCGAGTTAACTCAGTTGCTGAGAATCCACCAGCAGATTAAGGAGCTGGGCAAAATAAAGCCAGGAAAGCCACAAGAAGTACCCAAGTACTCTGTGAAGCAATGCAGCACAGGATGTGCCAAACAGGCAGGTAGCTTTGCTTAAAACAATATTCAAATTTAAAACCTGTTGTCATGTCTCAATAGCAGTGGAACCCTCTTGAGGAAGAGGGGCCATAAGAAATAGAATTGCTGGAACATTCAATGCCACCGAATGGCTGAGAGAGATGTTGCTTCGATCAGGTACTGAAGCACCTGCTACTGAAGAAGGTTAGCTCTTCAGGGAAGAAAGGAACAGCTTTTAAGACCCAGCTAGGATCTTACAGCAACAAGCAAAAACTGCACTGCTTCAACCACACTGATACACCAGAACAGTACAGCCTCTGTATACCCCAGTTACAAAACTCACAGAAACAGCAGTTGCAGTGGTTTAAGACCTACCGCCCAGGTGCTCGCTCTCTCCCCAGAGTTCACCGCTCCTGCGGCTGGACCATCTGAATGCATTGTGTCAGTGCATCTCATCTGCTTTGGGGCAGCTGGTTTGCACAGCTTTCAGCAAGCAATTTGAGCCAAGCAGCACTATAGCAGATGGGATATCTTTACACAATCCCTTTTTCCAACAGAGCACCTAGGGCTAGAGCACCTTAAAATAACACAATCATTTTCTGTAATAAATTGCCCGATGAAGATGCAGTTTAGAACATTACAACCTGCTGCTGCTCAACAGTGCTCCTCTACAAGGGGCCGCCTTCTCACCTGCCAGGTGAGGTGAGCTGAAAGTTCTTCAATTCCCTTTGGGCAAAATGTTAGTTAAACTAAATCAAACCACTTACTGAAAGCATCCGCCAGCTGATTTTGTCTGAAGAAAAATCAGAGCTTACTCAAAACACTGGGGTGCTTTGAGGGAAAAGGAAAGTAGTAACATTTTCAGTAGCTCATCTGTTTGCAAAATGAGCATCCATCCATAGCCTGCTGCAGAGACAGCAGTCCTGGCTTCTGTGCGGGTGTACTGCTAACTACCCTGCTGTAGATCCAGCTGGCTCACCTGAAGATCACCAGTCCCAGCTGCCCAGCATTACTTCTGACCAAAAGCCAGCATCTCCCTGACCTAACAGCAGTCAGCCTGAGCAACCACTAGTCTGCTTCAAGCAAGGGACAGACGGATTGTCTTGAGCAATTAAAACCACTGGACTTCACTAACGATCTTGCAGCAGCAGGAACCTACAATCTCTTGTATTACCACAGCTGGACCTCAAAAGTAGGTCCTGTCTTCTAACAGCGTACCTGGCCAAAACATCCACATGGATCAGGTCTTCCTGTATTACAAAAACATGTTTAGTCTATGATTCTGATTTAGATCATAAAGTTTCCCTTAATGCAAGTGAAAGAGACAGACTATTCTAAATACATTCCTAAAGTAACTGTGACATCAATTCTTCCAGCAGTTTTTCCTTCCCTCCCCCAATAGCTTTCATTTCACCTCTAGATTACTGTGAACAATTTTTACCATTCTTTTTCAGAAGGGATTCAGAGGAAATAACCATTGGTGACATTAGTAAGCTTCAAAACTTTTATAGGTGTTCTGAGGAGCTAAACTATCTAGCAGGAATTTCCAGAGGCCTTCTCCCATTATGACACTGTGCGTACATTGCAAAGAAACATACATCTTCCGGCCAGTGAACAACTGGATGATTTGAGGGACACACACCCACATTCCTCCCAACTGCAGCAAGTCCAGGCTGAACATTACTTGGCTGCTAGTGCAATTTGTTTGGAACAGTATTATCTTCTCACTCCCTCATCTCTTTCATAATTACCACCGAAGTGGGAAGCACTATCATCATCCACTTTCCCTGTTGGGGGAAACCAATGAGCCAGTCAAAATGCATTTGTAGAATACAGCAAGAGAAATTAGCTCCACCTAACTAAAGAACATCTCGCAAAATGCTATGTTCTCCATCACGGCTGTTGTATGCTATCGAAAATAGGTGATGGCAATGTTTGTATGTAAAGAAAAAAAAGGGAGACAAGGTTTTGAGATCCTTTAGATCCAAGATAGAAGCAACAAACTTCAAAGCTAAACACAAGTTTACAGCAACTTCTCTGAGCTTAAAGATGGTCTTCAACTTGCATTTAGCTTTGAAGTTTGTTGCTTCCATTTTAGAAGTTGTGCATCTAAAAGCTTCTTTATTATGCCCCTCCCACCTCCAAAAAACCCCACATGGGAATTAGTGGGAATAAGTAACGTTGCCTCTAACTACACCTCATCTTGCTTGTGGTCTGCACATCACCCTTAATCTCTTGCTCTTTTCTAAGGAAGCGACCAGAAAGAAATCCAAGAGTTTCTTAAAATGTGTTTATAACAATTATTGAAAGACAGTCTGCATTAAACATCTTGATATCGCGTAAACACCACAACTATTTTAAAAAAAAAAAAGATTAGTTTTTGCTCTCTACAGTAAAGATACATAATTTTTTTAGAAGTACAGCTTGAAGAGCACTTTTGCTGCAATCCTCTGCTGACAAACTATGCAACTTCCTACAGTAATGCTTTGTGGGAAGTTCTAATTACTGCATTTGCAGTAACAGGCAAGAGACTAGTTTTATTCTTCTTTGCTACAGTAAGAACTCTCAAGGTGACTTCAGGTTGATACATCTGACTTGCTCAGAATCCTTTACTACAAAACATTAAAAAAAAGAATCATAGTTTTCTTCCATTTTGTGTAATTTTGAAAGTAACAAACTAAACACAGGAATTCCCATTTACTGTAAAGTGGCCTTCCTGACTTGACTTGCATCACATACTACACATACCAAAAAAAAAATATCCTTATTGCACATTATGATGGCCCAGACAGTAAACAACAGAGCTTACTATGGTCCCAGAAGTCTCCAAACTGAGCCCTAGCATTTTAAACCTTATCTATACAAGTTAATTAGGCATTAATTTTGTGCAAAGCTGCTTTGGTTCAGTTGTCAATGTGTTGTTTCTACATGTTGGTAGGAAAGCTGCCTTTACAGCAATAGACCTTTTCCCCTTCTTGTAAGGAATGATTTAATTCCAGATCAGGATGTATACATACCACTGCATTTCTCTAACCTTAAAGAGATTCTCACACTCTCTAGCTCACTAGACTTAGGCTTGTTCTTTTAAGCAAATCACCCCTTTTTTTTTTTTTTTAAACAGGCAGAAGTTGCAAAACATTTCCCTGCAGCATTATCATAGGGCAGTTTGTGAACTTCCTTTTGCTTCACAGTTGCATAGAGGTGGCCTAAAGTTGCATTTACTTCTGTCATTTACCTAAGGAAAATCTTTAAAGCTTTTTGGCTTTTTTTTAAAATCCTAGAAGCTACCAAAGTCAGCAGTCCAGCTCTCCCAATCTCATATAGTGAACGTCTGCCCAAGATCTTACCACTATACCAACTCTGACAATTCATACAAAATTTGAAGCTACCATTTTCATCCTGTCTGCGTAGCACTGAAAACGTAAACTATAGCTACACATTCTTCCTCTAAATCCAAATGAAAAGTTATTAGAAGACCTGTTGAAACACCAATTTTATGCTGGGGAAAAATTGAGGAGGACTATACTTGAAATTGTCAGATTTATCTACAGAAAATCCTATTCTCTTTTCCTGAAGGTAACACTTATCCATGCACTTGGGAAAATAATAATTAAAAAACCACAAACAAACCAACCCAAAAAACTAGTAATGCTGCAAGACATCTTGTAGTCAATGAGCTTACACAAAAAAAGAAAAAGAGATGGTCTGAAAGCTGAAGGAGTACACCTCTGAGCAGGCATCAGCTTCCAGGCTACCTGAACCTGGTATTTCATGCAGTCTGATGTGTTTGAAATTAAGGGTACAGTTTCATAACAATTTAGAAATTAGCCCTAGCTTCTCTCCCCTCCATTGCACCAGCCTAAAGCTTGTCTGACCCCTCAGAAAAATACCTCTCTGGTAAATAAAGAAAACACTTCCTCAGCTGGAATGGTTTTCTGCCCATCTACTGGTCTGAAGGAGCTCACCAAAGGTTCAGGTCAGCAGAACTACAATATCTGAGAGTCACTTATGCTTAAATACACTAAGTGTATGAATTTTTTTATTATTTTACCATTATTTCTGCAGATTAAGCTCTTCAGCACACAACCAACATGGAAAAGCAGTGGCAATCCGATGTCCAGAGGGGTAAACACAGAGCATCACCTTCCTTCCTCAGTAGCTTCAGGCTCTCCATAGTGTTTTTTACCTTAACCAATATGACTACTTGCATTTTTCAAACATTAATGGTAGTTTGCACAACTTTTGTTCTCCACAATACCGCATTACTCTACATGGCTCCCATATGGCAAGATAATTTCTCTGTAACCTAGAAAACAGAGTTCCTGAGTCTGCAGGGGTAGGCTGCAATTCCTTGAGGCACCAGTCTCACTTTCCTCCACTTGCACAGCGCTGGCTGCAGAGTAGATTTCAAGAAAGCACTGATGACAAATATTCAAGGTCATTTGCTAAATGGATGCCTGCACTTTGGTATTACACAGCAATGCCTAGCTATTTGATAGGAACCCAGAATAATATGCTTTCCATCATCATCAACACATCCACCGAGTGCCTTGAGAAGCAAGTTTTCCTTTCGCTCCTGTGTAAGAAATCTCCAATTTGCAAGGAACTGATTTTGCCCAGTGATCACAACAGAGGTAGAGATTGTCCAAGGGTGGATCTCCAGGAGAGGCTGTGTGTTACACAGATGTCATTCCCCACTACCAACTCTTCCTTGGAACTAACCTCTCCCAGTCTTGCGACTTCCTTCCCACCCCATCACCCCCTGGTCTTCATTGTCCCCTTCCACTGACCCAGCTTCAGCTGCCAAAATTTTCTCTGCACATTAATACCAGCATATAGATTTGTAGTACAAGCTAGGCAGTTGAGCAGAGTTTATTAACAGACTGCTTTTTGCCTTGACTTGGACTTCATTGGACTTACGCTAAGTAGGTGGAAGCTGTTAACACAGAGAAAACAGCACATGATATACAAGGAAAAAAACCCATCTGCTCAGAAAAAAAGAAAAGCCTTAATAGACAGCAGCCAACTTACTTGCTAGGAGAAGACAGGCAAATGAAATGATGTGCAGTTGCTTGACAGTGATATCATAGCGATCCATAAAGAGGTCCAATAAATAGATAGCGAGGTGCCGGGCTGTAGGGCAGAGATTGCAACGGCTGCTCAAGACAGTCAAGAGATCAATGAAGTATCGACGCATCCCAATCTGCGGTGAATGAGCCTTATACACAGGCAACTTCAGTTCCTAGGAGGGGGGAGGGAAAAGGGAGGAAAGAGAGGTACTGAAACAAGTACCATTTCAGTGTCTGGAATCCCAAACCAACACCCACCACCTGCTATGGCAAATGCTTAGCAGCTACAGCACTATGATTGACACAGAAATCAGGGGTGGATTACTGCATGTTTTGACAGTCAGTTAACTTCTAATACTTCGGTCATCCACTCACGTTTCTCAAAAGCATTAAACACATGGTCACACACTAACCCAAGAATAACTTGCTGTTGCTTTCTACAGAACACCAAACTTCTTGGCCATGAAAATTGCTCCTGAAGGACTCCATTTTAATTTTGTTCACCTAAATTGGACTGTTAAGTAAGGTTTTAACAGAGTTTCATAGGTAAGAATCATGGAATCACAGAATGTTCAGAGTTGGAAGAGACCTCTAGAGATCATCTAGTCCAATTCCCCTGCTGATGCAGG